>JAYESA010000007.1:29918889-30298889 GCA_036927795.1 Iris macrosiphon | reverse complement strand
AGACATGGGTCCACTAGGGTCTGACATGGGTCCAGGCTAGCGAAAATCCTAAAACAATCAATAAAAATATAATACAATCATTAATTAAATATAAATACAATTAATTATAAATAATACACAATTAACTAAATTAAAATAAAAAAAATACCCGGCTCTGGAAATGGGGTGGTGACAATTTCTTCTAGGATGACTGCTGTTATTTGGACGCTTTGGTGCGGTATTTTCTCCTACGTTGCTAGGGAGCTTGTGATTGAAAGTATGCACAGCGTCGACAACAACTGAAGGATATTGAGGTTCAAAGGAAAGGGAATAATTGAGAACTTCCCATATAGTCAGGTATTAGGGAACGACCATATGCGCATGGATGGTAGGTCGCAGGCCATCTTCAAAATGTCTTCCACGACTCGCCGCATCAGGTAGGTAGGAGCTTACAAATTTGGCGAGCCGATTAAATTCAGCGGAGTACTGCTTCACTATCATATTACCTTACCTAAGCTGCATGAACTCATTCTCCTTTTACTGACGTACATGAGGGGGTATGAACTCATCTTCAAACACGCTACGGAAGGTAGCCCACGCGATCGTCTCCTCTTCTTCGTCTATGAAGAGAGATCTTCGATGCATGTCCCACCAATTGTGTGTGTTCAAGCAGAGCGGTAGTTGGGCACACGAAACTTGATTTTTCTCAGGTACCTCTAGCAATTTGAAGTGGTCCTTAATCTCTTCCAGCCAATCTAGAGCCACGACTGGATCCTTAATCCCCCAGAAAGACGTGTTATAGACCATTTTGAAGTCGGCAAAGTCGAAGGTAGTCACATTCTTCTTCTTTGGAGTTTGAGGCATTTCGACTTCAAGCGTGGGTCACTCCACCGGTGCCGTTGCTGTCGTTGCAGAATGGTTGGAGACTTAGGTCTGAACGATCTGCTATAGGGCATATGCCAGCTTCTGTTGGACTATAAATCGGGCTTCAAGATTGCTTTCGAACTTGTTCTGACGGTCCTCCGCCCGCTTCTTGGCTCGCTCATAGTGAGCCTCATCCTTCTATTGGCTTGCTTCAAGCATCTGCATTATTCATTCAATTGGGTTGACAGGGGGCATAGCTCGTTGGCTTCCGGAACTTCCCCAAGTGCCGGAACTACTTTTATGTGCTTGTACCTCTCCTTGTGCTAGCGCTGATGCTTGCGCTTGAGCCATTCTTTCAAAAAAAAGTAAATTATATCAGGCTCATAATGTATTATGGATTTACTTTATGGAACCTATCTCATTTTGGCCAAACGAGTTTAAGAGTTCGCATAGGGAATGGATCGTTAAAGGAACTTTTCCGACACGAGGGTCAAAGGAACTTGAAGCCGAGCTCTGATACCAATATATTACACCCCGATTTTGTGGAATCGATAGTCATCTCTGGGCGTGATATCATGCGTGTCGAGGTTGCGTAACGCACAAGGCCAAAATATTTTATATAACGAGCACATATTTAGAGTACACATATAATTGAACACAATATTGATACAAGAAAAAGTTCTCTTTGTTGATAATGAACATCTTTTATTAACTCTTGAACAAGTCAAATGGTTGCCACACGGGCTTACAAAAGTGGACGTAAAATGAGATAGTGGTCCGGTACATTACATTATTTTACTAAAACTTTAAAAGCTATAGAAACCTTTGGACGAAGCTATCGCATTTCCATGGAGCTGCATAAGGTATGTGCACGAGCTCCTGAAACTTCAAAACGTGTCTTCAAAGGCACGATCAGGACATGCCGATAGGTAGAATGGATTGGGAACTCTCTCTAGATCCTTGCAGGATTGCCTTGGCACGGGGAACCTGTTGCAACGAGGGTCAGTACATCAAAATGCACTGGTGAAGGCGAGCTAACCCAACTATACCAATCAATACATTGTTTATGTAAATCATGCAAGTTATTATATGGTCTTTCTATCTTGTCTTAGTTCAAGTTAAAAGCAAGCAATGGATATGGAAAATTATTTAAATAAATATGCCGCTGCTAGGTGACTTTTACCAGCTCGTATGAACCACCGGCACAACACTTACCATGACCTTCCCTGACACGAAGACATAGTTAGCTTGCACAGTTTAAATATAAGAGGGGTCACTGGCACGTTGCCATAGTGGACGAGTTATAGTCTCGGGATGGAATGACATGAAACACATGGAACAAGGGGGTTACAGGCCATCCCGTCCGATACAGGCGACTATCAGGGAGTTCCGTCCAGATCGGATCGGTGTCAGTGTCCCAGTGACCGTCCACAGGAAATAAGACCTTGTGCACAAGTTGTCCATGACCAAACGAAGTCTAACTAAGTTATTGATCAAGGCAACTTATGGTAACACAAGCACGAGACCAGTAATATGTCATAATCTATTTTGCATAGTCTCCTTGTTCAGTTTATTTCATAGCAAGGTATTTTCTATACATAACACAATAATATAAGAAATATATATTCTAACTAGAATTAAAACATGATGAAAGAATATTCTAAGAGAACTGCATGCACCAAGGTAACCGTTCATAAGTTGATTGACAAGCATTAAGTAATCCAAGTCTATTCCATTTTTTCTTGACATCTTTTAGTTATTATGGTATCGTATGATCGGAACAATCAAGAAAAAAAAATTTAGATGTGAAGACTTGGAAGAAGGATCAACTAATCGAATTATAGCCACTCACAAGTTGGTGGAGAGAGGAAAGGAGGTTCTTCAAGACTTCGCTCGCGCGACGTCTACTGCATGATCACTTGCATTGCCATAAACAGATGATCAATACCTCTTCTCCTCTTTCAAAGATCGAAATGAAAGTGCAATTCAATGAACGAAAGTATTAAAATATATTGAAACCGTTCAAGAAAACATAAATATGAAAACTAACTAAAAAGCACGAAAGCAACAAGGCGACAGTAAAAACTAGGCAAGAAAACTTGCAGCGAAGAGGTCCCTCTTTACTCTGCCGATAAGTCTGTCATTGGGGCATGGTCCACTGAATATAAGAATCGATTCTGAAGAAGCCAAACCATAACGAAAAATAGATCTTGATTCAATCTATCCCGATCGAATGATACCGAAGGTATTTCTTAGCTGCGCTCCCCGAAAAGGTGGAACGGTGCACCACATAAAATACCATATTTTAGTAGATCAACCTTGAAAAATACAAGAAATCCATGAAAAATCTAAACTTCAAATGTATATCTACTCATATCTAACCATCAAAACCGAAAATTTTAAGTATTAAAAGTATTAAGAATCATAATGCACACATATTAGACTAATAAAATGCAAGAAAATAACAAGAATAAAAAATTAAGAGGTTTCTTCTTCTCATGCAAGGTGTACTTGCCTAAGACTTGGAGGGAGAAAACACAAAAGAGAGAAAGAAAATGAAGTAATGAAGAGAGAGAAAGAAAATGTTGGCTTATATACATTGAGGGTTTGAGATTTAGACCATGGGTTCAACTCATGACTAAACCAATCCAATAATTTAAACCATGAACCAAGATAAACCAAAGAATGGGTCTAGTCTCATGCAATCAATTAATCATGCAAGTAAGAAAATAATACACTCCAAATACGTATATTTGGGAACGGAGAGTGACACTCTTGGGGGTATATGCCACACTCTATCTACTTTATATATATATATATATATATATATATATATATATATATATATATATGGATCCAAATTCTCGATTTTTTGTATCCACAAGCATTCCCATATTATCCACCATTGTATCTTGTTCAAGTTATCTAATCTTAACTATTGATTTGAATGGTTCAAAACGGATTTTAAGATTAGATAACTTAAACATGATCCAACGGTTGTAAACATGGGAATGCATAATAAGGTGGTTGTGCTCCTCTTTCTTCTTTCTCTCTCTCTCTCTCTCTCTCTCTCTCTATATATATATATATATATATATATATATATATATTTGGTTATATTCTTGTCACCACCCTATCGAGTTAACTTCCCGCACATTCCACACAATGATCGATATTTTATAGCACTCGGGGATCCCCTTCTCATACTCTCGCATGGGGGGAGGCGGGGACACGAAAATTTGGAAAATTAGGGCACTAGCTCCTTCTCCCTTTCCTGAGCCTTCATTTATTCTCATAAATAGTTTTAGGGCACTCGGGGATTTTCTTTAGTAAGCCCCTCTCCCAGCTCCTTTGAACCCATATTTCGTTGAGTTGCATTTCCAAGAGGAATTGTAGGCTTTTTCTTTCTTTATGTTTCTTGTAATCTTATATCTTATCCAGGACGTTTGGACGCCCTGCCATCATACCAAATCCAGGGTCATAAAATAAAAAATTAATTAGAACCAGAGAATTAGATAAATCCCCTTCAGGACCACCCACAAGATGCTTCTCTACTCTCACCCTCTTCCTGAGCACATTGGGTTGATAAGCCACTATGGTCATTTGGGTCGTTAACCGATCCCGATCATTAACAAGCTCTTCTAGATCTAACACCATTGGCGAGACCACCTCGATAGTGCTCCCTTGTGGAACATTCTGCATACCACCTCCCTCTTTTTTACCAACACTCTATTTTGGGTCATTGTCCTGTTGAGCAATATGCCCAAAGAAGTACACTCATAACATCGAGGCGACACCCATCCGTACTCCATACGTTGGTAAATTTGATCCCCATTTTTGTAGAAGGATGCCAACAAAAGTTGGCAAAATGGTAGAGGCTTTAATCTCAGTAAAGATATGAGCATACTCTAGCCTCTGTCGAATCTCGGTGTGTTGGTCCATACGGATAAGAGTACCCACGAAGCTTGCAATCTTGGAGATATCTCGATGATTCTAGAGTTGTGTCCTGAGCCATGAGAACCAGACCCACACATGGACAGTTTCAACCGCTCCCACCCAAAATTATTCTCTGGGAGCTATTGTTTCATGTATCTTAATTGAGTAGGTATGTTTCAGATCTATGACATATACTCGATCACTCAGAGCTTTTCGTCGGCACCGACTTGTCCTATGAGGAGCAACCCATATCTATTTTAGACCGAAGAAAGAAAGTACTCAAGAACCGGACTATCAAACTTGTCTGTGTCGTTTAGGGCCATCACTCACCAGGAGAGTCGATGTGGGAGCGCAAGAAAAATATCAGGGCTAGATATCCAAAATTTCTTCGACTCTAGATGTATATTTCTTCTTATGCATTCGTATTCCATTTCCAGTAATTGATAGTTAGTCATTTGTGGATGTTTAATTTTCTCCATATGGTTACATATATGTATATAGACCTGTAGATGGTATAGTGATAATCTTGATTGTTGTGGTTTGGCCTTAGTTAAAATTCCATGGAAGCAAATTTTCTAAGGAGGGTAGTATTGTTACTTTTTATTCTCGATATCTATATTTATACGTATATTTGTTCCCGTATATTTTATCTTGTGTTCATGTATCCATTATCAATATGGTTCCTATACATATATTATTATTACCTGTATCCGATTGTGGATCCATGTATTTTGTTACTGGCTTTTTTGTAAGAGTTTCGAGAGTCGTGTAGACAGGTTGCCTGAAGGATAATCGATAGCTCTAAATTGAATAACTGACTTATGCAACAATATTTGGATTTCAAATTTTATACAAGATAATTATATGTGAGAATACCCTGGACTCCTAGACTACCCATTGGTATTGCCATAGAATTGTACTAGGTCCCATGCATATATTGGCATACCATTGAATTGTCCAAACTAGAAAATTACACAGATAACTGGCATACTACTGGTATACTGTCGGGGTGCAGAGGACCCTATCAGGAGAACTAATGACCAAGCAATTTTATTGCCCATTGGTTACTTGATTTTGGGGCCAACGATTGGGATTGGGTGGGGGGGGCATGGATTGGGGAGGTGGCCAATTGGCTCCCTATCTCATCCCTCTCTCTATTAGATCCATTTTCTTTCTCTTTATTATCCATCTCTCTATTAAATCCCTTTCTTTATCTTTATCTTTTTTTTCTCTCTTATCCATTCCCTCTATATTTCTCCCCTCTTCTTCCTTACTTGGGCTGGCCTAACAGCTAGATCTTGAGATCTAAGATATTATTTCCGAATCTTCCTAGGAGGAGGAGTAGAAGAATCGCCTTGGAGTTTGACCTAGGTATGTATATCTTGCCATTGTGAATGAAATCATGTTTCTTCTTGTATTTATTTTCCTAGGTATTATGTGCTTAATTTTATCCAAAATATGTTTAATTAAAATTATTTTCATCATTATCCATGGTAATGTAATCGATTTTGGATTTGGTTTGACCAAGTTTTTGGTTTACTAGATTAGATTTGTGATTCTAAGGTATAAATTAATTAGCTATCAGTTGTGATACTATATTTTTGTTATCAAACCTACTTCTATATGATATACAAGACCCACCCCAAGCATCATTGCTTCTTAGGATTGCAATGGGTGAGATAGGGATATAATTTTGGTCTAGAAAACTTGTTCCTGAGATGCGTCTGCGTAGTCTATGTGCATGTGGTATAAAGTCGGTATACCTCTAACAGTGTACCGCCGATATATCGGCCCTTATAGGATTTGTAAGCTATGTTATTCAATTTTAAAATAGTGACTTCTCTGTGTACTGATGGTATACCTCATATGGTGTACCGATGGTATACCGCTCTGATATTTTTGTTAGCCCAATATTTAAGTTGAGTTTTTGAATATGGTTATTCGATTAAATCTAGCATAATGATAATCGATCAATCATTATAAGTAACTTGTAAGTTAAACTCAACATTGTCCATATCTGATCTTAAATGTTATCATATATATTGCTTTGTTCGTCTAACATGTATTTATAGAAAAGTGATGGACATATGCTATATCATGATGAGCCAAAAATAGCATTATATCAGAATATTTTTCTGAACCGCCTACGACTTATCTGGAGCCTCGTACTCGGGGGGTTCCAAAGGTTTTCAAATTTCCAGATCTGTTTATTTTTGGATAATTATCGTCAAGAAAAAAGACGTCTTCCAGTCAACAGACGTTTCAGAAGACTGGCTTCATCAATATGCTCTTGGTTTTCATCATATATAATTTTGATGTTTATTGAGTCTAAGACTTATTTACTTCGAGTCACACTAACATACTCAAAGTCCACTCAAAATAGCCTGAAACCTATCTAGATACCCAAACCCAAACCATTCTAGAATAAATCGAAGAACTCGGACCGATCTCGGACCTAACTCGGTCAGCCTATTTTAGAAATATGACTAGTTGTGAAATTCCTGATTTTGTGGCTCTAATGTTCGAAAATTTAAATATTCGATACCAAATTTTTGCCGAACTTGGTTGGAGCATACCCTATTAATCGACATAGATTTTCACATTCCTACTTACCTAACCATTCTCAATCTTTCTATCTATTAGTGAGTAAACCCCTGAGCTTTAATCTTCTTCATCTCCAAGATCAACTTTCCAGTTTTCTAGTGCCAAGTGCGATCTCGGTTAGAAGTCTGTCAGATTTGTAAGAGCTTGGCTCAGAAAGTTTTCTTTTTAGTTTGAAGTCGGCATGCCCTTCGCATCAAACGCACGTGTGAAGTCTTTCGAGCTTTCGGATCAAAGCTCGATGTTATAAGAAGTCTGCAAGCCTTCAGATCAAAGTTTTGATTCACTATTGATGATTATAGTGGATAAAACTCCGAGCAACAGTTCTCGAGACTGGACTCGCGGTGTTTGCGTTTTCTTTCTCTTACCCTTACTGCTTTATATATTTGTCGTACATATACACATTATTACTGTTAGTTGTTAGTTGTTAGCTACATTTACTGTGCATCAATTTAAATTGAATAGATTATTCCGCTATACTCTATTCACCTCTCCCCCCTCTAGAGTTGCCTTACGGTCCTACAATTTGTCCAAAGTTTTGGCTTCTGTTAAGAACCATTATTTTTTGGCATATCGTCGGTATGTCGCTATCGGTGTATCAATAGTATACCACCAGTCTACCCAGTTCTATTTTTCTTCTATTTTAGCATACCAATTTGCAGTGTGAGCATTTTTTTCTTTTCAAACCTTATCTTGGTGACTTCCTACTGTATCCTTGCACTTGTACCTAATATTTGTTTGCCTAGATAGGTAATATCCATTATCATCATGTGATATTATTCGATGGATTCCCGGGAGCTAGTAGATCATAGTATTATTTTGTGTTATGTAGCATAGTGTATAGTAATCATGTCCATATTTGATACCCATGAGGGCTAGCAAACCAAGGAATTATTGGTGAATTGATTTGATGGATTGACTGTCTGATTGTTCATGTATCATTATATGACTACATGTATCCATGCTATTGTGATTACCATCTCAACAATTGAGATACTGGCCCTGATATTGTACCAAGGTGCTCTAGTTCATCGGTATACTACGATGTTATCTTATCTTATTCTTCTACATTGAGGTGCTATATACTATTCCTGTTATACTATATTGCTTACTCCCTGCATGGGTACCCTTGTAGTTGGTCAGTAACTATATCGTTGCTTAGTAGGAGGATATTGTATTGAATGTTGAAGTCTACGCTCGGTATGAATCTATATAGGAACCTTGGGGAACCAATACAAATTCACACCCAACGTACCGGTAATACGGTATGAGATGTAGTTGTCACGCCCCAGTCCCAAGATACGTAGGACTAGGAACACGTAAGCATGCCAGCCGCATGGATATGGCAACTCCAATATATGGAAACCAAAATCCACACGTACGCTGTAATATGAATATCAATCCACAAGTGGTATAAAATGTATCACAAGTCGCATGGGTACAATCTACATCTCGTCCACAGAAAATCAATATAATTAAATAACCAACATCTATATAACTAGATCTCAACATAAGTATCTAAGGATGATAGTTGGATGGAAACAAATCCACTACCAACTCGAATGTAAGAACAAATATTAAAGTAAGTACAACACAACAATACCATATAAGAACACCATCTAGCAATCACGGGCTCGAAGAGAGGACATCCACGAAACATATATAGCCATCCGATCTGTGCTCCTGCAAATACTCAAGAATAGATACACCTGGTAGAGGACCAGGTCCTCAGAGTGACGTAATAAGATACAGAAAATACGAGCCAACTTGAATACAGTAAACATGCATATAATTTGAAAATAAATAAGTACGCTGTACAAGACAATCTATATGAATGCAAATGAGGACAACTTTTCGACGTATGGGCAAGGGTAGGCTACTCGATCTACCTCACAACTCACACACACGTCAATGGACATCAGAAATCGACATACCGCAGGGGTAGCGACCAGCGAGACTCCAGAAATCGACATACCGCGGGAGTAGCGACTAGCGTGACACACGCCCGTAGTGCGAGCTATATACTACGGTTTACCAGAGTGGTTAAAAGCCCATACGCCTAATGATTGTCCTCTATGATACTAGGTGCCATGTGTGTGTGTCAACATATTTAATACATAGTAATGACTGGAGAAAAACTACACATGCAAGAACTATACGGAAATGAAATAAATGAACAGAAATATAAATAGCATGCAAAGTACTGTAAATAATTTGGCAAGGTATCTTGCCTGGTAAGAAAGCTGCAAGGTGTACTGTCCAGAAGTCAACGCACAGGATCAAAAGCTATGGCCACAGAACAAATGTCTCCGGATGCTGAAATAAATATCACCAACGTTTCTAGAATGAGCAAAATAGCTAAATAGCACTTCCCTTTCGTCCAATTTGGACACAGGGGCAAAATGGTAATTTTGGGTAAAAGTGGGGTCCACTTATGGCCCACTTTGCACCGAAAAGCGTGCCAAGGGTAACGGTCTCTAAATGGGACAAACTATAGGTCAAACAACTCTAAATGTCAGTACGAACCCAACGGTATGTCCAAATATGGATTCCGATGAGCCGAACACAATTTTGTCAAAAAAGTCAACTGTGGGGCCCGCCAATTGGCGATCTGGTCAACCGTCTCAGAATTGCGTGAAAATTGGGTCACAGGACCAGCGCGTTACCACGAGTCCAGTGGCACAAGTTTCGTCGAAATCTGACAAGCGTGCACAAAATACGCGCGAGTTCCACAAAAGTTACGACACGAAATGTGTCCGCGGATATGGCCTGATTTCGGCGCGCACACGCGTCCGAATCAGTCCCCACAAATTTTTACTTGTCCGGTTATGCTGCGTGCACCATTCGGTACACTTGGCACACGGCGGGACGGTCCCGTTTGGCGGGGCGTGCTCCGTTTTCCAACTTTTGGAAATCTGGAAAAAGTGGGTGCGTGCAGTTTTGTGACGAATATAATTATGTCCACAGCAACTAATAGCATATGGTTATTTAACAGAAAATAAATTAGGTCAAGTATTCTACAGGTATCAAAAAGAATCACCGAATTCGGATCTCTGGGGTGGGAGATATGAACTCGGCAATATGGGTGGTCATTCTGGAATTCTGCGATTTCAGAATTCTGTCTGCTCGCACCGACTTGGGCGCTGTTTTTCACCTAGGGGTACACGTTTTCCGAGGTTGGCTATAAAACAACTATGGAAGAGGGTTAAGGGGTGATCATACCTATGAAGACGGAACAGCGTTTGGTCGAGCGAGTCGATGGAAAATCATACCGGAGCGAAGGTGCCTCGAGTGGGAAACTGCAGTTCGCGAGGTCGACGTCGACGGGATGGTTGGATGGCTTGATGGGGCTTCTCTGGCTGCGGTGACGGCTCTAGATGGGAAGAGGAGGTCTGGAAATTTAGGTTAGAGTTTTTGGGGGAGAAATATATATATATATTTTTTATATTATAGGGAAAGAGAGAGGGATGGACGGATGATTCGCGGCCGAAAGGGGGTTCGGGTCCCTGGTGTATTTGCTAAGGGGACGGGTCATTAAAGGTTAGCAAGGGGCGGGTGCTCTCTGGTAGCAAGTTACTGAATAGGAAGTTGCTGCAAAGGAAGCAAAGCTAAAGAGGAATTGCTTATTATTATTAATATTATTATTATTATTATTTAATACTTCTTATTAAATAATAATTTTCTTAATCTATTCTTTTCTTAATATATATATATATATATATATATATATATATATATATATATATATATATATATATATATATATATATATATATATATCTTTGTGTATACATATATATTACATATATTCTCATAAGAAAATTTATAGATTAGGATAATGCACATCGTTAGGCTAGCAACTGCTCAAGGGGTCTCCTACATGGAATAAATTCCTAAAAATTCCTGATGGTCCCATAAGTCATCTAAGTGCCCGAACACCTAACATAAAAATTATTAAAAATCTATTCTCCTATTTAGCCCCTAATTACTACAATTTAATTAATAATTAATAAATAAAAATGTATATACGATTTTCTAGGAAGGGGGTTTTACATTCTACCCAACTTATAAAAATTTCGTCCTCGAAATTAAAATTAAGCCACGATAGAATGCAATGATGGTATAAGATTTGCATCGTTTAAAATGCAAGGCTAGGTTTAAAGGGGTGGGCGATGTTGCACGTTGCACATCCCAAAAAAAATCATGGAAAAATCCATATGAGCGAAAAATAGGTTTCTTCATGTGTCATGTCCAATGGTGTGGACACATAAATGCTCTTTTGCATACAAGCGTCCAACAATTGGAAAATTGTACAAAGATGAGAATTGGATTATGGGCATGTCTAGGATAAGGGTGTAAAATTTGTAGGAAGGCAGTGGCTAGTGTAGTGCTCCAATTATCGGAGCACGGTAAGGGCGCTAAGTGATATAATATTGCAAAAATTAAATAAAAAAATACTGTGTTCTACTTCTAACTGGATTCAAGCTAACCTTAGTCTCACTAACTCGGCCAAGTAGGTCAATTTTTTTTTTTTTTTTTTGTTGAGGGGTTCACAATCTGCCGAACTTAAAATTTTCCATCTACCACCTAAGGCCATACATCTAGAAAACTATTGCTCAAATTATTTAATCATGATTTTTAATCCTCAAAGGTTTAACACCAAACATATCACCTATGATATGCCCTTAACCAATTATAAAAGAGAGTCACTAAGTCATGTGTTTAGCCTTATGGGGTATAGCTAGTACTATCAGTGTCAACTTATACCAGCACGAGGTTTCGTCTTTCCGAAATAGGGGAAGACGGAGAGAAATAATAAAGGACTCAAGGTGAAGGTGACAGAATACAAGTACGAGGTTCAAAGAGATTAAAGAATCGAAAAGAGAGTTGTCAGGACAGTTGTGGATTGAAATCCTATTTTTGGTAATTTCCTATTTACATGCTCGTATCAGTACAGTTATGTAACCGATACGATGTGTCAGACATATCTAGGGCTAAGTATATCTGTCTACTACTATATATCTCAATCCACGTAAAGTAGTAATACAAAGAGCGAACCAAGCGCACTAAGGTTAGCTAGACCTTAATACACCAATTCTGATTAGGCAATTGTATCATTGTGTGCACCCAATAATACATATGCCATGAGCAAGCTCGATGAAAGAATAAGCTTGCAAAAACTAGGCTATAATAGCAGCATAAATCAAGGTAGTACAACAAACATAAATACGCTGGATTATGATGAAAGAAGGTACAAATTAATTCAAGTTCGCAGAAGCAAAAACAACATAAGCAATAATAATAAAAGACTCTACAATCTCTACAGTTATCATACTAATTCCTGGTCTAGGTCGATATTTGACAAAGCAGGGGTATGGCTTCTAAGCTCTACAGTCTGAGAAAAACAATGTCGTCCTAAGCTAGCATACAGTTAAATGTCATTCATTCACACTTCAATAATAAGGCAAAAGACTATGTGATACTATGTTGTGAGGTATACTACCCAACTTATAACAATAAACTAATACTGTGACAGTCTTAAGGGTACCGTAGAAGCTCCTGTTAAGGTCTTCGAGAAGGAGTCTTGGTACTTGTTAGGGTATCCTCTTATATTACATAGGTCATGGTCATCTTAACTCTTAGTCATAGTGCTTATAGAACAAGTGTCAATAGTAAAGATAGAAAGGTTACTAGCCCTCAAGTGAGAGAGGAGATAACTTATGTGGAGATATGGGTTCAATTACGTGATTTAAAACTAAGTTGTAACCATAAAATTATAATCTAAATGAACAGCTCAACTATCAAATTCTTGCTACTAAGCACATAATTTCAAAATTCAAGATTACAACTATAATTCTAGGAAACTATATATCATATCATAAAAGAATTCATTTGGCCTACAATCAGAAGTGTCAGAGGGCACGAGTTGAAAGATGAAGAATAGAAGAACATGATTAGTCGTCGCACAAATAGCGAGTGCTAGGGTTTCAGGGAAACAAATGTAACGCCCCGCTCCGCGTCGGCGTTATGTATCAAGGTGAGTGGGCAGAACTTCGTTCTCTGATTCTTGCACGCCTTAATAATAACCTGAGTTTTTGCTTGCAATGTTTTCTTAAGAGAATGATAGAACTTGCCTTGCATGTTAATGAACGAACTCACCTAGCTTGTCTTTGAATCAATGTCTGCTAAACGAGAATCCTGAATCGCCTGCTTAGAGTGCATGAATATGTTCACTATCGTCTATGCTTCGAGAGAACTATACTGTGCCTGAACGTGTTCAAGTGTTAAGTCGGATTGCCCCGCAACAATGAGAGTATTCTGATGGTTCATCTCGTCTGCATACTAGAGTTTATTTGATAGTGTTCCATGCATTTGCACGCGGTCGGACAATGGCTATTGGTGGAGAGCTGAACTGCATGTGTCCCGGCTGCTACCATGATAGTGCAAAGCAACCATGAGTCACAGCTGCCTCTAGCATCAGATAAATGAGTCATTGGTATGCTGGACTAACCGCTACCGATCCTGAGATACTCGGGGACCGCCCTGCATATAGCTAAGTCATTGTATTGGCTTGGATAGTGACTGCCCCTAAGAATGTGCATCGTGTGTCTAGCCTTGCATCAGACCCTCTAGTCGTACGAGACACGCTGCGCACACCCTGGAACATGAACGGTTTGCTTGCTTGCATATTCAATATGAAACTCTGTTTCCAAATATGTTTCTAAACAAGTAAATCGACTCTGCTAGAACTGCATGAAACGAACCTAGGTAAAACTAGAAAGATCACTAGTAATGTAATGTTTTATAACATGATTACTTAGTGCCTGTTTGAGTGAATGCTTGTTTCTGTTCAGTTGATTTATCTCACCAGTACTTGTATAAAGTGCTGACCCACCAACAGTTTACTTGTTCGCAGGTACTGGATCGTCCGAGGAAGCGATAGGCGTGCCACAGTCCCGAAGACCCGGAATCCTGGTTTCGATTGTTGCCCCGAGAATGCTATCGTATAAGGGGGCATAATGTATGGAACGAACGTGTGCCTTTGCTAAAGGAAACCCAAGTTGCCTCGATTGTCCCAAACACTCAGTTGGCTAATGCATTGCATTGCAACAAGTCCCTTTCCGCTGCTTACTCGATTGATGCGATGATAGCCAACTATCAACTTAAACGATTGGCCTTGCATGGGTGCAACCCCAGGCCCGTGCGGCATCACGTCCCCCGAAAGCTCGAACGGGCCATTCGCTTGGCTCCCTTCCTCCCTCGCACCCGCGGGACGGGCGCGGTGATTCGCGTCCGGCGCGCCGAGGCACGGTGATTCGTGCCCGGTTCGTTGAATCCCGGCCGCACGGGGCAGGGCAGGGCGGAGCGGCGGCCCGGGCGGGGCCGGGGCGTGACAACAAATATATGAAATAAAATAGAGAGGCTATAGATAATGTCAAGGTTTCCTAAGGGGAGATGCTACGCTACTCTCTGTGTTTACGGTATGTTCAAGAAACTACTATATTCAATGCTCTTGGCTTCCTAAAGTGTTGTCTACTAATAATAAGACAATGATCTAAGTTTATAGTTCTCTAATACTATCCAATTATGAAGGTTAGGTTCAGTCCTAATATTCAATATTGGTTCTTCATTGGTTCCTCAATACTAGGGTCAAACATTATGGTAAAACTTCTAACTATCTCTAGTATTGTCTATACTACTCAAGTCTTCTTAATACATCAAGGGGTAATGGTAAACCAATCTATAGATAAGGAATTCTAGGGTTCACTAGATATTCTAAACTTAGTGGTGTGTCTATATTCTCGTTGTATTCTTAATAGGTGTGCTACCATAATTATCATCCTAATAATAGGTGTTCCTATATTCTAGCAGAAGGCTATTCTCAAAGAACTATTAGGGAAGTACAGGAATCAAGCAGGATGCAATTATTCGAATAGAATAGAGAGGAGGAAGATGAATCATAGTCAATTATGGATGAGATCCTATACTCTAGTCCTAGGTGCAGGCTTGTTCTGTACAGTAATGTAACCGAGACAATATGCTCTGGACCTGCATGGGCCACCACAAAAATATGTCACGCCCCAGTCCCAAAATACGTAGGACTAGGAACACGTAAGCATGCCAGCCGCATGGAAATGGAAACTCCAATATATGGAAACCAAAATCCACACGTACGCTGTAATATGAATATCAATCCACAAGTGGTATAAAATGTATCACAAGTCGCATGGGTACAATCTAAATCTCGTCCACAGAAAATCAATATAATTAAATAACCAACATCTATATAACTAGATCTCAACATAAGTATCTAAGGATGATAGTTGGATGGAAACAAATCCACTACCAACTCGAATGTAAGAGCAAATATTAAAGTAAGTACAGCACAACAACACCATATAAGAACACCATCTAGCAATCACGGGCTCGAAGAGAGGACATCTACGAAACATATATAGCCATCCGATCTGTGCTCCTGCAAATACTCAAGAATAGATACACCTGGCAGAGGACCAGGTCCTCAGAGGGACGTAACAAGATACAGAAAATACGAGCCAACTTGAATACAGTAAACATGCATATAATTTGAAAATAAATAAGTACGCTGTACAAAACAATCTATATGAATGCAAATGAGGACAACTTTTCGACGTATGGGCAAGGGTAGGCTACTCGATCTACCTCACAACTCACACACACGTCAATGGACATCAGAAATTGACATACCGCGGGGGTAGCGACCAGCGAGACTCCAGAAATCGATATACCGTGGGGGTAGCGACCAGCGCGACACACGCCCGTAGTGCGAGCTATATACTACGGTTTACCAGAGTGGTTAAAAGCCCATACGCCTAATGATTGTCCTCTATGATACTAGGTGCCATGTGTGTGTCAACATATCTAATACATAGTAATGACTGGAAAAAAACTACACATGCAAGAACTATACGGAAATGAAATAAATGAACAGAAATATAAATAGCATGCAAAGTACTGTAAATAATTTGGCAAGGTATCTTGCCTGGTAAGAAAGCTGTAAGGTGTACTGTCCAAAAGTCAACGCACAGGATCAAAAGCTATGGCCACAGAACAAATGTCTCCGGATGCTGAAATAAATATCACCAACATTTCTAGAATGAGCAAAATAGCTAAAAAGCACTTTCCTTTCGTCCAATTTGGACACAGGGGCAAAATGGTAATTTCGGGTAAAAGTGGGGTCCACTTGTGGCCCACTTTGCACCGAAAAGCGTGCCAAGGGTAACGGTCTCTAAATGGGATAAACTATAGGTCAAACAACTCTAAATGTTAGTACGAACCCAACAGTATATCCAAATATGGATTCCGATGAGCCGAACACAATTTTGTCCAAAAAGTCAACTGTATGGCCCGCCAATTGGCGATCTGGTCAACCGTCTCAGAATTACGTGAAAATTGGGTCACAGGACCAGCGCGTTACCACGAGTCCAGTGGCGCAAGTTTTGTCAAAATCTGACAAGCATGCACAAAATATGCACGAGTTCCACAAAAGTTGCGACACGAAATGTGTCCGCGGATACAGCCTGATTCCGGCGCGCACACGTGTCCGAATCAGTCTCCGCAAATTTTTACATGTCCGGTTATGTTGCGTGCACCATTCGGTACACTAGGCACACGGCAGGACGGTCCCGTTTGGCGGGGCGCGCTCCGTTTTCCAACTTTCGGAAATCTGGAAAAAGTGGGTGCGTGCAGTTTTGTGACGAATATAATTATGTCCACAGCAACTAATAGCATAGGGTTATTTAACAGAAAATAAACAAGGTCAAGTATTCTACAGGTATCAAAAAGAATCACCAAATTCGGATCTCTGTGGTGGGAGATACGAACTCGGCAATATGGGTGGTCATTCTGGAATTCTGCGATTTCAGAATTCTGTCTGCTCGCACCGACTTGGGCGCTATTTTTCACCTAGGGGTACACATTTTCCGAGGTTGGCTATAAAACAACTATGGAAGAGGGTTAAGGGGTGATCATACCTATGAAGACGGAACAGCATTTGGTCGAGCGAGTCGACGGAAAATCACACCGGAGCGAAGGTGCCTCGAGTGGGAAACTGTAGTTCGCGAGGTCGACGTCGACGGGATGGTTGGATGGCTTTGTGGTGCTTCTCTGGCTGCGGTGACGGCTCTAGATGGGAAGAGGAGGTCTGGAAATTTAGGTTAGAGTTTTTGGGGGAGAAATATATATATATATATATATATATATATATATATATATATATATATATATATATATATATATATTTTATATTATAGGGAAAGAGAGAGGGATGGACGGATGATTTGCGGCCGAAAGGGGGTTCGGGTCCCTGGTGTATTTGCTAAGGGGACGGGTCATTAAAGGTTAGCAAGGGGCGGGTGCTACTCTGGTAGCAAGTTACTGAATAGGAAGTTGCTGGAAAGGAAGCAAAGCTAAAGAGGAATTGCTTATTATTATTAATATTATTATTATTATTATTATTATTATTATTATTTAATACTTCTTATTAAATAATATTTTTCTTAATCTATTCTTTTCTTAATATATATATACATATACATATATATATATATATATATATATATATATATATATATATATATATATATATATCTTTGTGTATACATATATATTACATATATTCTCATAAGAAAATTTATAGATTAGGATAATGCACATCGTTAGGCTAGCAACTGCTCAAGGGGTCTCCTACATGGAATAAATTCCTAAAAATTCCTGATGGTCCCATAAGTCATATAAGTGCCCGAACACCTAACATAAAAATTATTAAAAATCTATTCTCCTATTTAGCCCCTAATTACTACAATTTAATTAATAATTAATAAATAAAAAGGTATATACGATTTTCTAGGAAGGGGGTTTTACAGTAGGTTAGATGATTGTGTGTCTACTGTAAGGGATTCCACACAAACAATAGGATTAATTAGGTAACTTAAAACTCATACCTAGATTCATTGGGAGAAAAGGGATCCTAAAATCGTGTATTGCTTGCCATGCACTACATACTATAGTATATTATCCATCTAGGTGGAGTGCAGTATTTGTCATATCGTTATTGTTACCGACCGATCCAGTCTCTACCCTATAGGAGTCCTAGGACCATTAATGAGATTGTTACCGACCCGGTGACCACTTGATGGATGGCACCATAGGCTATTACTGAGTATTCATAGTTATATGGTTTGCTCAATCCTGCTTCGATATTGCAAGATCTGAGGATACATATATTGTATTCCTGGGAAAATCCAGACATTAATCGAGCAAGGTGAAGGAATTGTTTTGGCCGATCTATTAAATTGACTTGATTGTGTACTCTATCACATGATCATAGTCTAGTGTTATACTCTGTCTCGGTGTAGTACTATCTCTTGTCCTTGTTTAGTGTAGGGGTAGATTACTTCCTCGACGATGGAATACAGGTCTATGATATGGCACAGGTTACTACGTTTGTATATTGATTTGGATTTTTGTTTCATCACTCTTTTTTTTCTTGTGGCACTTGCTATTAGGCCCTCTGATTTTGTTTGGCTGGATCTAGTAATAGAGCATGGGATCCAATATACTTTTATTTAGATGGTGCTCATCCGTAGATGGTCGTCGAGGAGCCGAAATAGGTTTCTTCTCTACTTCTCCTGTTATTATTTTGATTATTTTGGATGTTTAGCCACCAAGCAACTATTTAACCTGTTAATATAGGATTATGTTTCCCACCTCATGGTTGTATATATTCAGACTGTATCTAACTTATAATCATGTATTATTGACACTGTGCTAGCTCATCATTTTGTATAGCTAGCTTCATGATCATTTTGCTAGAATGTTAGGGATACCTTACTGCTTTATCTTATAGGGATATTTTAGTAAATTTCTAATTCTAAAGGTAGAAACTAGCATATACGACCATTTTTTAAAAAACTAGAAAATGCCTCCATTCTGTGTAAAACAGTAAATTTTTCGGTTAAAATAGTGGGGGTATATCTTAAATTTGTTTTTACTATTCCATACAAAGAATATGGTCATTTGCTAGTTTTTTAAAAAATGGAGGTATATGTTAGTTTCTACATTTAGAATGGGAACATTTGATAAAATATCCCTATCTTATATATTCTATGTGCTTTTTGTTTGACTGATTGAGACATAGTATATTTTGTGAGATTATAGGTGACTTGTATTATAGCATATACCCCTATGTCTAAGTACACCCATGACCGTATTGCAGGGTACTATGTATTCTGCAGTGCGTAGCTGGTCGTGCCATACCTCCAATATTCGTATTTTTGTACTGTGGCATGACACATACTCTTAATTGTTACATGTACTTATACTTGACCAAAATTATGTTCATTAGTATTGTATGCTTGCTCCAATCCTACCTAAATATTGACAATTTTAGGGGTATATTCTCTATTCTGCGAAGGATGTGGTGATCCTATCTTTCCTCCAGAGATCAATAACATGAAGTGGTATATTTTCTTTCTATACCTTCAGTATATTCTTAGTTAGTTAGTATAGCATGGTGAGTAGTTTTGTCTTACTGTTTATTTCCTTTTAATAACTTAGGGTTGTGGAAATTATAATATGTTATTGTGGTTTAATTGTGTTATAGGCCATTGAGATTGTTGATAATTTGTACGTATAGTTAGAATTCCTTCATATCTTCTCATGCTTTAGATTGTGATTGAGTTTTGTGTGATCTATCATTGGCAAACTTTATATTATTGTGAGATTTTAGATAGTATAGTAGACCAAGACAGCGTTCTACCGCCGATTCTGCGGCGTAGGCGGGGCGTTGTTTCCTACTTGCATCCCTACATCGGGTGCGGGTCGTGACATATACTCATTATGTTTTCTTTCATATCCTAGTTGGTAGTGGATTTGTCTCCACCCGACTACTAGTTCTTCTCGACTATTTTTATACTTGGTTAATTATCATATCTGGTTATATATGTCTAGTTGGTTTGTGGATGAGATTAGTATTGCCTGTGACTTATGAAGTTATATACAACTTATGAATTATTATTATTCATAAACAGTGTACATATGTGTATGGTTTCCATATATTGGAGTTGTCATGTACATACGGCTGGCATGCTTACGTATTCCTAGTCCTACGTATTTTGGAACTGGGGCATGACAGATTATCCCATCCTGGGCTTCTGTCACCAGGAAGTTGCCGAACTGGAGAGACACCATGTTTGCGGCAACTATCTTGTTATCGAAATCCAAGGTGAGGGCCTTAGTGTCGAGCAGACGCTTGTTGTACGGCTTCAGGGTATAGAAATCTTGCGTCACATGATGGACGTGACGATGGTAGTGGCTGTACTTCGGATCATTCATCTCGGCTGCCTCAATAGGATGTTTGACATCGAAAAGTCGAAGCTTACTTCTCTGCATCAGTATGTCAAAGATTTTTATAACGTCATCATCTTCCAAGGAATAGGTTTCCTTCGGATTTGGAGCTTCCATCGGCTTCTGCTCGGACTTCTTGGTCAAGTTAGCGACAAGGGCTTACTTCCCTCTGGCGTTAAAGCTATTATTGCCGCTATTATTATTATTGTTACCATTATAGGGGCATTTTCCCCTATCATTAGTGACGGGGATCTATATTCCCAAGAGCCGGGCATCGTTCGTCTTCTTCTCAGTTTTGACAGCATTTATGATGAACGTCGTCCAGTCTTTGAATTGATTGTCACCTATCCAGAGGCTGACTGCTGGAAGTAGGTTTCTGCATCACATATCCATCAACGTTGATTCCGAATTTTCGGAAGGCAACTTCAGTACTGCTTGCCTGTATCATTCGACGTCGACACATATAGGCTCCTTCTCTTTTAGCATAATGTCTATTAGGGAGGACATTGTCATGTCGCTTCCCCTTTCATAGAATCAGGTAAGAAAAAGAGTATTTAGGTCGTCGAACAATGAAATACAGTTATCCTATAGACTGCAGAACCAGTCAAAGACTACTCCGGATAATGCCCCCATGAAGATCTTAGTGATGAGAGTATCACTGCGAGGTAGGTGTCCTTTTGTAGTTTCAAAGTAACTCATGTATTGACGGGAAGATATCTTCCGGTCAATTTGAAAGGCTTGTACTTTGGCGGATACGGCACATCCCTCCACTCGAGGGGATACGATTATCGTATCTCGATCTCGTAGAGTGTGTCCCGATTGCCTAACAAGTCTAGACAAGCTCTCAATTTTTGTACCTCCCAAATTGCTTCTTGGGCCTCATCCGATATAAAAGGAGCAGACGACCCTGGCAGTACATGGCGACCACCAGCAAAAGGCGTGGTTGCATTCGAATCTCCATTCCTCTCATGGTCCTGGTTTGCTTGACCTGAGGCCCTTGGTGGTTGGGAGGATACACTTATCTTGATGTCTAGTACTGCTTGGGTCAAGGCTTGCATTGCCTCAATCATGGTTTGTATCATGTTCTCGAGGTCTTCGAGGCTCTGCCAATCACTGGGGCCTTTGTGCTCATCCCCTGCCATGTATTATGTTTGCATAAGAGGTGAGATGGATGGGACGATAGACGTAGCCTTTCTGCCTCAGACTCTTGCAGCAAATAGTCGTTGGGGAAAGTTGGTAGTGTTGTGTCTCATTCAGACTCTAATGGAACACTACCCCCAGTGTAGGAGGCTGCATCTTCTTTATGAGGGTGGCTACCCCCAGGGATTTCAGCACCCGCTCCCTGGGAATCACTTTCGACTCGGAACGTTGGATTATCGTAGAGTTCCGTAGGAGTGCAACCCCCAGCTTCTGCAGTCATCTGGGGTCCTGAGAAGGAACTACCCCCAGTGGCTGGCAGCTTTTTCTTTGAGCGAGTTACCAAGAAAATACCCTTGTAGGTCCTTCTTCTTGTCCTCCTTGGACCCGCCTCCTCGACACGATAGTCGAGAGTGACAAACTGGAGGTGTTGGACTTCCTTCCTCCCTTTGCGAAGGGGGCCTTCAAAGCCGAATAACACAAGGTGAAGGAAGGCTCCTCCAGCTCTGGTACTTGCACCTGTTATCCGGGTCGCAGCCGGCTGGATGCTCTTGGTTGCAGCCACTGCAACGTCGATCACCTTTTTGTAGGTAATGATATTTTTTACAGTAGTAGTTGATGATAATGTTGGCACAGTGATGCCCCAGGGAGGACACTTCATATGCCGTGGTTATTCCCCTCGCTTTGTGCCTGTGATTGATCACATTTTGCAAGTCAGCAAGGGGTAATTCTCCTTTAGACCCTCCTTATGAGCATGGGTAGATCGAGCACATGGGTGTGTAGGTGTTATCTTTTCTCCCTGACCTAGGGTTCGTACAAGAAATTTTCCTAAGTCGTCAGCGAAAGACTTTTAAGATTGACCCAATCCACTTATTGCTGCTGGCTGGACATGTGGGTCAATTTTGTATGACTTTTCGTCAGGGGCACGCATAGTAAGCGGGGCCTACTGGCGGTCAGTCGAATAGGCAATTGCTTGAGCTTGGTGAGGTCGCATCGCCCTAGACTTATTCTTACTTGCACATGCTGGTGCATAATACGAAGAGTCCAACTTTGGGCTTTCACCATTCTCAGCATGACGCATAGGATCAGCGTTGCGTGCGATTCGATCAAAAATAGAGGTTCAGTTGCTGACAGAACATCGTGTGGATCTTTGCCTGCGATTGAGGATCGGTGTCGCGTGTGGACTTTTGCCTGCAGTTGTCGACTTATGCAGCGTCTGCTGTGGGCGCATAGAGCATGTCTCAGCACCCAAACTTCTCGTATCATGGTATTTTCTTTTGCTAGAGTTTGGGTGCTAAGCGCCTTTCCCGACTGCCGCATGAACATGGTCAGCCTGGGTGGACGCATGATGTGCGTCTGCAAAAATAGGAAGAGAAGTGGAGATCGCATGCTCCGCAGTTGGGTGAGGCGCAGCGGCCTTCGATACCCATGTCTTGCGGGTCTTCGTAGATTTTGTTTGCCTTGTAGAAGGGCTCGCACTGTCCCCGGAGATCATGTTCTCGAATGCTTTTTGGTCAAAGCGAACCACCAGCATCCTTTAGATTGAACCGAGCTTGGCCGCATCGGAATGCATCACAGTCTTCTCATCCGAGGAGAAGTTGCTCCCCAGCAGAGTCGCCACCTTGTTTGCCATTAAAATTGGGATTGCTTTAATAACAAACTAAATAAAATACAAAGAGGTCCTAGACAGACAATTTAAGTACAATTTTTTGATTATGGGGTGTGACTGTCACGACCCGCACCCGAAAATCGGGCATGAGCCGTGGGTACGTCCAGCCTACGCCGCAGAATCGGCGGTAGAACGCTGTAAATGTCCGTTCTAGGTCAACCAACTATCTAGATAACTCACAAAAAAATCGGCCATGACCTCTCCAAAAGGAGGGCATCCACGCAATATATATATCAATAATCCTCTCCAAAAGGAGGGCAACCACGCAATATATATATATATATCAACTCTCAATCACAAAATCTAGGGAAGAATATAAGCACGATATGATATAAACAAAGAAACAGAACCAAGAGAGCAAGACAATCCAAAATAATTCAGTCCAAGGCCATAATAGCTACAATATCTCACAGCCGCAAAAGAATAAGTACAATCATCCAAAATAAAACACTGGGACCAACCCAGGAAACCCACCTAGCTAACTAGGGTGCTAACGGCGTCTCCTCGGCGCACTCCTCCTCGGTCACGGGGTCACAACAGTCGTCAACACCCGGCCCATAGAACGTCGGGCAATAGTCCTCAAGATCCTCTAGAAAAAAATATGCCCAGTCAGCACTGGAGCGAAGTACATAACTCTGAAAGAAACTCCAAATATATGGTAAGGTGTATATGACGAGCAAGAGAAAAGTATACAAGATGCACAGGAAATAAATATATGCTGGAGCATAATAAGTAGCTGCAAAGTAAACTGGAGAACAATACAAGTAGTAAAAAAGTAACTGCAGGTGAGAAACATGAATACTAGCTAAGTGCCTTGAGCACAAGTTCGTTATGTGATCGGCTTAGGTTGCACATGAAAAACACTACGATAACTCCGTTATGCGTGAGTTGCATAACCGACATACACATGAATAATGTTTGGCTTTGATCACATAACCAACTCCTACTCCCCTCCCCCACTAATACCATTGGATCCAACCATAACACGCTACGTATATGATAATAGCTCGAGCACACGAAGGCGAGAGCACAATAAGCACATGGTAGCACATGAGAATCAATACCCGAAGCACATGATGAAATACGTGATAGAGTACCCGCTGAACACGGTAAGGGGGATAGCATCTCATGACGGGATCCACTAGTACCAGCTCGTGTAATAATGTGTCAGAATCAAGTATCACAGTCCAAGAAAAGGTGATATAAATGCTATCATGAAATGGAAACTATCAGAGGTAGGTACTCGCCTGATGCCCTGAGCAACGGATGAGGATCGAGATCCGGACCGGTATCGCAAGGACCTAATACGAAAAGCAAGGATTAAACAGGGTTCTAAGGATTTAAACTGATATAAAATAATTAAAAACAGGCTTCTAGGGCTGTTCTAGGTCGAACGGGTCAAACCGGTAAAATTCGGGTCAAAAAGTCAACTCGGGGTCCAAAAAGTCAACTCTAGGTCAAAACTAGGTCAAACGTTGACTTTTACGATCAACGAGGACAATTATGGTCAAAGCTAGGTCAAACTAGGGTGCCCCTGAAATTCTAGGTCAAACCGAGCTCATTAAGCTACTAAACTCTCAAACTCACCTAATCGAGATACCGGGATACCCTCGGTATCCGATACCTCGCCCTAGGCCACGCACCCCGCCTAAACCCGCTAAAACCTATGCTAGCACACGTAAATATATATATATATATATATATAAACATATAAAAATTACTCCAAAACATTTTCTAGGCTAATGCTCAAATACCCCGCTCGAAACTCAATACCTTGGATATCTCAAGATATTGAGATACCTCGGTATCTCAAGGTATTGAGATACCGCTCGAACCCCTCTAACTAGCTATCTAACTAAAGATTATATACCTAGTTATTAATCTAGGCTAGGAAATATATATATCTACCCTATTTATATATATCTAAGTATCTATATACATATATATATATAGATATCCACACACATATATACGATACCCATTACCTTACCTATACACATATATATATATATATATCTAACTATAATATATATCTAGCTCTAGGTATATATATGTATATATATATATATATATATATATATATATATATATATATATATATATATATATATATATATATGCATGTAGATATAGGTATTTACCATATACCTACCTATCTATTTATCCATAGATAGATCTATCTATCTATGTATCTACTAACTACCTATCTATCTTATTTACCTAACTATCAAACTAACTATCTAACTAATAACTTAACTATCTATCTATGTAATTATCTGTATGTCTATCTATTTAATCTATCTACCCATCTATCCTCTATTACCTAGCTGCTACTGCTCCCTAACATTGCTGCTAAGCTGCTGCTGCTGCCTGCATTTGCTATTGCTGCTGCTGGTGCTCTTTATGCTGCTGTTACTGCTCTCTACCTGCTGCTGCTGGTCCAGGCAGTGGCTCCCCCCCTTCTAGCTCACAAACACACGCACACACACTCCTATACACATATATATGTATATATATATATATATATATATATATATATATATATATATATATATATATATATAGTGATATATATATATATACACACATATAACTATATATATATATACTACTAGATAGATATATATATACACACTTATCTACTCTCTAACACTCACACTAACACACTCACAAACACACTAATACACACACTCACACACAAATATATACATAGCTATATATATATATATATATATATATATATATATATATATATATATATATATAAACACATATTAATATATATATACACACATACAAATATATATATATATATATATATATATATATATATATATATATATATATATATATATATATATATATACATACCAATACACACACACACTCTAAGATATATATATATATACACATACACATTCAAATATATATATACATATGCACACACAAGCACACTTACACATATACATATATATATACACATAGACATATACACACACAAGCACATAGATATAAATACACACATATATATATATAAATATATATACATAAACACATATACATATAAATATATATATATATATATATATATATATATATATATATATATATATATATACATATATATATAGACACATATACACTAACACAACACAACAACACACAAATAACACGCCCCACTCACGCCCAACGACCCCGACACTCACCAACACCCTAAAATATATAAAATATAACCCAAAAACTCTAGCACACACTCTCTGATACTAACCCAACGCGCACACAAGGCCGAAACTAGGAAACCAAGTCGAAATGGCCGTTCGGTTATTTCGACGAACACGTGGTGCGCGGCTCAGAAAATCTCCTGAAACGCATACCAAACGAACTCGGAATCGGCCCAAAATTTACCCACGCATTCTAAACGATGCCTAGATCCTAGAAAAAGTACTCCCACATCGATTCTAGGCCCGTGGCGGAAACGCACACGCACTTAGAATCGGCGACGACGAAAAATCCTAATTTTGCCCGAAATGCCCGTTTCTCCGCGATACGGCTTTCCGTGTGCGAACGGAGACACGCACTCACCCTCAAGACACCCGACAATGTCTACCTAGTTCCATCTAACCTAGGATATCACCCAAAATTGGGCCAAATTCGGATTCCACCCGAATTCGACACAAAACCTAATGTCAAAGTCTCTAAACTCAACTAAACTAGTTTCAACTTCCTCCTACGGGTAGGCTTTGGGTCTAGGAAGGTTCTACAACACTAATTACACTACACAAAAATAATTAGCAAGGGAAAAGTTAGGTTTTACCTCTTGGGAGTTGGAATCCCAAGGCCAAGGTCTCCGATCTACTTGGAATCACCTCCCTCAAGCTCCAAGCCACCAAATCTAGCTTCCACACTAGACCTAAGCTCCTCACACCTAGGTTAGGGAAAATGCAAGATTAGGGCTAGCATAAGGAGAAGGAATGGAAGAAAGAAAGAAGAAAAATGGAAGAGGAACTTACTTGGAGAAGGAAGGAAGAAGAAAGAAGAAGTGGAGAAGAAGAAGAAGAAGTGAAGAATGAAGAAAGGGGGAGAAGAGGCTGCTGTGGTGCTGTGTGGTCGGGAATGGGGGGTAGGTAGGGCCGGCCAAGCACTAAAAATGGGTTCACACAAGTTCTAAATTCCCAAAACGCCCCTACTTGACTTAGTTTCGGGTTCCGGGTTCCAAAAGCACTCAAACTAGCTCCAAATCTCTCCAACTAACCTTCTAAAAATAAAATAATAAATCTAAGCCCCAAAATAATTCTCACAAGGGTGTGGGCTTGGTCGGACATGGGTCCACTAGGGTCTGACATGGGTCCAGGCTAGCCAAAACCCTAAAACAATTATTAAAAAATATTATAAGCACTAAATAAATATAAATATAATTAATTTAATATAATACACAATTTATCAAATAAAAAAAAAATCCTATTTTCTAGAATCGGGTAGTGACAAGCCTACCCTCCTTAAAATAATTTCGTCCTCGAAATTAAAAGACGAAACTAGGTCAGGAATGCAAGAAAAGAACCATACCTCAGGGCTCGAAGAGATAGGGGTATCGCTCGCGCATTTCATCCTCCCTCTCCCAGGTTGACTCACCTGGAGAGTGATGCCTCCACGCGACGCGAACCAAGGGAATAGTCTGGTTCCTCAACACCTTCTCCCGCCGATCCAGGATCTCCACCGGCTGCTCTGGATAGCTAAGGGTAGGGCCCACCTTGATCTCTGAGTGATCCAATACGTGACTGGGATCCGCCACGTACCGTCTCAACTGCGACACATGGAACACATCATGAACTCCCTCCAGCGTAGGCGGCAACTCAAGCCTATACGCCACGGTGCCGACCCTCTCGAGGATACGGAAGGGTCCGACGAAACGTGGGCTAAGCTTCCCGCCTCCACCGAAGCGAATAGTGCCCCGGGTCGGAGAAATCCTCAGGAACACCAGATCTCCAACCTAGCACAAACAAGGTCTCTACACTTAGTATAAAACAAGCAATCACAAGCAAACACAAGAACAAAATTTAGATTCTAAGCTATACCTCGAACTCCAAAGGTCTCCGGTGGCTATCGGCCCAATGCCGCTGCCTGTCCTGCGCCACCCGAAGTCTATCTCTAATGAGCTTGACCTTCTCCGCTGCATCAACCACCATCTTCGGGCCAAGCAAAGCTCTCTCACCTACATCATCCCATGACAACGGAGTGCGACACCTCCGTCCATACAACACCTCAAAAGGTGACATCTCGATACTGGCTTGGTAGCTGTTGTTGTAAGCAAACTCTACTAAGTGCAAGTGATCCTCCCAAGAGCCTCTGAAATCCAAAACACAAGTGCGAAGCTTGTCCTCAAGCGTCTGAATGGTCCTCTCTGACTGACCGTCTGTCTGTGGGTGATACGCACTACTAAACTTGAGCTGGGTGCCCAAGCTAGCCTGCAGGCTCCTCCAGAAATACGAAGTAAAGCGACTGTCCCGATCTGATACTATTCTCACTGAAACTCCATGCAGTCTGACTATCTGGCGCACATACATCTCTGCTAGCCTCTCTGTAGACGTACCCACTTTGAATGGTAGGAAGTGGGCCGATTTGGTCAACCTGTCCACGATGACCCAAATCGTATCCTTCCCGCCTGGAGAACGGGGAAGTCCAGAAACAAAATCCATGGTCACATGCTCACATTTCCACTCCGAAATGGGTAACGGCTGGAGTAATCCTCCTGGCCTCTGCCTCTCTGCCTTCACTGCTGGCACACTAAGCATCGGGATACGAAGCGTGCTACCTCCCGCTTCATTCCGTACCACCATACATGCTGTCTCAGATCTCTATACATCTTGTTGGCACCTGGATGCATAGAATACTGGGATCGATGCGCCTCCTGGAGAACCTCCTCGCGCAACGACCCACTCGGCACACACAACCTGGTACCGTGCCGCAAAGAACCATCATCAACAATGGTGAACTCATCTGATAATCCCATATGAACCTGCGCCCTGATGCTCCTCAGGGACTCATCCTCAAACTGTGTAGCCCTGATCCGGTCTACCAACTCTGACTGAATCTGCAGTCCCCACATCTGCATCTCAACTCCAGGCACTATCGCCTCAATGCCCAAGCTCTCTAGATCTGCCAGAATATAACGATCTGTAGTCAGGTACATAGCTACCGGATACCTGCTCAAAGCATCCGCAACTACGTTCGCCTTCCCTGGATGATACTGCAACGATATGTCGAAGTCTTTCATCAACTCCAACCATCTCCTCTGCCTCATGTTCAGCTCTTTTTGGGTAAACACATACTTCAAGCTCTTGTGATCTGTGAAGATCTCCACACGCTCTCCGTATAAATAGTGTTTCTACAACTTCAGAGCAAAGATGACCGCTGCCAACTCCAAATCGTGGGTAGGGTAGTTCTTCTCATGAGGACATAATTGTCTGGAAGCATAGGCAATCACCCTCCCATTCTGCTGTAACACACAACCCAGTCCCTTCCCCGATGCATCACTATAGATAGTAAAACCTCCAGAACCTGATGGCAACGTCAATACTGGAGCTGTCGTCAACCTCCTCTTCAGCTCATTAAAGGCAACCTGGCACTCCTCTGACCAAACAAACTCCACGTCCTTCCGGGTCAACCTGGACAACGGCTCTGCAATCTGAGAAAAATCCTGAACAAATCTTCTGTAGTAACCTGCCAATCCCAGGAAACTCCTGACCTCGGCTACTGAACTCAGAGCACTCCATGCCTCAACTGCCATGATCTTTTTCGGATCTACCGAGATACCCTCTCCAGTCACCACATGACCAAGGAATTCAACCTTTTCAAGGAAGAACTCACACTTCGAGAGCTTTCCATAAAGCTTCTCCTTCCTGAGAGTCTCCAACACTATCCTCAGATGCTCCTCGTGCTCCTCTGGGGTCTTCGAATACACCAAGATATCACCTATAAACACCACCACAAACCTAACCAGATGCTGATGGAACACCTTGTTCATCAGATTCATGAACAATGTCGGGGCATTAGTCAACCCAAACGGCATCACCAAGAACTCATATTGCCCATATCTGGTCCGAAAAGCTGTCTTCAGAATATCCTCCTTCCTGACCTTTACCTGGTGGTAGCCTGTCCTCAGATCAATCCTGGAAAATACCCTCGCTCCGCTCAACTAGTCAAAAAGATCATCAATACGCGACAGCGGATACTTATTCTTGATTGTGAGGTTGTTCAGAGCCCTGTAGTCGATACACATCCGTATCGACCCATCCTTCTTCGGCACAAAAAGTACCGTAGCACCCCACGGAGAAGAACTAGATCTGATAAATCCCTTGTCCTGAAGCTCATCCACTTGCTTCTTCAACTCTATCAGCTCACTGTTGCTAACTCTATAGACGTGCTGGGATATCGGCTCCGCGCCTGGCACCAAGTCTATAGAGAACTCCACGTCTCTGTCCGGAGGTAACCCTGGCAACTCCTCCGGAAAGACATCCATATACTCATCTATCAGTGGATGTAGATACCTCGGCTCTACCACCAGGGCTCCGCAGAAGACTCCCTCGGTCTGCTTCGCTGCTCCTCTGGAAAACTGAAACTCTGGCTCACCTGGCGGACTAAACAAAACTCTGCCTCCACGATAATCTATACTAGCACAATGCATACTCAACCAATCCATCCCGAGTACAATATCGTAGCTCGGAAGTGGCATTACGAGTAGGCACACACTCAACTCCTGGCCTCCCAAGGTAACTCTCCGGTCTCTGCAGATATCACGGACTAGGATGATACCACCCCCGGTCGTGATCTTGCAGAGTCTAGCTAAAGGTTCAGTAACAAGATGGTGTCTAACAGTAAAAGATACAGACACAAAGCTATGGGAAGCACCGGAATCAAATAAAGCAAGAGCTGGAATGGAATCAAGAAGAACAAAACCTGAGATAACATCACCAACTGGCTCGGCCTCGTCTACTGTCAGGGCAAAAGCTCGCCCCTGCTGTCCTCCTCGGTGCTGCTGCTGGTGCTGGGCGAACCTCTGCTGCTGAGTCTGCAAAGGTGGACCTCTCTGCTGCGCTACAGGTGCTCTGGCTGGTGCCCTCTGAGCGGCTCCTCCGCCCTGAGCTGTACGGGCAAGCGCTGAAGGACAATCCTTCAGCTGGTGATCTACTGTGCCACACAATAAATATCTGCCCAGCCTCTTTCTGCATATGTCCCTTCCTTGCCCTGGCTTCCTACAGAAAGGGCAAACGATGGGCTGCCTCTGGCCCTGCTGCTGACCCTACCTCTGCTGCTGGGGCGCCTGTCGGAAGGGCGCACGACCCTGACCCTGGTGCTGCTGGGTCTGCTGGAATGGCCTCTTGGCTGGGCCTGCATTGCTACCTGCTCCTGAAGCATCTCTGCTCCTCTTCGTCTTCAGCTCTAGGTCATCCTCGGCTCTCTGTGCGTCGCTGACAATCTGCTCGAAGGTTGCCTCGCGATCGCTTCTGGTCAAGGACTTGACCGCCATGACCAAGTCCTTGTGGAACTTCCGCGCCTTTACTGCCTCAGACAACCCCTCAACAAATCTGCCCAGACGGCAGAACTCCGCTGCATACTCATCCACTAGCATACTCCCCTGGACGAGCGCCTCAAACTGACTCTCTAAGGCACTGAGTGCCACATCCGGGAAGAACTTCTCCTTGAAAAGCTTCTTGAAAACCTCCCAAGTCAATCCCGGAACTGCTATCCGCGTATCTGTGTGGAACCAAGTAAGGGCAAGGTCGAACATCTGGCTACACGCTGCCTCTATCTGCATGCTAGCTGGGATCATCGCCAGCATGAAGATGCCCTCTATATGCTCGATCCAGTCGTCGGCGTACAGGATCCCCTCTGTGCCGCGGAACTCCTTAGGTCGCATCCTCTGAAAATCGATGATAGTACCCGGCCTAGGATACTGAGCCTGCTCTGGCTGTGGCTGGATCTGAGCCACCCTGTCGACCGTTGTTGTTTGTGGTATTTAAACGAAAGAATGAAAGTGTATTTCAATGACGGGGTTTGTACGAAATTTGTGCCCTTTGGTTTACAAACAAACTTGTACAATGTAATCCTATACGAGGATGTGGGAGTACAATTTATTTAATCTGGGTATAAATTGCTATAGGTGTCTGATCTGCGGTCGATCACTTTAGCCCTTGGACCGCGCGATGTTGAAGAAGTGCCGTGGAAGACAGGTAGCAGCTTCGAAGGTTGCAGGAGAGGGTGGATGCACGATGCCGAAGTCGTCGATCCCCGCTCTTTGCCTGAGCTTCGGGCTCTCTCTCTCTCTCTCTCTCTTCTCCTCCTTGTTCGATCTTCTCCGACTGTCGACCTTGGATCTGGTATTGGTACTCTTGACCAAATTTTCCGACCTGGGATCTGCTATCGGTTTCTTGACCAAATTCTTCGACCTTGTTCCCCATTGACAGGGGCCTCTATTTATAGAGTCTTTGGTGACAGTGACCACTCCGTTGGTGTAGCAACCAAGGAGTGAAAAGTACAGCACCCTTTTACACAATAGTTTAAGTAACCAATGCCTACGTGTAGATGATCTTTTGACTGAGCGGGTGACGTGGGTCCAACTAAAGGGACACAACACGTACGGTTGCTACTAAGATCACGGCGTAAAAGCCACGCGGGTAGGTATCCATTGTGTAGAAGAGGTTGGAGTAGCCAAATGTCCGTTACCGTGGCATAGAAGCCAAGTAGGCATAGAAGCCGAACAGGCATAGAAGCCGAGCAGGCGTGGAAGCCGAGCAGGCAAGAAGCCGAACAGGCCTAGAAGTCGAACAGGCATAGAAGCCGAGTAGTCGTAGAGACTGAGTGGGCGTGGAAGCCGAGTAGTCGTAGAGACTGAGTGGGCGTAGAGGCCGCTGCATATCGTGCCAGAATGGGCGTAGAAGCCGCTTGAGCACAGATCCTGAATGGGCGTAGAAGCCGCTGCATATCGTGCTGATGTGGACGTCTTAGCCGGAATTACGGCTTTTGAAGATATAACCAAATCTCTTGCAGGGATTTGCCATCACCTTATGCATTAAATGCGGAGGCATGTTTCGAAGGTCTGTAGGCCTTCTGTGCACCCGTCGCAGAGACGTGTCTTGAGAGAAACTGTCACCGCTCTGTGCAATTAGACGTGGAGACGTGCCTCGAATCCCGTACGAAGTGCAGCTTTTGACGTGGCAGGCGGTTTGTCTGCTGCGGAGCGTAAAACAGCTCATGTTTGCTTGTGTAAAACAGGGCGGCGTATTTTCTTGTACGCAAAAGAGCGGTTTATGCTGAGGGGACTCCGGTAAACGACAGTTTAGTGATGTTTTACCAAATCCTCTGTATTAAATGGTGAGATCCGCCATCATACTGAGGGACGCGTCCCGAGAGGTCTGCCATCGTTTCCAGCCGTCGTCTCGGTAGCCGTGCATCACCTTTTGTCAGGAGTCAGAGGTCAGATTCACTGCGTGACTTGACAGGTTCATTTTGGGGAAGATGAAGCGTTCCTCGTACGCTATCACACTGATTTGAGAGCGGTTGAGTTTTATTCTTCACGCTATATTTTAGCAGAGAAAACTCTGTCGTACGCCTGATGGCTCTGAAGGCCTCTGCTTACGCTGCTCTGTATCAAGAGGCTGTGTAGCTCTTCCCAGCGTATTTTTTTCATGCTTCTACAAGACCCCCTTCAGAGCTTTTAAATTCCTTGGAATTTGAAATGCTTTGAACGAAGCATGAATGGCCCCTCGTAACTCAAAACGTTTCTGAGTGAAGCGTTAAAACTGTCGGTGTAGACTTTATGGCGGATTTATGGGGGACCGCTGTGATCTCTTTCACCTATAAAAGGCTGGGGGAGTTAGCCTGTTCTTCCCACATCTTCATCTCCACGCAGAGATGATCACCGAAGTTCGCCGGGTCGATTTGAGGAAGAAGGAGATCATGTTCTTCCAGCGTGTAAGGAGCCGAAAAAGACGGCGTCTTCGAGCAAGTGTCCATTGCAACGATGGATCATGGAAGGATATCTTAGCCTCCCTTGCTCGGGATAATCAGCAACTTTGTATGGCGTTGCCCCAGGAGAGAGGAAGGGTCGTATTTGACCACACAGCTTGCAAGCTGTATCTCTTCTCCTTAGATCCCCGCGGTTGAGATTAGACAAACCGTAATCTATCGTCCCTGATCGAGCTGGGTGGAAGACCCCTCAGCTGGATCGGCCATGGCGAATGGAGGATCTTCTTGTTCATTACTGTGGAAGTAAATGAACCGCCATGGAAGAAGAGGAAGACCTGTCCTGATGCGAGAACCCGGTAGAACGGATTCTGGCGGCGATCCTCAGACGACGAGGGGGTATCTCCTTTGTAGACGGAGTTTCCCTCAGATGTAATCATGAAAATGAAAAGAAAACCCTTGTAGATTGGATTTCCCTCATATGTAATCATGATTTTGATCTTTAATAAAAATTGTCTTTCTTCTTCATATGATCATCTTGCCATATGTTGCTGTGAAGTCTGAATATGTGCAGCTTCAACACGTCTGAATCTGTACGCCAACTCTGTAGAAAGAGTGCTAGGTCCTGTCCTTTACGCATAGCGAGTAGTTCATAGAACGCTGTAGAGCATTTTGAACCTCTTAGAACTGTCCTGTTGTTGGGACTGAGGAATCGCGTAGAGCTCTGAACTTCTGATAAACAGAATTTTTTGTTCAGTCTTCGCCTTCAAGAGTGACTTCTCGAAAATTCCTTGGAACAGGGTCGAGGAGTTGCTGTCAAAAACTGAGTTGCCATCTTTTGATAGACGAGGTATTCAGACTGGAGTTTGGGCGAACCTCCTATTGACCCGAGAAGAGTAATTTCTTAATGTTTGAACTCTTGTATGTTTCGGGTATTTGGGATACGTTGAGGCCAAGGAGAAGCATCTTCTGTGTGAACTCCTGTAATTGACCATCTTGGGGACCGTTCGAATATACGAAAAGTCGTGGAGCGAGAAATCATCAGTTTATAGCCTCCGGGCGTAAAACACCGTCGAGCGTGAAATCGTAGACTTGTAGTTCCTGTGCGTGAAGTCATGGGTTTTGTGGCCTCTCGAGCATAAAAGCTACTGAGCACAAAGGCATCCGGGCCAAAAACCTGACTTGTAGCTGTCGAACGTAAAGTTGTAGATTCGTAGCCGTCGAGCGTAGGAAGCTCCTTTAGCGTAGAACTGTATATCTGTAGCTCCTGAAAAGAAAATTTCTTCGAGCGTAAAGTCTTGCAGATCTGTTGTTTCTGAGCATAAACTGAGCGCCATCGAGCGTGAGATCATCGATTTGGTATCTGCTGAACGTAAAGTCGTAGATTTGTGGCCTCTCGAGCGTAAAAGCTACTGAGCACAAAGGCATCCGGGCTTAAAACCATAGACTTATAGCTTGCGAGCGTAAAACCGTAGATCTGTTGCTATCGACGTAGAAAGCTCCTTCAGCGTAGGACCTGCTGAACCGTCTTTGCACGAAAAACTTTTCAAATTTGCTGACTGTCCGTCTTTCAAGGTTAGTGGTCTGACGTGGCATCCAATCATAACCCATTATTTAATTTTGTGAGATTTGGTTAGGGTCTCGAGGAGTCCGTCTGAGGATTCGAAGAGTCGGCCCGAACTCTATATATATCCCAAGTTCTCTGAGAGAGAAACTTTTTATCCGTCTTCTGTGAAAGAGAGCTTTCGACTCTTCGAGTTTTTCTTCGTTACCTCGAATCTTCAGAAAATGGCGTCGAAACAAACCTCCTTCACTAAGGGAAAGGGTATAGGTTCCTCTTCTCATTCTTCTGCCCCAGCGAGGGAGTCTTTGGTCGGTCAAAGCGAACTTCCTTCTGAGCGAAGTGTCCCGTCGACGAGCAGTGCACCCGGTCTTCGAGGTAAAGCCTTCGGGGTGACAAAAACGACGAAAAATCCTTCGTACACGTTGAACGTGACCGCTCTAGGTCATCTTCTGTGCTGATAGTCTCTTCTTGAGGAAGATGATGCACGGAGGCATTTTCATCTTTTATGCCCACATTTCTAATGTGTCAGCGTAAAGACTCAATATTTTCGTAGTTCTGAGCGTAGAAGCTCTGGCTACCGAAAATTGGGGTATATCGTAAAATTTGAATTTTTACGCTTGTGGGGGGACCTCCGGCGTAAATTTGCCAGATATGCACAATCCTGCGTAGAGCACAGACTGTTGTTTCTTTTGGTCCATATGTTCGTGCAAGACTTGTGATGACGTATTTTTTCTTGCACTTTTGTAGTTGACTTGGGCGAGTCTCCACTGGCCGAGGTGATGGGCTCCGCTGCTGGGATGCTGCACTCGAACTACCTGGAGGATCTGTCCCACGTGTCCTTCCCCATCTCCGGACCCCAGTACCCTGAAGGAAGGAGGGTCTTAATATCGGCTCAGGGCGAGCAAATGCTGCTGAGCATGATCAACGGGGAGCCTCTGACTTATGTAGACGGGGAGCCGTACGTAAAGCCGGCTTTCCTTTTTGGGGACATGATCGACAAACAGTCCCAGACGAAGCCTAAGAGGGAGCCCTGGGTCTTCTCAGCCAGACATTTGGTTTTGTACCTGCCAACGATGCCGAGGGATTATCCCATCTCGGCCTTCTTCCACGCGACGCATCCTAGAAAGATGTCGTGGATGCTGACTCCTGATCTTCACGGTAAGCCGGGAAAGATTTTTCATCTAAAAGGAGCTGACTAGGGGTCATTCGTCAGTCGCCCCTCCGGCGTTGTGACGTTGTTCAGAGGACTGTGCCCGGGCAGTGTTCCAAGTGAGGATAGCTTGGTGATCCAGCCGGTCCAATTGCCGACCTTTTGCAATGACTTCATGGGTCGAGGGGGGTATATCCCAAGGAGAATCCTCGGTTCAATGGATGGATCGCCCCAACGAACTCCCGATGGAGATGCCTAGTTGACTGGGCCTTGAAGCACTTCCAGAGAGAGTTGGAGGGCATTGGACTATATGCCGTTGTGAGTGCGACGAGCGTCGGGTTGCCTCCGAACCCCAATTTGTTCTTGGCGCTGATGGAGCGGTACATTCCACTCACCGGGACCTTTGCCACTCCACTGGGGGAGTTGGGGTTGGCGCTCCACGAGATGGCAGTTGTCTCGAGACTGCCGATGGGGGATACTCCATATGAAGAGTATGTTCCCACCAACCGGGAGTTGGGGTATTTGGACCCTCGGGTGGCGGAAGTATATCAGGAGCTGATGTGTCAATACTTCGCATGCACCGCCTTTTATAATGAGCCTTCTGATTTGGCTCATACCACCAAGTGGATGTCCTACCTCTTCTTCCACCGAGCCGGGGCCGCCAGGTCGGAGAAAGCCTCGGGTGGCAAGAATGAGCCCGTGAACTGTTTAGGCGTGCTTAGTGCCCAGGTTGTGGAGACTCTTATGGAGGAGGCTGAAGCTCCGGACCAGATTCTTGTCGAGGGGGTAGAAAAATACCCGGAAGGCACCAAGGCCTGTAGTTACTTGAGGCGTTGTCGCAGGCCTTTGTCTAAAGAAGCCCAGCTGGCTGGTTTCCTCTCCATATGGTTGCGCCGAGTAGTGGTGCCAGGTATCGCGTCCGCGGACCGCATTCACCGAAACATCCTGTGGCCGGCAGTGCGCCTGGTGTTTGGGGCAAGACTGGGCTTGCTTTCTGCCATGGTGTGCCGTATACAGGCTGGCTTGAGAGCCATAACTGACGGGTTGCTCGTCGACGAAGCTCGACGTGAGAGCTTTCCCAGGGTGGAGTTACCATACCTATACTTGATGGGATGGTTGGTTCTCCACAATCCCCGGGTGATGTCTCCTGGGTCCGGTAGCAGCTCGGGGGGTATATTCTTGCTGAATTACAAGGATTCCTCCTGGAATGTGAGCACAGTTTTAGACTGCCGACTGGTGTTGAACCTCGGCCACGGTTGGAAGCTCCTCTTACTGCTCCCCCCGTGCATCGCAATCAATCAGGGGTGCGGCTTGAGGATTCAGGTGAAGAGAAGACCGACCTTTCCTCGGAAGCTTTTAACTGGTTGGTCTGTATTAGACCCTCCCATTTGCTGTACAGGAGCGAAGATTACTGCTTCTTCGAGCCCTACTTGCCTAGTCGGTTTGCCAGGCAGTTTTGGTACGATCAGCTGCATGTAGGCAATGCCGTTACCAGCTTTAGGTCCAGGGGCGGACTCATTGATGGAGCTAGAGGGTGGCGATATTTCCTTATGGGTTGTACGAGGGCAACCTTCATTGTGCCGGTTGTTACAACCTCCACGGAGCTTCGTATTCTCCATTCTTACGCCCAATTTTACGTGGCGATTAACACCTACCATCGTGATTTCGACGTGCGTGGAAGCTTCCGGGTGCCTTCTCCCAAGCCTGGGGGAAGAGTTGACGTCCCTTCGGTTTCTTCGGACGAAGGTGAGGAGTCTGGTACTCCGGACGAGCCTCTGGTATCGGTGCCGAGGTGCGAAGTATCTCTGCCTGCGGGGGCTTTGGTAGTCCCTTCTGGGAAGCGACGGGCTTCTGCTCTAAAGGAAGTTTCTCTTTGCAAAAGGAGGAAGGAGACGGTTGCTCGTCCTCTCCGCATTCCTGGCATTGCGGCTCCTGGGAGGGATTCTGCCTCTCCCTACCTCGGGGATGACTCCTTGGCTGGAGGTTCCTCGCCTTCTAGAGAGGGGCCTCCTACAGTTCCGGTCGTCGATGCCGGAGAATCCTCGTTAGAGGTGGTTGTGGCGGCTACTGCTCCAGGTAGCGGAGCGAGATTGCCTGTGTGGCCGAGGCAGATGGGAGAATCTTTCCCGAGGCCAGCAGCGGGCATGACTCTTGCCGATTTAGTGAGCGCGCCTGGCGAGATTTCGGCCGATGAACTTCGACCACGTCTTGGTGGAGGCCTGACAGAACTCTCGGCGATGTCGGTCGGCCCACCTCCTTCTCCAGGCATGACGATTCGCATTGCGTCATTAAGGCGTGGTTTAGCTATATCGACTGCAGATGCGTCGTATATGTCGTTGGCTCCGGGTAAAAATATTGTTTTTATGTCTCCTTTGAGAAAGATTGTCATCATACTGATATTGACTTTCTCGTCTTTTTCTCAGGGGATAGCGCCCACGGGGAGTATAGCGTTGAAGCGCATTCTGGTTCCGCTCGGGCTTCTGACGAGGAGGCGTTCGTCTTTGATGAGGAAGTGGCTTCGGGGGCCAGTATGCCCGGAGTAGCTTCGTCACCTCGAGAGGAGGATGAACACGTCGTCGTGACCTTGCCTCTTGTGAGTGTGGCGGCGACTTCGACCGCCGTTACCGCACCTTCTTCGATTGCGCCATGTGTCGATGCGACGACTGTGGCCACCTCATCTGCAATCATCCCTGGAGAGGGACTTACTGACATTGCGGGCGCTCCTGGCGTTCAGTCGGATCTAGTTGCGTTGACCGAGCAACATACCAGCCTTTTCTACACCGGTTTGAGAACGATGGTGTCAATGGTGTTAGCGAAGAGTCTGGATTTTGGGCGCCTGAGGAAGACTTCTCTTGCTTCGATCGGGGTCACTAGGGAGCTCGGCGATCCTGGGGTAGCTGACACCCTGGAGGCGGTGGTTAATGGGTTAGAGCAACCTATTAACGAACATTTGCAGCTGACTCGGGGTCTCGATGCTGATGTTCAGGCTCGGTTCAACCTCATGACTGCACGGCTTGCTACGAAGGTGGAAAGCCTAGACAACTCTATCCAGAAGCATAAGCTGGAGGTGGATAGAAAAAAAGTTGTCGTGGAAGAGGCTCTTGCCATTGAGACGCGGTGTCGCTCTGAGCATGAAGGGAATACAGCGAGGGTCTCCAAGCTGAAAGAAAAACTCGCTCGGGCAGAGGAGTGGGCTTCTCAGTCGCTGGCAGGTCTAGACGTAGCGTCCGGTCGACTGAGCACAGCGCGACGGGAGCTGGACCGTGCGGAAGCTGCTCGCACGGGCTGTCTTCGGGCAAAGGCTGATCTGACCCTCACGGACACTCCCGAGGCACGGCTGGAGCAGGCTCATGCCGACGCCTTGGTTCTTAGAAATGAGAGGATAGCTGCGCTGGAGCGGCAGATTCACAATCTGACTCACCCACCATCATGATGTATCCTTTTCCCTTTTTGCTTGCCCATATGTAATTCTTCCTCCCTCTCGGGAATAAATAAAGGCGACTCTTTTCTGACTTTTGTGGACCCATCATTTCGAAATATAAATGACCGGTTTTGGTGAGAGTGTTATCAGAGGTAGTATGAACATGATAGACTCCCGATAAACCTCTTAGCAGGACACATCTATTCAGAGGTCATACGGACATGATAGAGCGCAACCCTACTAATTGCATTTTGGAAGTAGTTTTGTCAGAATCGAGGGCCTTGCTATGTCCCACCCGAGCAGGGGGGATTAAGCATAGTATCTTTTTAGGAATTTGCCGTTGATAGGAGCCATTAACAGGTCTCCATTAGGCTGGGCTATCCTGTAGGCGCCGTTCGAGAACGTTGTCTCGATCACAAAAGGGCCTTCCCACTTGGGTTGGAATTTGCCTTTACTTCTGTGGGTAAGAATCATCGGTCTTCTTACGGCTAGAACTAGCTCGCCGACTTTGAACACTCTTTCCTTCACTTTATGATTAAAAGTTTTGGAAATGCGTGCTTGGTAAAGCGCGATGCGCTGTTGAGCTTGTAGGCATTTCTCGTCTAATCCTTCAAGCTCTTGGAGCCTTAACAGGTCATTCTTTTCTCGAGTCAACTCACTAGTCACTGCTATCCTGAGCGACGGGATCTGTATTTCGATGGGAAGAACTGCCTTGTTCCGTTAGACCAGTAAAAAGGGGGTACAACCTGTAGGTGTCCGTACCGTTGTGCGGTATGCCCAGAGACATTCGCCCAGCTTCTCGTTCCAGTCTCTTTTGTTTGAAGAAACAAACTTCTTCAGGAGTTTGATAATGGTTTTGTTGAAAGCTTCCGCCAAACCATTAGCAGCTGGATAATATGCCGTAGAGGCAATATTATGTATTCGACTTTTATCGCAAAATCGATGAAACGCTTGGCTGATGAACTGAGGCCCATTGTCATGGATTATCCTTCGAGGAATCCCAAAGCGATAAATGACGTGGTGCTTGATGAAGCTGATCACGTCAGACGCTTTTACCTCAGCCAGAGGGATCGCCTCTGCCCATTTGGAGAAGTAATCCGTGATGGCCAGTATGAATCGGTGGCCTCTGGAGGAAGACGGGTGAATGGGACCGACGATATCCATACCCCATGCTTCGAAGGGCCAGGATGCGACCGTAGGATGTAGATATTCAGACGGTTGGTGTATGAAGTCTGCATGAACCTGACAGGCTCTGCATTGTCTTGCATAGCTGATCGCGTCTGTGATCATAGTGGGCCAGTAGTAGCCCATTCTCCTGATACGATCCTGTAGCTTAGGACCGGGCTGATGCGCTCCGCATACGCCGTCGTGAGCTTCTCGGATAATCTGCTGTGCTTCGTCGTCTGAGAGACATCTTAATAGCAGTCCGTCGTAGGTTCGACGATATAGGCAGTGTGAAGATGCATCGAAATAGAAGCGTAATGATCGTCTCTTGACGGATATTGCTTCTTTGGGGTCCTCTGGCAAGATTCTGTATGCGACGAAATCTATGAAGGGACTTCTCCAGTCCCTTCCGGGGGGATCTGTGTTCACAGCGTGGCTGCGTTCTATGTGAAGGTTGTTCTTCACGCAAAATAAATCTCTGTTAAGAAGGATCACCGAATCTTGCCTTCTTATAGGGGTAGCTAAGTCCGCAGCTAGACTGGCCAGGGCATCAGCTTCCAGATTCTGAGATCGAGGTACATGCTCTAGGAAGAACCCTTTGAACGTCATGGCTATCTCGATTGTCGCTCGGTGATAGGGGATGAGGTCTGGATTCCGGACTTCGTATATCCCTCTGACTTGATTGACGATAAGCAAAGAATCGCCGAAAGCTTCCAGGGATTCGACCTCCAGCTCTTCGGCGACTTGGAGCCCGATCAACAGGGCGTTGTATTCCGCCATATTGTTGGAGCATGGTTCATTAAGAGAGTATGCCCGGTAGATGACGAGTTTATCAGGAGTGACCAGGACGATTCCTACCCCTGAAACCATGTTTCCCTGGGGGCCAGTCCTGGAGGCGCCGTCAAAGAACAGTTGCCATGTGTCACTTTCCATTGCGGAGTTACATTCTGCAACTTCGTCGGGAATGTCTTCGTATAACTTGGAGGCCTCCGGGATCGGATGAGCAGCCAAAAAGTCGGCCAGCGCTTGGCCTTTGATGGACTTCTGCGGGATGTACACCATGTCATATGGTGTTAACAGCATCGCCCAGGTTGCGAGTCGGGAATTAAGAATACTCGGCTTGCTCATCAGTACTCGAAGAGGGTTGATCCTGGAGATGATATGAATAGTCTGGCCGATGACGTAGTGCCGCATCTTTTGGATAGCGAACATCAGAGCCAGACAATTTTTCTCCACTGGGTTGTACCGGTGTTCGGCTCCGACCATCATCCTGCTGAGGTAGTAGATAGCCTGCTCATGCCCCTCGTCGTTCTTCTGCGTTAGAAGAGCTCCTAGCGAATGATCCATTGCTCGGACGTACAGCAAGAACGGTTTCCCCATGATGGGAGGTACCAGAACTGGCGGACTGGTGAGGTAGCGTTTGATCTTCCCGAATGCTTGCTGACAGGTTTCATCCCACACGAAGGATACACCTTTCTTCATGAGGTACGAAAAAGGCTGGCATCTTCCTGAGAGGTTGGATATGAACCTCCGGATATAAGCCAGACGGCCTTGAAATCCTCGGAGTTTTCTCAGATTGTGGGGCGGTCGCATTTCTACGATGGCCTGGACTTTGTCAGGGTCCACCTGGATGCCTTTGGCGGTGATAACAAATCCCAGGAATTTGCCACTAGATATGCCCAGGAAGGACTTCGTAGGGTTCATCTTGAGTTGATGTCGGCACATTAACTCGAATACCGTCCTTAGGTCCTGAATATGATCATCTTTGAGGCGTCTCTTGACGGCTATGTCATCTACGTAACACTCTACTGTTTTGCGTAAATGTTCATGGAATATGCCGCTCATAGCCCGTTGGTACGTAGCCCCGGCGTTCTTTAATCCGAAGGGCATGACCGTATAGCAATACACTCCCAACGGGGTACGGAAGGCAGTGTGCTTTTCGTCTTCAGGATGCATCTTGATCTGATTGTATCCCGAGAACCCGTCCATGAAAGACATGCGTTCAAAACTGCAGGTGTTGTCGATCATGATGTCCGTGATGGGAAGAGGAAATTCATCCTTAGGGCAGGCCGCATTCAGATCTCGGTAATCGATGCAGATACGTACCTTCCCATTTTCCTTCATGACTGGGACAACGTTGGCGACCCAGTCGGAATGTTGTTCTTCCCGGATGAACCCACAGGCTATCAGCTTTTTGACTTCAGCTTCAATGGCGTCCATCATGTCCGGTCGGAACCGGCGTTGGTGCTGCTTCACAGGCTTTGAGTCAGCCAATATATTGAGTTTGTGAGTAGCCACCTTCGGGTCTAGGCTCGGCATGTCTCCATAATCCTATGCAAAGACGTCGATGTATTCCTTTATCAGCTGTATGATTTCTTCCCTCTCGGCTGGTGGAAGATTGTCACTGATAAAAATCGGCTTTGGCGAAAGCTCACCCCCAACATTGATTTGGATAACTTCGTCTTTGGTTGGAGGTTCCTTTTGTTCGAAGCGGAATTCCCACTGTGTATCCATTTGCTGAGCCCAAGAGTCATTCTCAAACGGCTCAGAATCTCATTCCTCTGCTTCTGAGGGATCTGTTATCACCATATTTGCTGATAGTGCTTGTTCGAGAGCATCAGGTGAGTCGGGAGGTGACGAGCCATCCCAGGAGGAGGAAAAGATGTCCTTATCCGACGTGTAAGCCGTAAGGGAGGTGGCATACCCTAACCCGAAACGAGTTTGTTGGTAGCGGGGGTCGCCACGTGGCGGCGTTCTTCTGCCTCTTCCGTAGTTGAGGCCCGGCTTTCGCTTCAAATCGTAGCCCATGTTGCATGATCTTCAGCGCTTGAGGGCTGTATCGGTGAACCTGCATCTTCCCAGTATCGTCATCGAAAGGATCTTCCTGGATGGCTGGCTGATTGCGCATGCGGTCGAACACTATTGGATGCTGGCTGCTGCAGGTAGGCGGGATTATGAAGATAGAACCTTCATGCGGTCCATACGTTGTGATGACGTTAATGATGATGCTGCTTCCCAGATATGTGGATGATAGGAGTCCATAGCTTCCAAGAACTTTCGTGCTATGGGTTCTACCTCGTCACGGGGAGTGGGTTCCTGATTTGGAATCTGAGTATTAATGTACTGGAAAAGAGGATGTTTATTGCCATCTGGAACTCCGTTCCTGGTCGTGTTTACATCGGTCGGCTGCTTGTCGCGTCGAAGGTTTATGACCAAAGGTGGAGGCTTCTGGTTCAGAGTAACCGCTGGAGAATTGCTTCTTTTCCCCGAGCCGGATCTGTTCAGGTAAATAGCCATGGGCTCTATGGCTTTTGGACGAGTGGTTCGTCCTTTCACTCTGATCGACAGCGGTGGTGCGGCAGAGGGTTCTCCTGGCTCCCGGTGGGATCCCTTCTCTGTCTTGCCCGCCACTTCTTCCGTGTGGTCCTGCGAGTACAACACGGCGTCGGAATAGTAGGACTCTACTTCTTTAAATGGGTTTAGGTCGGCCACCTCCGTTTGTACCATCCCTTGGGGGTCTACATATTTAAGACATTGATGTAGAGTTGAAGGAACGATGTTGTGATCGTGGATCCACGGTCTTCCCAGCAAGATGTTGTAGGATACCTCTGAATCGATCACGTAACATGTGGCCACCGATCTGAGGTTGCCAATCTGGATCCTCAGGCGAATCTTCCCTAACGGCTTACTTCTTCCGGCGTTGAATCCCACGATTGTAGTGGAGGTGTAAGCCAGTTCGCTAGTAGGAATCCTCAAAGGTCTGAGCAGACTATGCGGGATGATGCTGATCGATAATCCCGGATCTATGTGAATCCGATCAACCTCCATGGAACCGATGTACCCGGTGTAATAGAGGGGTCTGTCATGCCTGTTATGTTTTAACAGCATGTCGTTTTGGGTGAAGGTGATATTTGGGACCATCTCCATCACACTGTGGCATTGAGGGCACGCCACTGGTTCTTCGTCGGGAGATTTGAGCTGGGTCAAGCATGCCTCCGCCTGCATCAGTGCTTCACTCAGGGCTAGACGAGTGTCTTGGGAGAGCCTGAGTAGCTCGAAGATGGAGAGCCTGGCCGGCGTATTAGCCAGTTGGGTTAGGATGTCGAAGTTATACGGCTTCTCAAAACCTTTGTTCGGAATGTTTTTCACAGGTTTATCGAAGCGCACTTCTCTTTGTTTTCCTTTGTCCGCAGGCGTCGGTTTTGAAGGGTTGGCTTCCGGTATGACGGGGCTTGGCCCTGCAGGTTTGGCAGTTGAAACGTCTGCCGGTATATCCTCCTGACTTGCTCCGTAGTCGTTGAGGTAGGCTCTCCCTGACCGGGTTGCAGCAAGTACCTCGTCTTCGTCTGATGACGAAGAATTTGTGACCATATGGCATGGTTTGCACTTCGGGCTCCTCCTGGACGTAGTTTTAGTCCCTTCCTCGAGCTCTGACACAAAATCTGGATGAACCCACATAATCTCGCCCTGACGGGTGGTCAGGGGTACCAGGTTATGATTTTGATCCCTAGCCGGAGGGAGATTAACAATGTCTATTGTGGCTCGGGAAATGGGCGTGATGCCGTCCATGACTTCTTGGGGAGGCAGATCGCCGAACCGCAGAGAGATCATGTTGGCTGTGACCGTTTTCTCGATGTCGTGCAGGGTGATGGCCTTAGCATCGATTAACCCCTGGATCTTCCTCTTCAGTACGTAACACATCTTTGTTGGGTGGTGTACGTATCTGTGGAAGATGCAGTATTTGGGGTCGTCGGTACTGCCGACCTCTTGGGGCCGCCTTAGCTCCGGCAGGGTGATCTTGCCACTTTTGACGAGACACTCAAATATACTAGGTATATCGTCGTCGTCGGAAGAGTAGACTTCGACGGGCCTGGAAGTCCCGGGCTTTGTCTGCGTGGTCGCCGCCGTCTTTTGTCTAGACGTATTGACTGTCAGAGCTTCTTTTCCCTTGGAGCTGCGAGGATGGTCGCCGCTGGGAGATGGCCTTTTGCCTCTGTCGGAGGCGGAGATCATGATGCCGTTGTCGCGCGCCTTGCGACTGTTGTCTTCGGCGGCCACTGCCGAGACGATGAACGAGGGCCACTCATGGAACTGATATGGTCCTGTGAACACCGAGACTATAGGAAGGAGGTTCTTCCTGCAAATGTCTAATAATGCCGAGTCTGGAACTCCTGGAGGCATTTGTAAGGTGGCCTGACGAAAACGTTCGACGAAGGTGCGAACGTCCTCCTTTTCCCTTTGCTTGACTTCAATGAGGGAGGACATAGACATGTCCATTCCACCCTCGTAGAATCGTGTGAAGAATAGCGCTTTGAAGTCTTCGAAGGAAGTAATGCAGTTGTCCGCCAAGCTACGGTACCACTGATAGGCTACTCCTGAGAGGCAGCCCTTGAACACCCGAGTGAGGAGGGCGTCGTTCCCTTGTAGTAACACCGTCATCATACTGAAATAGTTCATGTATTGACTTGGTGATGTTTTCCTTCGAACAGAGCCATGGTCTGAGGTTTGTACTTCGGAGGAAAAGGGACTTCTTCCCAGATAGCCGGGTAAGGCTGGTTGATTCTCAGTTTCTTGAGCTGATCTTTGTGCCTCAAGGCGTCAAACTGGGCTTTCAACTCCCGCACTACCTGTATCAGATTCTCCGTTGGAGGCGGAGGGACTGATGTCTCTTGATCTGGAGCAGGTTCTTGGCTTGGGTCGGATGGTGGTAAGTCCACCCCCATACGTATCTGAGTTGGCGGGACCGACGCTTGAGCCATGGCTGTCGCGCGCTGAGTTAGCATCATCTGGTGCATGTTCTCCATTACGGATTGCATTTGCTTCAAAGATGTCTCTAGCACAGTGATGCGTTGTTCCGCGTTTCCTGAAGCCTCCTCGCGTTCATCTTCGATGGCGTAAGCTCCCACTTCCTTGGGCGTCATCGAAGGATTAGTATAGGTCGCCGCCGAAGTCGACTCTACACTCTCAGCATCTGTTCTGGGAGATTGGCCACCCCCAGCGTCGAAATCAAACGAGTACGGAGCTGGTTGTTGTGACCTTGCCCGGGTGTTTTGGAACACCCCAGCTTCAGTGCTCCAGAGGAGGTCTTCGAATCTTCTTCGGCCCGGAGGCCCAGAGGGATGACGTCTTAAGCTCGGCCTTCTTCTGGGTATGCGTGAAGCCATGTTCACGGACGCATACGCGTGCTCTTCTTCCGAAAAAGACCGAGAGTAGCTCAATCGGTCGAAGACCGACCGTTTTGCTTTAGAACAGCAGCAGTCAATCACAATCTTATGACTATTACAACATTGCTCTCTAGGGGGCGTAATAGACATGTTGGAAGATCCCCTCTCCTTACGCTTCTGGACTAGGCATTCGCGTAGGTCAGGAGTAGCAACCGGAGCTTACTTTAAGTCGCGGGACTTCGCCTGGCATAATTTGGAGATTCGCTCAGACTGGCGTAAAGCTGAAGAGGTCCTCAGTCGGCCATCGGCTTCTCGCATAATCCGGAGGGTAGGCAGATTGTTCTCTTGCTGGCGCAAAGGCCGAGAGGTTGAATATTCGCCTGCTTGCTTCCCCTCGCGGAGATCACCGCGCTTATCTATTTTACCATAGAAGTCAGATGTTGTTTTGCGCGTGGAGCGTGATCTGTTCTTCCGATTTGGCGTTGAGGCACCATCGAAAGTTTTGCCTGTACCGCGCGTAGCGGGAGACTGATTCCTACGCCTAGAGCGCAGTGGATACTCCTGGGTTAGCGCAGAGGCCTTGCCTGAAGTTTTGTCTGTACCGCGCGTAGCGGAAGACTGGTTCCTACGTGTAAAGCGCAGTGGATACTTCTGGGTTAGCGTAGAGGCCTTGCCCGAAGTTTTGTCTGTACCGCGCGTAGCGGGAGACTGAATTTTACGTGCAGGGCACGGAGGGAGCGATGCTACCACCTTATTGGTCGGAGAGATCGGAGAGATCGGAGAGTCCATAAGAATGGTTGAGGATGTCTTGGACATCCACACTTTGCGCAGCTTCCTGTTGTCTTGGACGGAGAGAGAGTGAGAGCAACCCCCGGTTCGAAGCATGTCTTCGTAAGCAGACTGGTCGAAATGAACGACCAGCGTCTTCTTCACGGTTCCTATAGATACCGTATCGCGTTGAGCAATTACTTCCTCGTCAGAAGAGAAAGACGTCCCCAGCAGAGTCGCCATCTTGTTTGTGGTATTTAAACGAAAGAATGAAAGTGTATTTCAATGACGGGGTTTGTACGAAACCCGCGCCCTTTGGTTTACAAACAAACTTGTACAATATAATCCTATACGAGGATGTGGGAGTATAATTTATTTAATCTGGGTATAAATTGCTATAGGTGTCTGATATGCGGTCGATCACTTTAGCCCTTGGACCGCACGATGTTGAAGAAGTACCGTGGAAGACAGGTAGCAGCTTCGAAGGTTGCAGGAGAGGGTGGATGCACGATGCCGAAGTCGTCGATCCCCGTTCTTTGCCTGAGCTCCGGGCTCTCTCTCTCTCTCTCTCTTCTCCTCCTTGTTTGATCTTCTTCGACTGTCGACCTTGGATCTGGTATTGGTACTCTTGACCGAATTTTCCGACCTGGGATCTGCTATCGGTTTCTTGACCAAATTCTTCGACCTTGTTCCCCATTGACAGGGGCCTCTATTTATAGAGTCTTTGGTGACAGTGACCACTCCGTTGGTGTAGCAACCGAGGAGTGGAAAGTACAGCACCCTTTTACACAACGGTTAAAGTAACCAATGCCTACGTGTAGATGATCTTTTGACTGAGCGGGTGACGTGGGTCCAACTAAAGGGACACAACACGTACGGTTGCTACTAAGATCACGGCGTAAAAGCCACGCGGGTAGGTATCCATTGTGTAGAAGAGGTTGGCGTAGAAGCCAAATGTCCGTTACCGTGGCATAGAAGCCAAGTAGGCATAGAAGCCGAACATGCATAGAAGTCGAGTAGGCGTGGAAGCCGAGCAGGCATGGACGCCGAGCAGGCATAGAAGTCGAACAGGCCTAGAAGTCGAACAGGCATAGAAGCCGAGTAGTCGTAGAGACTGAGTGGGCGTGGAAGCCGAGTAGTCGTAGAGACTGAGTGGGCGTAGAGGCCGCTGCATATCGTGCCAGAATGGGCGTAGAGGCCGCTGCATATCGTGCCAGAATGGGCGTAGAAGCCGCTTGAGCACAGATCCTGAATGGGTGTAGAAGCCGCTGCATATCGTGCTGATGTGGACGTCTTAGCCGGAATTATGGCTTTTGAAGATATAACCAAATCTCTTGCAGGAATTTGCCATCACCTTATGCATTAAATGTGGAGGCGTGTTTCGAAGGTCTGCAGGCCTTCTGTGCATCCGTCGCAGAGACGTGTCTTGAGAGAAACTGTCACCGCTCTGTGCAATTAGACGTGGAGACGTGCCTCGAATCCCGTACGAAGTGCAGCTTTTGACGTGGCAGGCGGTTTGTCTGCTGCGGAGCGTAAAACAGCTCATGTTTGCCTGTGTAAAACAGGGCGGCGTATTCCCTTGTACGCAAAAGAGCGGTTTATGCTGAGGGGACTCCGGTAAACGACGGTTTGGTGATGTTTTACCAAATCCTCTGCATTAAATGGTGAGATCCTCCATCATACTGAGGGACGCGTCCCGAGAGGTCTGCCATCGTTTCCAGCCGTCGTCTGGGTAGCCGTGCATCACCTTTTGTCAGGAGTCAGAGGTCAGATTCACTGCGTGACTTGACAGGTTCATTTCGGGGAAGATGAAGCGTTCCTCGTACGCTATCACGCTGCTTTGAGAGCGGTTGAGTTTTATTCTTCACGCTATATTTTAGCGGAGAAAACTCTGTCGTACGCCTGATGGCTCTGAAGGCCTCTGCTTACGCTGCTCTGTATCAAGAGGCTGTGTAGCTCTTCCCAGCATATTTTTTTCATGCTTCTACAGCTGTCATAGCCACCTGATGAGCATTCTCAATGCCCATCCTCATAACATCTTCCTGGCGGTGCTGCGCATCCATCATCTCTCGAAAGAAAGCGAACAACTGCGTAGCATCCAATGGCGCAGGCGGTGGTGGAGGAGGTACCACCGGAACAACTGGGGTGACTCTCGGATTAATGGGAGTAAGGGGATCTTCGAGAGAAACTGACGCTCCCTCAACCGCAGGAGTGGCGAGTGGAGCGGTAGCGGCTGCCGGAAGTCGAGCAGGTCGAGAGGTGGCAGACCTCTCGGTGGCAGCTGCTGGGATGGTGCGCTGAGATCTGGTCTTCGGAGGCATCCTGAACACGGATCAAAAGAAGTCAATACAGTGCAAGAAACGATATCATCAAAGAAGGACAGCAATATTACAAAAGAAAATAATTTCAGAAAAATTAAGATAGCAAAAGAAAGCAGGAAGAGTCCTAGTTGTGATTGGGCACACTCTCTCTCAGCCTATATCCTATATCCTATTGCAGGTAAACCTAAAAACTAGACCTGCATGGGCCGCCACCAAAAACGTGTCACGACCCGCACCCAAAAATCGGGCATGAGCCGTAGGTACGTCCAGCCTACACCGCAGAATCGGCGGTAGAACGTTGTAAAGGTCCGTTCTAGGTCAACCAACTATCTAGATAACTCACAGAAAAATCGGCCATCACCTCTCCAAAAGGAGGGCATCCACGCAATATATATATCAATAATCCTCTCCAAAAGGAGGAAAACCATGCAATATATATATATCAACTCTCAATCACAAAATCTAGGGAAGAATATAAGCACGATATGATATAAACAAAGAAACAGAACCAAGAGAGCAAGACAATCCAAAATAATACAGTCCAAGGCCATAATAGCTATAACATCTCACAGCCGCAAAAGAATAAGTACAATCATCCAAAATAAAACACTGGGACCAACCCAGGAAACCCACCTAGCTAACTAGGGTGCTAACGGCGTCTCCTCGGTGTACTCCTCCTCGGTCACGGGGTCACAATAGTCGTCAACACCCTGCCCGTAGAACGTCGGGCAATAGTCCTCAAGATCCTCTGGAAAAAATATGCCCAGTCAGGACTGGAGCGAAGTACATAACTCTGAAAGCAACTCCAAATACATGGTAAGGTGTATATGACGAGCAATAGAAAAGTATACAAGATGCACAGGAAATAAATATATGCTGGAGCACAATAAGTAGCTGCAAAGTAAACTGGAGAACAATACAAGTAGTAGAAAAGTAACTGCAGGTGAGAAACATGAATACTAGCTAAGTGCCTTGAGCACAAGTTCGTTATGTGATCGGCTTAGGTTGCACATGAAAAACACTACGATAACTCTGTTATGCGTGAGTTGCATAACCGACATACACATGAATAATGTTTGGCTTTGATCACATAACCAACTCCTACTCTCCTCCCCCACTAATACCATTGGATCCAACCACAACATGCTACGTACAAGATAATAGCTTGCGCACACGAAGGCGAGAGCACAATAAGCACATGATAGCACATGAGAATCAATACCTGAAGCACATGATGAAATACACGTGATAGAGTACCCGCTGAACACGGTAAGGGGGATAGCATCTCATGACGGGATCCACTAGTACCAGCTCGTGTAATCATGTGTCAGAATCAAGTATCACAGTCCTAGAACAGGTGATATAAACGCTATCATGAAATGGAAACTATCAGAGGTAGGTACTCGCCTGATGCCCTGAGCAACGGATGAGGATCAAGATCCGGACCGGTGTCACAAGGACCTAATACGAAAAGCAAGGATTAAACAGGGTTCTAAGCATTTAAACTGATATAAAATAATTAAAAACAGGCTTCTAGGGCTATTCTAGGTCGAATGGGTCAAACCGGTGAAATTCGGGTCAAAAAGTCAACCCGAGGTCCAAAAAGCCAACTCTAGGTCAAAACTAGGTCAAACGTTGACTTTTACGGTCAACGAGTACAATTATGGTCAAAGCTAGGTCAAACTAGGGTGCCCCTGAAATTCTAGGTCAAACCGAGCTCATTAAGCTACTAAACTCTCAAACTCACCTAATCGAGATACCGGGATACCCTCGGTATCCGATACCTCGCCCTAGGCCACGCACCCCGCCTAAACCCGCTAAAACCTATGCTAGCACACGTAAATAAATATATATATAAACATATAAAAATTACTCCAAAATATTTCCTAGGCTAATGCTCAAATACCCCGCTCGAAACTCAATACCTTGGATATCTCAATGTATTGAGATACCTCGGTATCTCAAGGTATTGAGATACCGCTCGAACCCCTCTAACTAGCTATCTAACTAAAGATTATATACCTAGTTATTAATCTAGGCTAGGAAATATATATATCTACCCTATTTATATATATCTAAGTATCTATATACATATATATATATATATCCACACACATATATACGATACCCATTACCTTACCTATACACACACACACACACACACACACACACACATATATATATATATATATATATATATATATATATATAACTATAATATATATCTAGCTCTAGGTATATATATATATATATATATATATATATATATATATATATATATATATATATATATATATATAACTATAATATATATCTAGCTCTAGGTATATATATATATATATATATATATATATATATATATATATATATATATATATATATATATATATATATATATAACTATAATATATATCTAGCTCTAGGTATATATATATATATATATATATATATATATATATATATATATATACCTAACTATAATATATATCTAGCTCTAGGTATATATATATATATATATATATATATATATATATATATATATATATATATATATATATATATATATATATATATAGGTATCTACCATATACCTACCTATCTATTTATCCATAGATAGATCTATCTATCTATGTATCTACTAACTACCTATCTATCTTATTTACCTAACTATCAAACCAACTATCTAACTAATAACTTAACTATCTATCTATGTAATTATCTATATGTCTATCTATTTAATCTATCTACCCATCTATCCTCTATTACCTAGCTGCTACTGCTCCCTAACATTGCTGCTAAGCTGTTGCTGCTGCCTGCATTTGCTATTGCTGCTGCTGGTGCTCTTTATGCTGCTGTTACTGCTCTCTACCTGTTGCTGCTGTGCTGCTGCTGCTGGTCCAGGCAGTGGCTCCCCCCTTCTAGCTCACAAACACACACACACACACACTCCTATATACTTATATATATATATCACTATATATATATATATATATATATATATATATATATATATATATATATATATATATATATATATATATATATATATATATATATATACTACTAGATAGATATATATATACACACTTATCTACTCTCTAACACTCACACTAACACACTCACAAACACACTAATACACACACTCACACACAAATATATACATAGCTATATATATATATAAACACACATATTAATATATATATATACATACCAATACACACACACACACTCTAAGATATATATATACACATACACATTCAAATATATATATATACATATGCACACACAAGCACACTTACACATATACATATATATATACACATAAATATAAATACACAAATATATATATAAATATATATACATAAACACATATACATATAAATATATATATATATATATATATATATATATATATATATATATATATATATATATATACATATACATATATATATATATATATATATATATATATATATATATAGACACATATACACTAACACAACACAACACACAACAACACACAAACAACACGCCCCACTCACGCCCAACGACCCCGACACTCACCAACACCCTAAAATATATAAAATATAACCCGAAAACTCAAGCACACACTCCCCGATACTAACCCAACGTGCGCACAAGCCCGAAACTAGGAAACCAAGTCGAAATGGCCGTTCGGTTATTTCGACGAACACGTGGTGCGCGGCTTGGAAAACCTCCTGAAACGCACACCAAACGAACTCGGAATCGGCCCAAAATTTACCCACGCATTCTAAACGATGCCTAGATCCTAGAAAAAATACTCCCGCATCGATTCTAGGCCTGTGGCGGAAACGCACATGCACTTAGAATCGGCGACGACAAAAAAACCCAATTTTGCCCGAAATGCCCGTTTCTCCGAGACACAGCTTCCCGTGTCCGAACGGAGACACGCACTCACCCTCAAGACACCCGACAACGTCTACCTAGGTCCGTCTAACCTAGGGCATCACCCAAAATTGGGCCAAATTCGGATCCACCCGAATTCGACACAAAACCTAATGTCAAAGTCTCTAAACTCAACCAAACTAGTTCCAACTTCCTCCTACGGGTAGGCTTAGGGTCTAGGAAGGTTCTACAACACTAATTACACTACACAAAAATAATTAGCAAGGGAAAAGTTAGGTTTTACCTCTTGGGAGTTGGAATCCCAAGGCCAAGGTCTCCGATCTACTTGGAATCACCTCCCTCAAGCTCCAAGCCACCAAATCTAGCTTCCACACTAGACCTAAGCTCCTCACACCTAGGTTAGGAAAAATGCAAGGTTAGGGCTAGCATAAGGAGAAGGAATGGAAGAAAGAAAGAAGAAAAATGGAAGAGGAACTTACTTGGAGAAGGAAGGAAGAAGAAAGAAGAAGTGGAGAAGAAGAAGAAGTGAAGAATGAAGAAAGGGGGAGAAGAGGCTGCTGTGGTGCTGTGTGGTCGGGAATGGGGGGTAGGTAGGGCCGGCCAAGTACTAAAAATGGGTTCACACAAGTTCCAAATTTCCAAAACGCCCCTACTTGACTTGGTTTCGGGTTCCGGGTTCCAAAAGCACTCAAACTAGCTCCAAATCTCTCCAACTAACCTCCTAAAAATAAAATAATAAATCTAAGCCCCAAAATAATTCTCACAAGGGTGTGGGCTGGGTCAGACATGGGTCCACTAGGGTCTGACATGGGTCCAGGCTAGCCAAAACCCTAAAACAATCATTAAAAAATAATATAAGCACTAAATAAATATAAATATAATTAATTTAATAAAATACACAATTTACCAAATAAAAATAAAAAAAAAATCCTATTTTCTAGAATTGGGTTGTGACAGTGACGATGGACAAAAAGCGATATAATGGCTCTTTTACTCCGTTGAAGGTCCGATGCGAGAGCGAGAAAGCTTTTCTCTGTTCTCTTTCCTGTGCCTGGGGGTGGTCTTGTTTCTTTGAAGCAGAAAAAGTCGACCTTGTCATCCCAGTTGCTCCTATTTATAGCCATTATATTGATAGGTTATAAGTGTCGCATATGCCTCTGTTTGGTGGCCGCAGGGGGCTCCTTCAACAGAATCAGATTGCAACAGTAGCCGCTTAGTATGGGTTGAGTCCTGGGCGAGCTGTCGCATGGACACTTTATTAAGATTTGCTATTTTTTGGAGATTCTGGCAGTTCGTGTCTTTCATTGAGTGACTTGGTCAGCTTGACACGTATCCCGCATTTTGGTATAAGAGAATCGCAGAAGAAAGATTTTATCGTGTGAGATGCACGGTGTCTGAAATACAGGAGGCCAGAGATGCCTAAAACACATAGAATCTGGGAAACCGGGGGCCAAAGACGCATGGAACACATAGAGTCTGGACCGTATAGGGCCAGAGACGCATGGAATGCATAGAGTCTGGGCCGTATAGGGCTAGAGACCGTGGAATGCATGGAGTCTAGACCGGATAGGGCCAGAGATGCATGAGACGCATGGAGTCTGGACCGCCTAGGGTCAGAGACGCATGGGATGCATGGAGTCTAGACCGCATAGAGCCAGAGATGCATGGGACATATGGAGTGTGCTCACATTTTCTGAAGCGCTCAAAAAACCTTTTTGTTAGGATTCTGTGTCAGACATAATCCTTTTGGCAAGCCTTTATGTGGCTAATATTTGTAGCGCACGGATGCAGCTTTTTCTCTATGGCATGGTTATCCTACGACCTGGTTTCTTTAGAGTCGAATGGGGCACAGGGCTGTTGGAATCATAGATCCAGATTTTTCATGCGTCTACAATATGGAAGCCCAATATTTATGGAAATCCAATTAATTCAACCATATATTTATGTCAAAGATATGAAAATCCAATCGTTTATTGGCTTGCCATAAATTGGAAGTCCAATTATATAGAAAGTCATATGAAAGATCCAATCATAAATATATAATCAATATCAAAGATGGAAACCCAATCATATATTTGATTACCATATATGTTTCAATATACAACGCTCGATTCACTCCTTGAGCTTCTCCGACACACAGATGACGCTCGTCGCACTCCGAAATATTCTCCACATAGTTTGGGAACCAAACCCTCTCTTACAGAATTGTCTCTTAATCTCTCATAAATGCGAAGGCTTGGATTCAAATCTCTATCACTAACAATTTATGACAATACACTTAGTTTGTCATTATCTTTTTTATTACTTGACTATGTATGTTCTCATTATTGAAAACATTGCTATACAAACCTCTAATGTAAAAAATTGAAATTCAAACAGAACTTTAATATTTTATATATTTAAAATATGAGAAAACTTGGTACATTTATAGGACAAGCCATGGTGTTCTCTTTTAACCCAAACATCGTGGAAGTAAAGTGTGATATATAATACTAATTAGTTAAAAATTACAAGATTACAAATCAACATTTTTCCTCAAGTTGGTGCTTAGATATTGCACATGCCTAACGTATCTAAGAACTTAAAAAAATTGACTTGAGACGGCTTTGGTGATAAGTTTGCCACTTGATCTTCTGTTCTAATAGTCGATACCTAGATTACTTTGTCCTCCATTTTTTCTTAATATAGAATTTGTCAATCATAACATGATTGGTCCTATTATGTTGAACTAGATTGTGAGGCATGCCTCACCGTATCGATATTCTTATACGGATACGTGATTATTTATCGTATATTTTATTTTCTTAGTTTTCATAATTTTGGTATCATAATTAAGGATAATGGATTTTTGCGAGATGAGTCATTGATTATTGATATCGTGCATTGTTGACATTACTATATTTGGGTATTGAAGTTTTACTGGTTTTGGAGATTTTTTAATTTTGTAAGTATCGAGGATCATGCGAGAAGTATCGTGCGATACTCCTATTTTCAAGAATATCAATTAATGACTTATGCAACTTAATATTTTTTATTGTTTATTGAGAGTCTTATTTACCCCCAGGCTTTTATAGACTTGTAGAATACATATTGGCATTGTCATAGACCTTGTTAGGACTCGCACATAAAACAGAGAACCTTGAATTGCCCGAAGTGGAAATTTTTCAGTAAGACTAGTATGCCGCTGGTTCACAGTTTCCGGATTACCGTCGGCATACCGTGGGGCTGCGGGTGACTTAGTCAATGGAGCTGATTGATCCATCCTATTGTCATATGGATCCTTGGTTTTCTTTGAATGGTTGAGATTGATAGTTGGGAACATGGATAAGTTACTTGGCATGATCTAAGGGCCAAAGATCCTCCTCTCTATATATATAAACTATTATTTTCTCTCTCCACTTTTTTTCCTCTCCATTATCTCTCTTAATTTCCTTTCTCTATTTCTTGTCTTAAGTATCAGCTTAGAGCTAGATCTTGGGACCAAAGTTTTTTTTTCCAATAAACAACGTTTAATAACTTTTTCTTACCAAAAGAAAACATGACTATAGCTTTAGAAAATACAAAGAATCATATCCAAGAAATTCTAAGTACAAGCAATGAGAATAAGAATTCTGGAAAGAGTAGTGATGGAGGTCCAATCTGTGTTGGAGTAGATGGGGTTCTCAACCTATGTGAAAAATACCCCGAAGTTGATATATTTGGATTGGATATTTCTACGTATAATAGGAATATGTCAATTGATTTGGATTTGGATTGGGTATTCCTATATATAATAGGAATACTAGATGTGGGTTTGAGGCTATATATATTAGGTGTCTCCTAGCCCTAAAATATATCTCATATCTCAAAAATATTGTAAAATGAGGCAATATAGTTTTTACAACAATGGAAGGAGAGAGGAAGAGATTGAAGGCTATTTCGAAGATGAGATCAGTTTCGGGTAAATTCTTTTCTCGTCATCTCCGTTCTTCATTTGTTTGTACTATATTTTCTATTCCAAAGAGTTGTGGTGATATGTTTGGATAGGTAAGAAGTTTGTAAGGAGTCTGTGTATTTCTTATTTCATTAGTGGAGGCTTTTTAGGGTTGGACTGCGATCGTCCCGTAGTTTTTTCCATTTGGATTTTTCATGTAAAAATCTATGTGTCTGCGATTTATGTTAGGCGTTTTTGGTTTATGTGCTTTTGCTCGGTTCTTTCGTAGGGCTTCTTGGTTTGGAGAACGGTTTTCGCACTTTCATTCCTAACAAAGTGGTATCAGAGGTTTGGGTTCAAAGTGGTATCAGAACCAGGTTCTGGAGTTTAGAGAGGTAAGAAGTTGATAGGCAAACCAGGAAGGAGAGATGGACGCAAAGTCGGTGCACATGGTAAACCTGAATGGTAGTAACTATCATTATTAGCGGAGTAAGATGAAAGATTTGTTGTTCGTCAAGAAGTTGCATCTTCCAGTATTTTCGTCCGAGAAGTCCAATGACAAATTCGAAGAGGACTGAAAGTTCGAGCATATACAAGTGAGTGGATATATCAGGAAGTTTGTTGACAAAAATGTGTACAATCATGTTGCCAATATTGAGCACATGAAGACGCTGTGAGATAAGCTAGAATCTTTGTATGCGAAGAAGGCCGGGGTAAAAAAGTTGTTCATGATCCGAATGATGATGGGTCTATGATACAAAGATGGTGAGTCTATTACGGTTCACTTGAGTGAGTTCCAGGGCATGGTGGACCAGCTATCCTCGATAGAAGTCAACTTTAACGATGAAGTACAGGGACTATGGTTGCTGTGTACATTGTCAGACTTGTAGGAAACCATACAAGTGTCTATGATCACTTCTGCTCCGAAAGGCATGGTCAGTCTGGAGTTTGTCAAGAGCGGGGTACTGAATGAAAATATACGAAGACGTCCTCAAGTACTTCGTCCATATCCCACTTAGAGATGCTAGTTTCAGGGAGCTGCAAAAGGAGCAAGAACAGGGGTCCAGGTCTTGGAAGAGACAGGAGCAGAAACAAGTCCAAGGGTCGGTACGAGGACTCAGAGTATTACCACTGTGGCAAGAAGGGCCATATCAAGCAGAACTATTTTGCTTGAAAGAGGGAGAAGAAGGGCGACATGGGGAAGCAAAGTGAGAACACTACGGCGATGGCCTCGACACATGGAGGCGACGTGATCATTGTAGGTGATGAGATAATTATGAACCTCGCATGCGATGATAACTCTTGGTTGATGGACTCAGGTGCTTCAGTGCACGTATCTCACAACAGGGTACTATTTGCTACTTACACAACAGACGACTGTAGAGTGTTGAAGATGGGCAACGGAGATGTGTCAAATTAGAGTTGTGCATTTGAGGACGAAGATAGAGCAGTTCTTGTTCTCAAAGATGTCCGTCATGTCCCTGATATCCATTTCAACCTAGTGTCAGTTGCAAGGTTGGATGAAGAGGGTTTCTTCAACCTCTTCAGGAACAGTCAGTGAAAGCTTTGCAAAGGTTTGATGGTGATTGCCAGAGGAAGCAAGAAGTCTGGACTCTACTATATAGAAGGGAGCGCACATGGGGCACAAGAGGTGAATATAGCTACTAATATGTCTATTGAGTTGTGGCATAGGCGGCTCAACTATATCATCAAGAAGGGGATGAACTACTTGTGAATAGGAAGGTGATTCCAGGGCTAAAGTATATAAAATTAGAGAGATGTATGCACTGTTTGGTAAAAAAGCAAAATAGGGTATCTTTCCAAAGTCACCCAAGTTCAAGGAAGTCGGCGTTGCTCGAGTTGATTCATTCAGATGTCTGCGATCCTATGAAGGTAAAGTACATTGGTTGTGCTTCTTATTTTGTGATTTTTATTGATGATTATTCCAGGAAGGTTTGGATATATGCCTTAAAGACCAAGGATCATGTGCTGCCCACTTTTAAATAGTTTGAGACCTCTGTTCAAAGAAAGACGGGTAAGAAGCTACTATGTGTTTGGTCCGACAACGGCAGCGAGTACATTGGTCCCTTTGATGCTTATTACAGAGAGCTAGGGATATGACACCAGAAGACACCGTCGAAGATATCTCAGCTCATTGGTGTAGCGGAGCGCATGAACAGGACGCTAATGGAGAGGGTACGGTATTTTTTGTCAGAAATAAACTTATCAGACGGCTATTGGGGTGAGGCTCTTTACACTCCTGCTTATATTATTAATTTATCTCCTAGTGTTTCCTTGAAGTTTGATGTGCTTGACAAAGTATGGTACGACAAAGAGACGTCATACAATCACCTGCGAGTGTTGGGCTGTGAAGCCTTCGTTCATGTACCGAAGGACAAAAGATCCAAACTTAAGCCAAAGACGAGGCGGTGCATCTTTGTCGGCTACGGTCGGGATGAGTTTGGCTATAGACTCTACGATCCAGTGGAAAAAAAAGCTCTACAGAAGCAGAGACGTAGTTTTCGTCGAGGATCATACCATGACCAACACTCAAGATTCCGAGATGCCTTCTGAGGCTGAGGAATTACTTGAGTTAGAGTCATTTCACTTCGTGCAGTTTTCAGAGGACATCGCATAGGATCCAGTTATGGGAGAGCCAGTACATGGAGTTGCTCTCAACCTTGATCATCAGCCTGTTGATGGTGGTCAGGGTGACCCTCCAGAGGATGAGCACGTCTAGGAGGCAGTTCCTGAAGGGGAGGAGGATGTTGATATACAGCCAGCACTGGTGGTTCCGTTGAGGAAAAGCAATAAAGAGCGTCAATCATCTACAAGATACTCACCGGGTGAGTATGAGCTACTGACTGACGGAGGAAAGCCCAAAAGTTTGCAGAGGTTATGGAAGACGAACACATGCAGGAGTAGATGGAGGCTATACAAGAGGAGATAAGTTCCATACAGGCCAACTCCACTTATGATCTGGTGCGATTGCCAAAGGACAAGAAGGCTTTAAAATTTTGATGGATGTTCAGAGTGAAGCAGACAGATGATGCTACTCGCCCTCGATACAAAGTAAGGCTGGTAGTTAAAGGCTATGGTCAGAAGAAGGGCGTAGATTATGATGAGATCTTTTCACCAGTCGTCAATTAGTCGTCTATTTGGGGAGTGCTACCATTGGCAGCATATTTTGACTTAGAGGTTGAGAAGATGGACGTGAAGATGGCATGCCCCTACGATGATCTTGATGAGTTGTACATGGAGCAGCCAGAGAGATTTTGTGAGAAGGACAAGTGACACTTGGTCTGCCGATTGAGAAAGAGCTTGTATGGTCTAAAACAGGCTCTGTGGTAGTGGTACAGGAAGTTTGAGTCATTTATGGGGGAGCATAGTTATACACAGATGACGTTGGACCACTTATATTTGTGAGGTACTTTACCGTGGATGATTTTATCATTTTACTGCTCTATGTTGATGATATGCTACTGGTAGGTCAGGATGCCACTAGGATAGTGGAGTTGAAGTGCCAACTGGGCGTGGCCTTCTCTATGAAGGATTTGGGCACAACGAAGACTATTCTTGGAAAGGATATCAGCCGAAAGAGTCCAAGCTGCTATACTTGTCCCAAAAGAAGTACATTCACCGGGTACTTCAGCATTTTGGGATGGATGGGTCAAAGAAAGTGAGTAACCCTCTTGCGGGTCACTTTAAGTTCACTGAGGATCAATGTCTATCTACCAAGGACGAGAAGGAAGATAGGGAGCGGGTTACATATGCCTCAGTTGTGGGAAGTCTCATGTATGATATGGAGTGTACGAGGCCAGACATCGCTCATGCAGTTGTTACAGTTAGCAGGTATACTTCCAATCCTGGAAGGGTACATTTGAGTACGGTTAAGTGGATTTTATGATACCTTCAGGACACTACCGATTGAAAACTTTTATTTGGTAGTGACGAGACAAAGCTGATTGGGTATATTGATGCTGATATGGTTGGAGATATAGATACGAGGCGATCGACTTCGGACTATATGATGATGTTTGCTGGTGAAGCGGTAACGTGGCAGTCGTGGTTACAAAAGTATGTTGCCTTGTCTAAGACAGAGGTAGAGTACATTACGGCGACGAAGGCTTACAAGGTATTATTGTGGATGAATAAGTTATTACAGGAAATAGGGCTAAATCAAGAGCAGTACCCTTTGCTTTGCGATAGCCAGAGTACAATTAACCTTGTAAAAAAAATAAACATTTCATAGCCGGTCCAAGCACATTGATACCCGGTATTATTGGATACGGGATGTGGTTGAAAAAAAGCAAGCAACGCTTGAGAAAGTTCATACGAATGACAACAGAGCAGACATGTTCACAAAAATTCTTCCAAGGGGAAATTATGAGTACTGCAGGCGGATCGTCGAGATAATGACCCCCTCCACATAGTTGTGAAGGAGGAGATTTGTTGGAGTGGATGGGGTTCCCAACCTATGTAGAAAATATTCCGGAGTTGGATTGAGTATTTTTACATATAATAGAAATACCTCAATATATTTGGATTAGATATTCCTACATATAATAGGAATATGCCAATGGATTTGGATTTGGATTGGATATTCCTATATATAATAGGAATACTAGTTGTGGGTTTGTGGCTATATATATTAGGTGTCTCCTAACTCTAAAATATATCTCATATCTCAAAAATATTGCAAAAGGAGGCAAGAGTGCTTTTAAAAAATTGGAAGGAGAGAGAAAGAGATTGAAGTCTATTTCGAAGAGGAGATCGGTTTCGGGTAAATTCTTTTATTGTCATCTTCATTCTTCATTTGTCTGTAATCTATTTTTTATTCCAAAGAGTTGTGGTAATCCGTTTGGATCAGTGAGAAGTTTGTAAGGAGTCGGTGTATTTCTTATTCCATTAGTTGAGGCTTTTTAGGGTTAGACTCCGATCGTCCCGTAGTTTTTTTTATTTGGATTTTTCACGTAAAAATCTTTGTGTCTGCGATTTATGTTTGGCATTTTTTGTTTGTGTGCTTTTGCTCGGTTCTCTCGCAGGACTTCTTGGTTTGGGGAACGATTTTTGCGCTTTCATTCCCAACAATCTGTTCATGATTGGTTTGCTTCTTGGACTACACCCGAGACAAAGAAGAAAAATATTATAAAGTCTCGAACTCATGAACATTAGAGAGAGAAAACTGGCAGCGAGATAGCTCAGGCACAAGACATGAAGCTTTCGATCTCCTCAAACAACATAAATCTGAGGTATTAATAAACTTTACACTGAAATGACCAACCCTTGGAATTCAGCACAAAAAATAAGCAATATCCACTGTGTTTACTTTTTTTGTGCAAAAAATATGAATAACTGTCATGAATCTGCGCATTTATCGGATCTGAACGCCCGCGCATAATAAGGTCTGCATGACAGGTGGAAGCGATTATGAGGAATATAATAAATTCCAATAATTTAGATGTGTGTCATTTTGAATTTCGAAACACACGTCATAATCTTGTGCAATTAATGCGTGATATCTCCACGAATTCACAACAGTTCACTGACATATGAGGAGATAGAAATTAATATTTTCGCGCACAAAACGATATATTTTTGTGAAGGAAATTTAGTTTTGTGCATAGAGTTTGATACGTGGCATTTTTTACATGGCAGAAATAAAACCTTGTCTTCTCATTTTCTACAGCGTCTGTACATTTTGGGGCACGTAAGACGTCGTGAATATCAGGGCACGATCTTCTATGAAAGCTAACATTTAATACAGAATCTGGACCGATCTTCTTTACTTTTCTGTGCTTGCAGCACAGAATTTTGCCTGGTGGAAGAAAATTAAAATTATGCACTTGGAAGTTGTAACTCATTTTTAAGTGCATGTTTAGTCATGGATACTAAAATACTTTTTACGCACATTTTTTTTCCTGAAGAAACTTTCTTCTGAATGTTGAGAATAACTTTTATGCGCATATTTTCTAAGCTTATGTCAAAAGGATGTGATTTCTGAATTCAACTTGGTGGTGGAGTAGAAGATTGGACTTTGACCTAGACCTACGTAAGTACATCTTGCCATTAAATGAACGAAACAATAATTTTTTGCATTTTTAATTTTTTATGAAAAAAAGTTGCTTAGTTTTATCCAAAGCATGTTTCTAGAATTATTTTTATCTTATATTTGTGACATTATAAGGATTTTAGTTATGGTTTAGCCAAGATTTAGTTTCCAAGGTCGTATTGTGTAATACGTTATTGTAATCTTTGTATCGATTGCGCTATCTAGATTTTTCTTGTTGAGTTTAGTCAAAATATTGTAGTAGACCACCATTAGCATTATAGCTTGCTGGATATGGAATGTGTGGAATTGGAACTTGGTTTCGGCTCCGAAAATCCCTTTCAGGAAACTATTTATGTGAATTTACAATGTCGGTGGCATACCGTCGGTATATCCCGGTATGCTGTTTGTGTGGTTTTGAAACTTGCTGTGACAATATGATTTTATCGGTATACCATCAGTATACCGCCACTGGTACAATGCTGGTATTCCGTTCTGATACCCAATTTTTATTTTTATGATTTATCCTAATTTTGTCTATTTGTTTTCGCATCGACTTGAATGCGGATGGTATTGGAAGTTGGCATAGAGTATCATGTCCTACAGAACGAGGGGGTGTGGATAAATTTTTAAGGGAATCTAACAGTCAGATCTCCCATATCATAATTGTTTCCAAAATCGTAGAAATACAAAAGAAAAAAAGAAAAAAAATTCTCGATTCAGATAATCATTTGATTTATAGTTTGATTTCTGAAATTCTTATTGCTTAAGAATATTTTAGTTGATAATTTTATTATTTGACCGCGATGGTACATGTGCCTCGTGCACGAGGGTATTCCTATTATATATTGTATATCTTTCATTTGTCGGAGTTTCATATTACGTTGTATTGTACCGTACTATACCATAGTGTACTATTTTATACTGTATTGATTCATATTGTGGCTCATCGTAGCGCACTCCCATATATAGTAATTGTTGCGGCGTGGGTTGCTATCATGTCTTATTCCATTAATTGTGAATGTTACCTTACTATCAAGTCTTGCACTTCCCGAAGGAAATATCATCTATAGTATGGATCCCCGGATGTCCATGGCTAGAAATTCTAATAAAAATGTTCATCAACTAATGACTAGACTATCATCAAGATTCATTGGAAAGGGAGGCTTCCAGGTTAAATATAGTCCCGTTATCCCGGCCACTTATGGGTTTAGAGCTCTCCGTCGTGAGGGGCACACTTCCAGCATGCTGTCGAGTGTTACAATAATGTACTAATTATGGATTACAGTATAGCTTGGATAGCCTGGACAGACTTCAGTGCATGTTACCGTTGGAATCTCAATTGCATGTGATAGTAATCAAGATTGTAAAAATTCTAGTTAGCTAATGTTATCAAGTCGTAGTTCATGATTGGTCGTGATTAATGGATTATTTTCTTTACTGCCTTAGTTTGTATTCGTGTTTCAGTATCAATTTACTTTTTTTATTTTTATTTGTCTCTCAGTTTATTTTCGTTAGTTCTATTTTTTTACTACTTTCTTTTATATGATTGCATTATAGTTTTAGTTTACCCATATGGCTTCTTTGTGGTACTTGCCATCTAGGGTTGACCCTATTGAGTTTCTATGGCCAGATCGCATAGAGGAGCCTGAGGATCATTAATATCTTCCGCTTGATGGTGAGCACCAGGAGGGCCACCAGCCGAGCACCTGAGTAGGTTTTATTTTTCATTACCCACTTATATATCTTGTACATTCTTTAACGACATTTAGCCACAGAGAATTAGCTCGTGTTTTGAAACCCTGATTCCTACCCGAGGGAAACATGATTATATGTAATCTAGACTGCATCTAGAGTTGATCATGTATGATTGTATACTCTTTCTAGTTCTCCATTTTGTATTACTAGCTTCAGTATATATATATATATATATATATATATATATATATATATATATATATATATATATATATATATATCCTCATGAATCTTTGACAGTGCTACCTCTTTACTTTACCAATTCTCTGTAAATAAAGAAAAAAGGCGAGCGGAGTGAGCTGAATAATCGAAGTGAGGCGACCGAAGGGTCGTGCCGGGAGGTAATAGAAGGATGAGGAAAAAGGCAGGTATGACTAAGTGTATGAGTACTAGCTTTAACATGTGATCGGCTTGGGAACTTGATCAGGCTGGTTACATGTGATTAGCTATGATTCTTGTAAGGTCAGGCTAACCGTTGGTTAGCTATGATGCATGTAGAGGTCAGGCTAATCACACGTAACAGCTATGAAGCATGTAAATGGTCAGGCCGCACCCGACGTAAGATGTGGGGTGAGCTATGATGCATGTAAAGTTGGTTATGATCACATATTTACACTAAAGTACTCCCCACCCCCGACTGGTATAGTAGATCCAATCATGGTATGCTATGGCACGGGATTCCCTAGGGAGGTAGCAAATCTCCCCGGAAATCAGTGTCTGTACATGCACAAGATAACAAGAAAACAAGTCTTGTACAAGCTACACCATGAATAAGGAATAACATCTCATGACGAGATCTGTCTACACCAATCCGTGTAACCAGCGTGTCGAGAATATGGATATTTACACTAGATACAATGAACATAGGAGATATCATAAATTAGAAACTAATCAGAGAATGTACTCGCCTTGGGTCCTTAGCTGGTAAAACCAATGTCCTGTCCCAGAGTATCGTCTGGAGGATCCAACAGTCCTATAGACATATAATAAACAATACAACATTTGCATCAGGTGCTACACTAACACAACACAAAATACATAACTCAGGGCTATGCCAGGTATGGCACTGGTCAATTCTAGGGTCAGTGTGCGTCAAGTTGCACGGGCATCGCGTCTGCGATTGCTGGGCAAGACAGACGATCAAAACGGTATGGGGCTTGCCAGTACGTCAGTGTGCGCGTGGCAGTCTGCTAACAGTTCACAGGGTCACAAGGTCATGTGTAAATACAGGGTATCCGTATTTACACTCGGGTTACCTAGAAGAGATATTTATAAATTACATATTACCAATAATTAAATTAATACATATATGAGTTATACCATCATATATACAAAATATATATAAGTGTATATACATTAAATAGATTTATGTACTGTATATATATTGGTGACAAAATATACATGTGTTATTTCTTATACATATATACATATATAAACCAAAATACCAAAACAAGTATATATACATATATCAAAATAATATGCACATTTATTTATATACCAAATTAATAATTACCTACTTATGCAAAATACAGATATACATATATACCAATTTAACAATAATATATATATATATATATATATATATATATATATCATATGTATGCCAAACATATATATATATATATCGAAAATATATTAAATTGGTATATATGTATATCTGTATTTTGCATAAGTAGGTAATTATTAATTTGGTATATAAATAAATGTGCATATTATTTTGATATATATATATATACTTGTTTTGGTATTTTGGTTTATATATGTATATATGTATAAGAAATAACACATGTATATTTTGTCACCAATATATATACAGTACATAAATATATTTAATGTATATACACTTATATATATTTTGTATATATGATGGTATAACTCATATATGTATTAATTTAATTATTGGTAATATGTAATTTATAAATATCTCTTCTAGGTAACCCGAGTGTAAATACGGATACCCTGTATTTACACATGACCTTGTGACCCTGTGAACTGTTAGCAGACTGCCACGTGCACACTGACGTACTGGCAAGCCCCATACCGTTTTGATCGTCTGTCTTGCCCAGCAATCGCAAACGCGATGCCCGTGCAACTTGACGCACACTGACCCTAGAATTGACCAGTGCCATACCTGGCATAGCCCTGAGTTATGTATTTTGTGTTGTGTTAGTGTAGCACCTGATGCGAATGTTGTATTATTTATTATATGTCTATAGGACTGTTGGATCCTCCAGACGATACTCTGGGACAGGACATTGGTTTTACCAGCTAAGGACCCAAGGCGAGTACATTCTCTGATTAGTTTCTAATTTATGATATCTCCTATGTTCATTGTATCTAGTATAAATATCCATATTCTCGACACGCTGGTTACACGGATTGGTGTAGACGGATCTCGTCATGAGATGTTATTCCTTATTCATGGTGTAGCTTGTACAAGACTTATTTCCTTGTTATCTTGTGCATGTACAGACACTGATTTTCGGGGAGATTTGCTACCTCCCTAGGGAATCCCGTGCCATAGCATACCATGATTGGATCTACTATACCAGTCGGGGGTGGAGAGTACTTTAGTGTAGATATGTAATCATACCCAACTTTACATGCATCATAGCTCACTCCACATCTCACGTCGGGTGCGGCCTGACCATTTACATGCTTCATAGCTGTTACGTGTGATTAGCCTGACCTCTACATGCATCATAGCTAACCAACGGTTAGCCTGACCTTACAAGAATCATAGCTAATCACATGTAACCAGCCTGATCAAGTTCCCAAGCCGATCACATGTTAAAGCTAGTACTCATACACTTAGTCATAGGTTCTTGCTCATGGACATATTGTTTCTTCTCCTGCATTTACTTACAGTATTTCCAGTATTTCTTTTATTTCTCGTACCTATACATGCTTCTGGTATATTTTCATCTAGAACTTCTTATGGTGTTCTTGTTAAGCCATAATATATATATATATATATATATATATATATATATATATATATATATATATATATATATATATATATATATATATATTGCTTTATTGTTATATGTCTGATGATCATACATCTTGTACTTTATTTGCTTGCCAGTAATTAAGACACCTAGGATTGCTTGACCAAGTATTGACTGATGAATTGTAGAGTAACCTCTCATGTCTTTTACAGCCGTGATCATATCTTAGGGTACCTGAGTACTTTGATATACGTAGGTAGCCTAATATCGCCCCCACTCTCCAGTATTATGGTTCTTTGGCGTGACATGATTTGTGTACAATATTACGAGCATCTTTATTTCACAAAACAACTACGTAAGATGATTATGTCTAACTCTCAAGTATTATAGTAGAAACTTAAGCCACAATTAAAATCTCACAAATCTCTAGTGTCGTACTTGAGTATTCGGCTTCTGCATCATGTAACCATATTCTGCTTTTACTTCTTTCAAGTAACAAGGTTCCCTTCAACAAAGGTAAAGTAACCGGACATCACCTATCTTCCGTTGAACCTGACTTTTTTACATTAATATAACCTTCAATTCTTATATGACCACCTAAATTATTATTTTTTGTTTGGACTTTCCTTCAAGTATCTCAATATCCTCATGAATGTATTCTTATAGTGTTCTTGTTAATCATGCACATATTGACTAACCACACTTAAGACATCAGTAAGATCAAGCCTAGTATGTGTCAAATATATTAATCGCTCTTTCAATCTTTAAGAACTTCTTGTAATTTGTCAACTGGTTCCTAATCAGGATCAACACTAAGTTTCAGTCCCTCTTGCTTAGCAGCATGTTGACATGCTAATATACCAATTTCCTTCAACAGATCAATATAATACTTTCTTTGTGACATTTTTCCTGATTTACACCTTGATAACTCAATGCCAATAAAATATTTCAAGGACCAGAATTCATTTTAAATTCCTAGACAAATATTTTTATAATGTTGTCCGTTGTCAATGATCTTTTCATTACTATCATGTCATCTACATAAATAATAAGCGCCATAAGCTTCCCATCTTTTCACTTCAGAAATAGAGTATGATCATAATTATTTTGTTTGTAGCCAAATAATCTCATAGACTTGGTGAATCTACCAAATCATGCTCGTGGGACTGCTTCAATCAATAAAGGATTTTCTCCCATCTACACATATGTTTACAATATCCGTCAGGAATAATAATCCTTGGATGGAGGTCCATATAAATTTCTTCGATTAGATGGACATGTAGGAACACATTCTTTGAACTGATGTAGTGTACACCCATATTCACCACTAGATATGTGTTAATATTTGTCATTGGAGATAAGGTATTAGTATAATCAATTCCATACTTTTGAGTATATGTGTTACCAACCTCACCTTGAAACGGTGTATAGTTAACTTTATATTTTATAATATAAATACATTTGCATCCTACTTGTTTCTTTTCATTTGGTAACTCAATTATTTTTCATGTAGCATTATTTGTCATATCCCGCTCCAGAATACTCAGGTATGAAAACGTGGATTCGTCCAGTCTATACCGCGGTATTGGCGAAAACATATTGTCGATATCTCAATTATAACAATAATAATACGATCAATATCTCATAATAATTCATAAGATAATCATCCATCGAATCTATGTCAATAACAAAAGAAAGATATACATAATTTTCCTACTTGATTAATTAAAGAAAACCTATCAAATAATTTACTTCAACTCAAAAAAGGGCTAGAGAACAAACCCGATCAAATAAAGTAAACCAGCCAAAAACTAAAGTATACTACAATCTATTGATTAAGAATATACAAAAATGCATAAGAAAAGGAATATGCTATGCTTATCAAAGAGACAAATAATATACTCTGGTGACATATGTATTGCCAATGTACTCGTCGTAGACCTCCAGACAAATATTATCTTTAAAAAAAATTAAAAATCCAGTCATAATTTGAGCAAGTACAACCGAAGCCAGGCACGAGACAACTTACAATATAAAGCATGTGAAGTGCTATCATATAGAAGTGGAACAAAGAAAAATATAGAAAGATTTATCAATTTGAGCAAGTAACAAAATAAACTATAACTAAACTCTAAGTAACAATAGTCTCAAAGTATGATTTTTGGGATCCATGACACGCAATTTGAGGCATTTTATTGACCGAAAAGTCAACTATTACAAACCCTAGATTGGAGTACACGATCATAAATTTCAGTGAAAGCACTAGAATTAACGATTTTCATGAATCTCGATTTGATTGGTGGACTGTTTCAGTTTACAAATCAAATTTAAGGGTTTTCAGTAGATAATTGTTATACCTATCAAACAAAAAGAAAAAAAAATTAAAATTTAACTGTATTAGGTATTCTTGCCATATTTCTAAAAAAAATCAAACATATCGTATTTTTGAGTTCGGGATCTCCCAAAATCTCAAAAAAACTGAGATGTGTTTGTTTTAATTCTCTAATATTTCTTAAAAATTCTTAAAATTCCTAAAATAGCCTAAATAGTTATTTAAACCTATGTGTTAGCATATGTGCGCCCAGTATAGTCTATTCTCACCTTATTGCAACTATAGACTTATGTGCAATACCCGATTTTTCGAAAATAATTTATTCCCACTTTTAATTCCATAATTCATCATCGTATATCCTTACGATATTTTTGGTAGCAATTGTTATATTCTTCTTCAAGGATTTCAGCTCTTTATTTATCGCTTCTCACCAACAGGAATCACAAAAGGGTTCTTGCACACTATTAGTAATAAATAACATATATAATTGTTTCACAAATTAAATTTAGTTTCGACAGGTGACTGCTAGACACATAATTGTTTAATGGGTATAATAATTTTGACTTAGGAGTCATTTTGGCCACACTGTATCGTGCTTTACACAGTATCCAATAAGCAATAACCAAAGGTCTAAACTTCAATCTAATTGTCCCCCTGAAGCGAGGACTCAGAATCACGGAAATATATCTCATGTTCAAGGAAAAAAATCTGTAGTCATAAACATATTCTTCGTTGGTGGACAGTAACAATGAAAAACTTTTTACTGTAGGGTCCTCAACCTGGTCATGAGAGTGATATTTGGCAAATACAATCTCTTGTCCATGTGGAAAGATTTGAAGTATAAGATTTTTAAGTGTAGGGTCCAAGAATTTTGGACTCCAAGAAGTTGTTCATAAATGTGGAAACAAACCCCTTATAAAGGATAACAAAAACAACAATAAGAATATAGTTGTTAGTTTGTAAAAAATATATCGGTCGCACGGTAACGACTATAAAAAACTACAAAAATACTTGCTACAAAATTATTTTATGAACATACAGCTCATCGTCGGTATACTGTCGATTTATCGCACATATATTTAGGAATGGCAACGGGACGGATTGGGGCCGGGGACAATACCCCCTGTCACGCCCCAGAACCAGAATACTGGAGAGCAGGAGCCTGACAAATCCAGCTACGTATATCTGAGTACAAAGGTACCCTGAGATAAGGTCACGTCTGTCTAGAAGACAAGTGGGAGGACTCTAGCATGCCACTGACAACTCCTAAGGTCATATAAATCCTTTCTCAATCCAAATAAAATAAGAAACAATAAAGAGTAAATCATATATGCAATGGGTAAGACGTCACAAACGCATATGCCTAAAAATCATAAAAATTGACATAACGTAAAGATATATTAACAGAATATACAAAAGGTACGTAAATGTACAACTAGCCACGGTCCATAAAATACACATACGCCGTCTGAAGATAGAGAAAAAAAAAGACCCAGAAGCAAGGACTAACACATGTCCTTGGCTAATACGCCACAAATAAGGGTACAAAATAAAGTAGAAGAATAAGATAACCCGTAAGACTCGTCTCACAGTATTCGTATTTTATATGGATACGTATTTTGTGCCATTTATTATATTTTAATGGTTCTCGAGGAAGCTCAAAAATTCTCAAAATTGAAACTTTACTACCTGACCGGTATACCGACGGTATAATGCCCGACAGATATTTTTTTTACTTTTTTGAGATATTTTCGAGAATTTTTCTATAAATAGTACTTTAGTTTTATTTCTTTTTTCTTTCTCTTTTTCTCTCTCTCTTCTCTTCATCCTTTTTCTCTTGAGCTCAAAGCTTGGTCTTAAGAACTGGAGTATGATTTCTGAACCCCTTCGGGGTGGTGGACGAGAAGGTTTAGGCTGGGAGCTCACTTTAGGCAAGTACACCTTGTCGATTTTGTGAACTTCTTTTACTTTCTGTCATTTTACTTTCCTGGAACTTTGGTTGTTACTTTTTAGCAAGACATGCTTTACTATTGTAGTGCCAAGTTCCACATTTTCGGGGAGCGCAGCTAAAAAATAATTGGAATCGTTCGATCGGTACAGATTGAATCAAGATCCTTTCTTCAGAATGGATGGGTTTCTTCGGAATCAAGTCCCACATTCAGTGGATCGTGCATTAAGGAAGGAATCGACGGCAGAGTCATGAGGGGCCTTTCCATTGCACTAATTTTTTTGCTGTTTTCGATGCCGCTTGGTTGCTTTCTCGTTGGTTTTGTGACTTGTATTTTCTTGAACGGTTTTGATGGATTTTATTATCTTCGTTCTTTGAAATTTGCATTTCGTATCAAACTTTGAGAGACTGAGATAGAAAATATTGATCATCTGTTGGTGCGTGCAGGTGATCGTGTAGGCAACGCGCAAGCAGAGTCTTGAAGATCTTTCCTTTCTCTTTCCCGATTGTCCAACTTGTAAGTGTCTTTACTTTCGATTAGCGCCCTTCTTCCATGTCTTCCTTCTTAATAATCTGACTCGTTTGTGCGTTCCGGTCAACGATACCATAATAAGAAAAATTGAGTTAAGACAAAAAGAAGAAGAAGTAGACTTAAAATACTTAATGCTTGTCACATGCACAAATTTACTGTATGATCACTTTGTTGCGTGCTTGTCTGCTATGCATATGCTTATTTAGGTTTCAGTTGTAGCTATAACTTATTTATTTATAAATGTTCAATGAGTAGTGCAAATTGTAATGTGATCATTGAGCAAGGTAGCCTATACTATGGAATATGCATGAAGTTTATTTCCTTATATTGCCTTTAAGTGCTTCATTTGATAACTTAGTTTAAAGATGATGTATGGTCAAGGACAACTTATGCACAAGGGTAGAATTCTACGAACGGTCGCCGGGGCACTGGGACCGCTTCGGCCTGGGTAGAATATTTGCTAGCTGAAGTCATAGCACGGGATTAATAGGGACGTCCACTAAGGGCTAGCTACCCGAGGCAAAAAGACAGTCGACCGTCCCTAGTCGGACCAGTGACATGTTATGTATATTTAAACTTTGTAAACTAATTACCTCTTCGTGGCAGGGAAGGTCGGGATAATTTTTGTACAGGTGGTTCAGATGGTAAAGGTAAAAGTCGCTGAACGGTGGCACATTTCGTTATGTTATTTAATTCTATGAATTATATATAACTTGATCTAGGGTAAGATAGAAATACCACATAATTATAATGTTGCATGTTCACATGAATACTGTGTCAATTTGGTGTGTTGGGTTAGCTCGCCCTCACCGGTACATTTTAAAGTACTGACCCTCCTTGCAGCAGGTTCTCCGAGCCAAGGTGACGCGGCGAGGGGCTAAAGCTTTCCCCCAATATTTCACTGATCTGACACGTTCGTGTTCGTGACTTTTTTGAGCTCAAGTACATATTCTCAAGGAGCTCGCACATACCCTTTTGAAGCTCCTAGGCGATGGTGCAAACACGCACCCAAGGTGGTTTGCTCTTTTGAAATTTTAGTAAGGGATGTAATGTACGGATCGGCTATCTCATTTTGTATCCATGTTGTAAGCCCGTGCGGCACCATTTTTACTTTTGAGTCAAGAGTTTGAAACAAGATATTCATTATCAATAAAAAAAACTTTTCTTTATTCCAATGTGCGATATCTCAATTGCGTACTCTGTTGTATATGTTTCTAAAGTATATAATTATGTCTAGGCCTTATGCGGGTGTGCTTTACGCTCGCACGGCATCACACCCGGGGGACGATTATCGATTTAGCAAAAATCAGGACGTGACAACTATAGTTGTTCATATCATAATTTCTAGCCTAGTGACCGTTTCGGTTTTGATTTCTGGTATAATCTTATTTCGTCCTTTTTTGATAACTCGGTAACAGATACGGTACCGGATTTGTAACCATGAGATTTAGTCCATATTGTAATATGAGACTTACCCTAGACTTGACTTCTTATTAGACTTTGTTCTGGTAATTTTTGGGGTTTGATTTGGTTCCCGAAAATTAGACTTGACTTTAACTTTGTTAATCCTTGGAAACTGGCATACCGACGGTATACTACGATATACCGACGGTATACCAATTTTGACCGACTTGGATTTCTAGAAATTTTATTGTGAACCTTATCGGCATACCGACGATGTACTACAGTATATCGACGGTATATCGATCCTTGCCGACATTGTTAACCGACTTCAGGATATTTGTCTTGGTCGGCATACCGACGGTATACTACATTATACGGATGGTATACCGATTTGTGGAACTTTATTTTTCAGAACCTTTCTTGCCTACTTGGAACGGCATACCGACGGTATACTACAGTGGACCGACGGTATACTGATTTGTTGGAATCCAGACTTGCTGTATTTTTCTAATCTCTGAACCAGTATACCGACGATGTACTGGACTATACTGACAGTATACCGATCGTGCTCTTTTTAATGGATTCTTAATTTTTTACGATTTTATTTTTATTCTTCTGGATTTTTGTTTGGACATGCGATGACTTGACCTGCATGGGCAACCTCTAAAACTATGTTATGCCCCAAAAAACAGTATAGTGGAGAGCGGGACTTACAAGGCAGCTACGTATACTTAGAGCACACCGGTACTCCGCATATATGGTGAAGCTGTAAGACGTGAGGGGTCACTACTACAAACCAACAATCAAGTCCTAGGTCCAACAACCTTAGTGTCTTAATCACAAGAACAACTGAAATAATAACAAGATGTAAGAGCAGCTGAAATATAATAGTAAAGCGTTCCAAAGTATAATATAAAGATGAACATGAAGCTAGTGAACACAAAATGAATAAACTAGATAGAATCTAAGTCATACATGATCAACCCTAGGATATGTCAGTCATGGTATTGCCCGTAGGCTAACTAATCAACCCAAAATATATAAGCTAAACACGTACTCGGTGGCTAAATGCCAACAGAAGTAGAATGTACATCAGAGTGGGGAAGTAAGAAATCCACTCCCATGTCTATTTTAGACCAGATGGAGAAGATTCTCAAGAACTAGACTATCGGATTAGTTCAAGTTGCTTAGGGACATCACTCACTAGGCGAGTCGACGTGAGAGCGTGAGAAAAATATGCGTACTCGTTATCCAATCTCTTCGACTTGGGAGGTATACTTATTCATATATTTGTATCCTATCTTAGCATGTGCATGTGTGTAAACCCCCTAATTTTTCAAGATTTTTAAAACTGGATTTTCATAATTTTCTGAATTTTCTGTGATTTTTCTGTAATTAAAATTAGGGTTTTTAAATATTAATGATTTTTAATAGATAATAAATGATATTAAAATATTATGAAAAATAATATTTTTGGGTGTAAAATAAAAAACTGGACTTAGGGTAATTTTTCTGGAATTTATTGGGTCCCGGACCTATTTTTTAAACACCTAAAAGTAATTATTTAATTAATTATCTAATTATTAATTAGTTATTTATTTTAATAAATGAAAAACCCAAACCCAAACCCGGTCCGGCCCAATCCCTCATCAGCCCGGCCCAACCGATTCGGCCCGCTCGCCCCCTATCCGGTCGGGTCGGTTCTGCCCGAACCCGACCCGCACCCGCTAGCCCGCACGACCCAGTCCCCCCCCCCCCCCGTGCCCGCGTTCGGCGCCGCACCCCTCGGCCCGTCCCCGCCTTCAGCGCCGCCATCCTCGGCCTCACGCCTCCGGCCGGCTCCCCTATTTAAACCCCTAGGTTTTTCCCCACCGGTCACTCCCCCTCCGCCTCCAGCTCCACCGCATCCCTCACCGACGCTGCCACCCGCTCCGCCTCGCCGACGACGAGCCGCCGTGCCGCCACGCCAGCGCCGCCTCCTCCTTCTTCCCCAGCTCCGGCCTCCCCCCCCCCACCGCGAGCAGCAGCAGTCAACGACAGCGCCGCCGCGCCGCCTCCGGCTGCTCAGCCCCTGCGCCGTGCTCCGCCGACGTCGCCGCCCCTCGTCTGAGCCGCCGCAGCCCCGGCCCGACCTCGCCGTCCTCCGGCGACACCCCTAGCATCAAAACCCCTAGGTCGGACACAGCTTGGACACAGCACTGTGTTGTGTCGGCGTGTCGTGTCGCGTGGTCACGGACACGAGATACGCTGATTTTCGAGCCCTGTTCAGGTACTTGTATCTTCTTGCTCGTAGCTCTGTTTTCGATTCCGTAAATTGCGTTACGAAGCCTGTATGAACCTCTCGGTGTCCGAACCAAACCACCCGGACCGGACCGGCCGGTTCAACTGAACCAAACCGCCTGACCCTAAAGGGTCGGATTCGGGTCTGACCCGCGACCCGACCCTTCACCAACCCGAAACCCGTTATCCTTTCTCCCCCGAACCCGACTGTTCAGCTCCCATGCCGGCTGACCTGCCGACCACCTCGCTTCCGCAACGCCAGCGCCGCCTCGCCTGCCTGCGCCGCTCCGGCTCCCCTGTCCAGCCACCTCCCCCGTTCAACCGCCGACCAGTCATCTCCAATTCCCTCTATATAAACCCAGTCACCCGGAGCTCCGCCCTAGACCTCGCCGGAGTCCCTGCTCCTTCCTTCTCTTCCCGAGCGCCGCCTAGCACGACACCGTTCCCGACCTCCTGGCCTCCCTCTCCACCACCCTCTCCGGCGAAGCTTTCGCCTAACCCCGCAGAACCTCACCGCTCCCGACGAGGCCACCCTAGCCAGCTCCTCCCACCGGCCAGCCCTCTTTCGCCTCCTCCAGACCCTGCCTCGCCGCAGCTCTGTCGACGAGCGCCGCCTCAGCCCTAGCTCGGCCAGACACAGACTCGACACCGCAGCAGGACACGATTCAGCTCAGCCGGACACAAGAACAGTGGAGACCGGACACAGCCAGAACAGTAAACCCTAACCCTAGGCGTGTCGGACACGAGTCTGACACGATTCAAACTCGGTTTCTCGGACCACTTCAGGTAATCATAACTTTTTGCTCGTAGCTCGGAATTCAATTCTGTAAATTGTATCGCGTAGCCTGTGTGACCCTCTCGGTGCCCGGACAAACTGCTCGGGGCATCGTGTCCTGTGGTGATCGCACACCGCGATCCAAAAACAGGAAAAAAACCAGACCCTGTTTTACCCCGGAACTGAGTACGTCCCGCCAAACGGGACGACTTGGTCGCGTGCGGTCTTTACAGATACGTGCGCGTCGTTGATACGGACGTGCGAGATTTTGCAGAAGCTGATTCGGATGTGCGTTCACACCGAATCAGTGTGTATCCGCGGACATCGCCCCGTATCCGACTTTTCTGAATCTTGCTGTAACTTAGTGTACACACGTCGGATCGAGACAAAAACTTGCACCATCGGACTCGTAGCAATACGCTGGTCCTGTGGGTCAAGTTTGGTTCGATTCTGAGAACGTTGGAAAAATCGTGTGTCGTGGGCCCCACAGGCCCCGTTCGACGGGGCGATTTTGAGAACGGCTCTATCGGAATCCAATTCTGGAAGTTCCGTTGGGTTCGTATCATCGTTCCTGACCTGTTGACACTAAGTTGGACTGATTTGGAGACCTTTGACCTTGACGCATTTTTTCGGTGCAAAGCGGCCCACATCTGGATCCCGTCTTGACCCGAAATTGACGTTTTTGCCCTTGTCTCCAAATTGGACTCAAGGACAGGCGTTCCTAGCTGATTAATATTTTCTGGATCTAATGGTGATGTTTGTTTCAGCAGCCGGAGTACTGCCTGCAAATCCAGCTATTGCCAGAGCTACACTTGGAGCTGAAAACCCAGGCAAGTGTACCTTGTCAATCTCTGCAGTTTTGCTATTTATTTCCTTGACATATATACATTATTTTACATGCTTGACCTAGGATCGTATGACTTACTTAGCGTACGATTACAGTCGGGTACCAACATCGCACGCGGTGTTGTGTAAAGTCATCTAGAGATGGATACCTATACTTCTCGTACTTGACTTATCAGTACTTTATACCCAGGGACACCTGACACTATTCATGATACAGAATTGTCCTGATATATTCATGGTGATTCTGTATAGGATATAGATTTTTATGACTTATTCCTTTGCTTTATATTATATGACTAGATGCATTAGTTATGATCCTGTATGGCTATGGACATGAGACGTCGTGGACATGAGATGCATGATTATATTGGGTGGGAAGAGTCACACAAACTACAGGTTGATTATATATATAATATGCGGCGTCTTAGTCTCACTATGAGCTAGACAACCACATGATATCACTGCTATCGGCTCCCCGACACAGAGCTTGTAGTGGTTTCAGCCTGAGTTCTAGTGCTACTCTTATCTTGCATATCACTTAGATGGTTATATAGTCTACCTTATTGTTAATTTATTTCCTGCACTGCATTATATTTTGGCTTGGTGTTTTCTGTACCCTTGCTATGTCCCCTGAGGACTGGAATGGATTATGTCCCCAGGATTAGCAGACGAGTTCGAGATATACAGGACAGGAGCATTAGCAGGAGCAGGAGCAGAAGCAGGAACAGGAGCAGGCACTGGAGCAGTACCCGATCCAGGTAGACGAGTGATCTCTTGGGGTATCTTCTGAGTATTTACTGTCTCCATACTCAGTATTTCTGTGGTTATCTTATTTCTTGTATCTGACAGTTGTATCAGACTTGTATCGGGCTTGTTCCCCGAATTATTTACTTGAGACTTGATGTTGATGTTTATATTCCTTTTGTTGATATTGATATATTCTTCGGTGGATGAGATTAGCCAAACCCTGATATTGTTGAAATACAGCTTAAGTATGCCCCGATGGATCATTAAATTGGGTTTGTCCATCGGTGCGTGCTGCTGGCCATTATCACGCGTCCGGTCCCTCGAAATTTTGGGACTGGGCGTGACATGGTTTTTGTGGTGGCCCATGCAGGTCAACGACTAAATTGTTCAGTTTCAACTTAGGGACCGAACAGGCCTGCAATAAGTATAGGATAAGTTTTAGGATCTCATCCACTTGCTTGAAACGTTCTTGATATCCATATCAGATTCGAATCAATTTCTTGAATTGCATCCTGCCTTGATTCCTGTACGCCTCTTATTGTTTATTTTGGTTACAGAGTTATGATTCACAAACAAACGATGAGACTCCTGCAATATCATCATAGGATGCTTTGGTAACCAATGAAGAGGAAGTAACACCAGTAGAAGAGGGTCAATCCGCTCAGCAACGTAGTCAAGCGAATCCGTATGCCTCGAAAATCCAGCAAGATGACATTCTACCACCGACGCAATTTACTCCACCAATGCCCGTAATTCCACCAGGCAGGCTATGGACGGGCATCAGATATTACAAATGATCTACGCAATGATGCAAGCTCAACAACAAATTCAACAAGAGGCTCTGCGTCATGAGGCAGAGAACTTGAGGAGCAGCATAGTAATCGCACTAGAGCAGGCAGATTTACCAGCACGCCGAGCCAACGACGGGCTCTATTTCTGACTTCCGCCAGCTGAAGCCCCGTACCTTCTCAGGGAAAGAAGAGCCCACTTGAAGTTCATGAATGGCTCACCAACACACAACATCAATTAGAAGCAGCTGAGCTTCCAAGGGAACGTTGGATGACTGCCGTCAGAATGCAGTTGACGGACAATGCTCATCACTGGTGGCTATTTGAAGAGACCCGACTTGGACCAGACCGAGTCACTTGGGAAGAGTTCTCTAGACTCTTTCTGGAGATGTACATTCCAGCCATTGCTCGATCAGAACTTCGGGACAAGTTCAATCGCCTCACTCAAGACAATCTGACAGTGGAAGAGTACAATGCGGGGTTCATTCTCTGAGTCATTTTGCCCCTACTTTGATTCAGACAGAAGAAGAAAAGGCTGAGAAGTTCTTTGACGGACTAAACATTGAGCTGCAGAAACTGATTGGATCCGTTGCGCCTACATCTTATCCGGACATTCTTGCTGCAGCACGACGCATGGAGCGCGTCATCAGGAGAGAGACCAATTGAAGAGGTCATCCACATCAGAAACAGTCGAAGCACCACAGGAAGAAGATGCAAAGAGACTTCATATTCACCAGCCATCAGAAGCATCTCCACAGGCAATACCTGTCTGTCCATATTGTCACAAACGAGGCCATATTGAGGACCAGTGCAGACGCAAAAAGAGATTATGTCTAGCTTGCGGATCCAGTCAGCATTTATTAAAGGAATGCCCAGAGCATCAAGAAAGAGCACCAAAGTTAACCAACAAGCGTTACTAGTACCGAGGCCAACCTATCCAGCGTTGGGAGTACCACAAACGGAAGTTCCAGAAGTCCTACCACCAGCTTCAGGAGGGTATCAGCCGAGGCCACCTTTGATACCCCAGGCACTGCTCTTCCAGCAGGCTCAGCAGCAGCAGAGAATCGACGGCTGAGGACGCAGACAAACCCTCACAATGTCTTTGGAGACGCGCAGAACCAAGGAGTAGCTAATGCGCGTAAGTTCTTGTAATTTTCTTGTTTCTAGATTGTGCCTATTGGTTCATGACCCTAGCCTTACCCTGATAATCTTAACTTGTTAATAATAGATAACCTAGTAATTTTGCTGATAAATTAATATGCTTTAAAAGAATAACTGTTTTCTATAAAAACTATAATTTTCTAGATTTCCCACATTTGGGAAATTGCATAACATTTAATGCTTAGGGAAATAATTTTCCTAAGTATTACTCTCAACCTTGAAATTTCCTTGATGTGCTTCGAACAAATAGTTGTAACCGAGTCATCTCTGTTGACCGGTTAATCTTTGATTGCGAGGACGCAATCCTCTTAAGGGGGGTAGATTGTAATCCCCTGATTTTTAAAATTTGATAAATTTGGATTTTTCTGAATTTTCTGGAAATTTTCTTCGATTTTTCTGTAATTTAAATCAGGTGTTTTAATTTTTAAAGGATTTTTAAATGTTATTATTTAATATTAAAATATATAAAAATAATATTTTATGGTTGTAAAATAGGAAAACCAGACATAGGATATTTTTCTGGGAATTTATTGGACCCCGGATGAATTTTTAAAAGCCCTAAATTACTAATTAAATATTAAATCAATTTAAAACCCAAATAAACCAGGTTTATTTAATAAAACCGAACCAAACCACCCGGACCGGACCGGCCGGTTCAACTTGAACCAAAACTGCCTGACCCTAAGGGTCGGATTCGGGTCTGACCCGCGACCCGACCCGTCACCAACCCGAAACCCGTTATCCTTTCTCCCCCGAACCCGACTGTTCAGCTCCCATGCCGGCTGACCTGCCGACCACCTCGCTTCCGCAACGCCAGCGCCGCCTCGCCTGCCTGCGCCGCTCCGGCTCCCTGTCCAGCCACCTCCCCCGTTCAACCCGCCGACCAGTCATCTCCCAATTCCCTCTATATAAACCCAGTCACCCGGAGCTCCGCCCTAGACCTCGCCGGAGTCCCTGCTCCTTCCTTCTCTTCCCGAGCGCCGCCTAGCACGACACCGTTCCGACCTCCTGGCCTCCCTCTCCACCACCCTCTCCCGGCGAATCTTTCGCCTAACCCCGCAGAACCCTCACCGCTCCCGACGAGGCCACCCTAGCCAGCTCCTCCCACCGGCCAGCCCTCTTTCGCCTCCTCCAGACCCTGCCTCGCCGCAGCTCTGCCGACGAGCGCCGCCTCAGCCCTAGCTCGGCCAGACACAGACTCAATACCGAAGCAGGACACGATTCAGCTCAGCCGGACACAAGAACAGTGGAGACGGACACAGCCAGAACAGTAAACCCTAACCCTAGGCGTGTCGAGACACGAGTCTGACACGATTCAACACTCGGTTTCTCGGGACCACTTCAGGTAATCATAACTTTTTGCTCGTAGCTCGGAATTCAATTCCGTAAATTGTATCGCGTAGCCTGGGTGACCCTCTCGGTGCCCGGATAAACTGCTCGGGGCATCACGTCCTGTGGTGATCGCACACCGCGATCCAAAAACAGGAAAAAAACCAGACCCTGTTTCACCCCGGAACCGAGTACGCCCCGCCAAAACGGGACGACTTGGTCGCGTGCGATCTTCACAGATACGTGCGCATCTTGATACGGACGTGCGAGATTTCGGAGAAGCTGATTCGGATGTGCGTGCACACCGGAATCAGTGCGTATCCGCGACATCGCCCCATATCCGACTTTTCTGAATCTTGCTGTAACTTAGTGTACACACGTCGGATCGAGACGAAACTTACACCATCGGACTCGTAGCAATACGCTGGTCCTGTGGGTCAAGTTTGGTTCGATTCTGAGAACGTTGGAAAAATGTCGTGTGTCGTGGGTCCCACAGGCCTCGCTCGACGGGCGATTTTGAGAACGGCTCATCGGAATCCAATTTTGGAAGTTTTGTTGGGTTCGTATCATCGTTCCTAACCTGTTGACACTAAGTTGGACTGATTTGGAGACCTTTGACCCTGACGCGTTTTTCGGTGCAAAGCGGCCCACATCTGGATCCCGTCTTGACCCGAAATTGACGTTTTTGCCCTTGTCTCCAAATTGAACTCAAGGACAAGCGTTCCTAGCTGATAATATTTTCTGGATCTAATGGTGATGTTTGTTTCAGCAGCCGGAGTACTGCCTGCAAATCCAGCTATTGCCAGAGCTACACTTGGAGCTGAAAACCCAGGCAAGTGTACCTTGCCAATCTCTGCAGTTTTGCTATTATTTCCTTGACATATATACATTATTTTGCATGCTTGACCTAGGACCGTGTGACTTACTTAGCGTCCGATTACAGTCGGGTACCAACATCGTACGCGGTGTTGTGTAAAGTCATCTAGAGATGGATACCTATACTTCTCGTACTTGACTTATCAAGTACTTTATACCCAGGACACCTGGACACTATTCATGATACAGAATCGTCCTGATATATTCATGGTGATTCTGTATAGGATACAGATTTTTATGACTTATTCCTTTGCTTATATATTATATGACTAGATGCATTAGTTATGATCCTGTATGGCATGGACATGAGACGTCGTGGACATGAGATGCATGACTACATTAGGTGGGAAGAGTCACACAAACTATAGGTTGATTATATATATATTATGCTGACGTCTTAGTCTCACTACGAGCTAGACAACCACATGATATCACTGCTACCGGCTCCCCGACACAGAGCTTGTAGTGGTTTCAGCCTGAGTACTAGTGCTACTCTTATCTTGCATATCACTTAGATGGTTATATAGTCTACCTTATTGTTTAATTTATTTCCTGCACTGCATTATATTTTGGCTTGTGTTTTCTGTACCTTGCTATGTCCCCTGAGGACCTGGAATGGATTATGTCCCCAGGATTAGCAGACGAGTTCGAGATATACAGGACAGGAGCATTAGCAGGAGCAGAAGCAGGAACAGGAGCAGGCACTGGAGTAGTACCCGATCCAGTAGACGAGTGATCTCTTAGGGTATCTTCTGAGTATTTACTGTCTCCATACTCAGTATTTTCTATGGTTATCTTATTTCTTGTATCTGACAGTTGTATCAGACTTGTATCGGGCTTGTTCCCCGAATTATTTACTTGAGACTTGATGTTGATGTTTATATTCCTTTTGTTGATATTGATATATTCTTCGGTGGATGAGATTAGCCAAACCCTGATTATTATTGAAATACAGCTTAAGTATGCCCCGATGGATCCATTAAATTGGGTTTGTCCATCGGTGCGTGCTGCTGGCCATTATCACGCGTCCGGTCCCTCGGAATTTTGGGACTGGGGCGTGACAGTTATACAACAGTGGGCAAGGGTACCTTGCCAAAACTTTCAGCTTGTTATTTATTTCCTTGGCTTAATTTTGCATCAGTGGGCAAGTATAGCTTGTCAACTCGCAGTTATTCCTGTTATAGTATTTTACTTGAGTTCTTGTAGATTCATATATAAACTTGTTTAACTGTTCAACCTAGGACCGAGTGGCTTTACTTAGCGTCCGATTACTAGTCGGGTGCCAACCCCGTACACGGAGTTGTGTAACGTCACATAGACATAGATACCGAGACCCAATATTTCTCGTACTTGTCTTATCAAGTACATCATAACCCAGGACACTTGACACTATTCATGAGACAGAGTCTTCCTGAGACATTCATGGTGATTCTGTATAGGATACAGGACTTGACAGCGATATTGTATTTAAAGATACTTTATGACTTGTTGTATTAGCTATGATCCCGCTTGACATGGACATGAGACGTTATGGTCATGATATGCGTGATTACATTGGGTGGGAAGAGTCACACAGACTACAGGTTGATTATATTATGCCGGCGTTGTAGTCTCCCAACGTGAGCTCGACAACTACATGATATCACTGCTACCGGCTCCCCGACACAGAGCTTGTAGTAGTTCAGCCTGAGTTCTAGTGCTGCTCTTATCTTGCATTTTACTTAGATGGTTATATAGTTTACCCTATTGTTTATTTATTTCCTGTACTGCATTTATTTTGGCTTGTATTATCTGTACCTTGCTATGTCCCCTGAGGACCTGGAATGGATGATGTCCCCAGGTATAGCCGAAGAGATCCATCCAGAGCTACACCGTACAGGAGCACTTCCAGGAGCTGTACCAGGACCTGAGGACAAGCTAGCACCAGAGGACTTCTCCTGAGCAGTGGCTGTTTATAGTCAGTTATTTCTGTTTTTATTTTTAGTTCCTTTATTTCCTGTCTATTTGCTTTTGATGTATCAGACTTGTTGTCGGATTGTTCACCGAGACATTTATTTGAGATTTGATAGTTATTTCTATTTGCATTACTCTGGCATTTAATCTGTGATTATCTATTGTAGATGAGATTAGAATAACTTGTGACATGTAATACTTGATCTATTTCATGTTAGACTACAGCTTAAGCATGCCCTGATGGATCCATTAAATTGGGTTGTCCATCGGTGCATGCTGCTGGCCATTGTCGCGCATCCAGTCCCTCGGCATTTTGGGACTGGGGCGTGACATGGTTTTTGTGGTGGCCTATGCAGGTCTTTGACTAAATTGTTCGGTTTCAACTTAGGGACCGAACAGGCCTGCAATAAGAATAGGATAAGGATCTCATCCACTTGCTTGAATCATTCTTGATCTCTATATCGACTTCGAATTAATTTCTTGACTTGCATCCTGCCTTGACTCATATGCGCCTCTTATTGTTTATTTTGGGTGCAGGGTTATAGATTCACGAGCAAACGACGAGACTCCCATAATGTCACCACGAGATGCTGAGGTAACTAACGAAGACGAAGTAACACCAGTGGATGGAGGACAATCAGCTCAACAACAGGCCTCGAGAATCCAGCAAGATGACATTCCACCATCAACGCCAATTACTCCACCAATGCCCGTAATTCCGCCAGGACAGGCCATGGACGGACAGCAGATATTTTAAATGGTCTATGCAATAATGCAAGCTCAACAAGAGGCTTTGAGTCACAGCCTAATAACCGCACTAGAGCAGGCGAATCTACCCGCACGACGGCCAACGACGGGCTCTATCACCGATTTTCGGCAACTGAAGCCCCGCACATTCTCTGGCAAAGAAGAGCCCACTGAAGTTCATGAGTGGCTCACCAACACTCAACATCAATTAGAAGCAGCTGAGCTTCCAAAGGAACGTTGGATGACTGCCGTCAGAATGCAGTTGACGGATAATGCACATCACTGGTGGCTATCTGAGGAAACACGGCTCGGACCAGACCGAGCCACTTGGGAAGAGTTCTCTAGACTCTTTCAGGAGATGTACATTCCAGCTATCGCTCGATCAGAACTTCGGAACAAGTTCAATCACCTTACTCAGGATGCTAAGACGGTGGAAGAGTACAACGCTGAGTTTATTCGCCTAAGTCGCTTCGCCCCGACATTGATCCCGACAGAAGAAGAGAAGGCTGAGAAATTCTTCGACGGACTAAACATTGAGCTACAGAAACTAATTGGATCCGTTGCACCTACTTCGTATTCGGACGTCCTTGCTACAGCACGACGCATTGAGCACGTCATCAGGAGAGAGACCAGTCTGAAGCGGCCATCCACGTCAGCACCAGCCGGAGCACAACAAGAAGAAGTTGCAAAAAGACCTCACATCCACCAGCCACCAGAAGCGTCTCCACAGGCAATACCTGTTTGTCTATATTGTCACCGGCGAGGTTATATAGAGAACGAGTGCAGACGAAAGAAGAGATTATGCATAGTTTGCGGATCCAGTCAGCATTTATTAAAGGAATGCCCTGAGCGTCGAGACAGAGCACCAAGGGTAAAACAACCAGCGTTACCAGAACCGAGGCCATCCCATCCAGCATTGGGAGCACCGTAAACGGAAGTTCAAGAAGTCCTACCACCAGCTCCAGGAGGGTATCGGCCGAGGCCACCTTTGATACCCCAGGCACTACTCTTCCAGCAGGCTCAGCAGCATAAGAAATGACTGCAAGGACGCGAACAAGCTTTCGCGATGACCATGGAGGACGTGCAGACTCGTGGAGTAGCTAATGCGCGTAAGTGATTTGTAGTTATCCGTTTCTAGTCTTGTTGTAGCTCGTGCCTATTGGTTCATGACCTCAGCCCCAACCTAGTAATTTGCAACTTGTTAATAACAACCTGGTTTTCATAAAAATTGTAGTTCTTTTGTTTTAACTAGATTTTCTCTGGAAAGTGTATAACTTTTATTTTTAGGGAAACTGTATTTCCCTAAGTATCTTGTGATGTATTTCGAACGATACTTGCAACCGTGTCATCTCTGTTGACCGGTTATTCTTTAATTGCGAGGACGCAATCCTCTTAAGGGAGGTAGATTGTAAACCCCCTAATTTTTTAAGATTTTCAAAACTGGATTTTTTATAATTTTTTGAAATTTTCTGTGATTTTTCTGTAATTAAAATCAGGGTTTTAAATATTAAATGATTTTTAGTAGATAATAAATGATATTAAAATATTATGAAAAATAATATTTTTGGATGTAAAATGAAAAAATGGACTTAGGGTAATTTTTCTGGAATTTATTGGGCCCCGGACCTATTTTTTAAACACCTAAAAGTAATTATTTAATTAATTATATAATTATTAATTAGTTATTTATTTTAATAAATGAAAAACCCAAACCCAAACCCGGCCCGGCCCAATCCCTCATCAGCCCGGCCCAACCGATTCGGCCCGCTCGCCCCTATCGGGTCGGGTCGGGTCTGCCCGAACCCGACCTGCACCCACTAGCCCGCACGACCCAGTCCCCCCCCCCCCCCCGCGTCCGGCGCCGCGCCGCCCGCCGCTCCGCCCGGACACCTCGCCCCCACGTCGCCCGCACCCCTCGGCCCGTCCCCGCCTTCAGCGCCGCCATCCTCGGCCTCACGCCTCCGGCCGGCTCCCCTATTTAAACCCCTAGGTTTCCCCCACCGGTCACTCCCCCTCCGCCTCCAGCTCCACCGCATCCCTCTCCGACGCCGCCACCGCTCTGCCTCGACGACGACGAGCCGCCGTGCCGCCACACCAGCGCCGCCTCCTCCTTCTTCCCCAGCTCCGGCCTCCCCCCCCACCGCGAGCAGCAGCAGCCAACGACAGCGCCGCCGCGCCGCCTCCGGCTGCTCAGCCCCTGCGCCGTGCTCCGCCGACGTCGCCGCCCCTCGCCTGAGCCGCCGCAGCCCCGGCCCGACCTCGCCGTCCTCCGACGACACCCCTAGCAGCAAAACCCTAGGTCGGACACAGCTTGGACACACCACTGTGCTGTGTCGGCGTGTCGTGTCGCGTGTCGCGGACACGAGATACGCTGATTTTCGAGCCCTGTTCAGGTACTTGTATCTTATTGCTCATAGCTCTGTTTTTGATTCCGTAAATTGCGTTGCGAAGCCTGTATGACCCTCTCGGTGCCCGGACAAACTGCTCGGGGCATCGCGTCCTGTGGTGATCGCACACCGCGATCCAAAAACAGAAAAAACTATGCCCCGATTCACCCCGGAACTGGGTACGCCCCGCCAAACGGGACGACTTGGTCACGCGCGGTCTTCACAGATACGTGCGCGTCGTTGATACGGACGTGCAGGATTTTGCAGAAGTCGATTCGGGTGTGCGTGCACACCGGGATCAACGTGTATCCGCGGACATCGCCCCGTATCTGACCTTTCTGGAATTTTACCTAACTTTGTGTACACATGTCGGATTGAAACGAAACTTATGCCATCGGACTCGTAGCGATACGCTGATCCTGTGACCCAAGTTTGGTTCAATTCTGAGAACGTTGACAAAATCGCGTGTCGTAGGCCCCACATGCCCCGCTCGATGGGCGATTTTGTGATCGGCTCATCGGAATCCAATTCTGAAAGTTCTGTTGGGTTCGTATCATCGTTCCTGACTTGTTGATACTAAGTTTGGTGAATTTGGAGACCTTTGACCCTGACACATTTTTCGGTGCAAAGCGGGCCCACATGTGGACCCCGTTTTGACCCGAACTGCCGTTTTTGTCCTTGTCTCCAAATTGGACTCAAGGACAGGCGTTTCTAGCTGATTGATATTTTCTGGATCTGATGGTGATATTTATTTTAGCAACCGGAGTACCGCCTACAATTCCAGCTGAAGTCAGAGCAACTATTGGAACCAGAACCACAGGCAAGTGTACATCGCCAAAACTTGCAGCTCTGCTACCTATTTCCTTGAATTAGTTATACAACAGTGGGCAAGTGTACCTTGCCAAAACTTGCAGCTTGTTATTTATTTTCTTGGCTTAATTTTGCATCAGTGGACAAGTATAGCTTGTCAACTCGCAGTTATTCCTGTTATAATATTTTACTTGAGTTCTTGTAGATTCATATATAAACTTGTTTAACTGTTCAACCCAGGACCGAGTGGCTTTACTTAGCGTCCGATTACTAGTCGGGTGCCAACCCCGTACGCGGAGTTGTGTAACATCACATAAACATGGATACCGAGACCCGATATTTCTCGTACTTGTCTTATCAAGTACATCATAACCCAGGACACCTGACACTATTCATGAGACAGAGTCTTCCTGAGACATTCATGGTGATTCTGTATAGGATACAGGACTTGACAGAGATATTGTATTTAAAGATACTTTATGACTTGTTGCATTAGCTATGATCCCGCTTGACATGGACATGAGACGTTATGGTCATGATATGCGTGATTACATTGGGTGGGAAGAGTCACACAGACTACAGGTTGATTATATTATGCCGGCGTCATAGTCTCCCATCGTGAGCTCGACAACTACATGATATCACTGCTACCGGCTCCCCGATACAGAGCTTGTAGTAGTTCACCCTGAGTTCTAGTGCTGCTCTTATCTTGTATTTCACTTAGATGGTTACATAGTTTACCCTATTATTTATTTATTTCCTGCACTGCATTTATTTTGGCTTGTATTATCTGTACCTTGCTATGTCCCCTGAGGACCTGGAATGGATGATGTCCCCAGGTATAGCCGAAGAGATCCATCCAGAGCTACACCGTACAGGAGCACTTCCAGGAGCTGTACCAGGACCTGAGGACAAGCTAGCACCAGAGGAATTCTCCTGAGCAGTGGCTGTTTATAGTCAGTTATTTCTGTTTCTATTTTCAGTTCCTTTATTTCCTGTCTATTTGCTTTTGATGTATCAGACTTGTTCTCGGATTGTTCACCGAGACATTTATTTGAGATTTGATAGTTATTTCTATTTGCATTACTCTGTATTTAATCTGTGATTATCTGTTGTGGATGAGATTAGAATAACCTGTGACATGTAATACTTGATCTATTTCCTGTTAGACTACAGCTTAAGCATGCCCTGATGGATCCATTAAATTGGGTTGTCCATCGGTGCGTGCTGCTGGCCATTGCCGCGCATCCAGTCCCTCGGCATTTTGGGACTGGGGCGTGACAATGTGATTGATTGTTAGCTTATATATCATGTCTATTATTGTTTCTTTTCTGATTTCTTGTTGTTGCCCAGAAAATTTCATGCTCATATGGGTTTCCGGCTTGTCTTTGGGTTTTGCCCTTGCTTTCTTGGATTTGCTTGTTGGTTGATTATGGATCCTTATGGAAATTTTGAGGATAAAAATTTTTAAGGAGGGGAGAGTTGTGAGACTCATCTCACAGTATTCGTATTTTATGCAGATACATATTTTGTGCTATTTATTGTATTTTATTAGTTCTCGAGGAAGCTCAAAAATTCTCAAAATTAAAACTTTACTACCTTAACGGTATACCGACGGTATACTACACTATACCAAAGGTATACTGTTCGTTAGATATTTGTTTTACTTTTTCGAGATATTTTCGAGAATTTTTCTATAAATAGTATTTGAGTTTCTTTCTTTTCTTTCTTTTTCTTTCTTTTTCTCTCTCTTCTCTTCATCATTTTTCTCTCAAGCTCGGAGCTTGGTCTTGAGACCTGGAGTGCAGTTTCTGAACCCATTCATGCTGGTGGACTAGAAGGTTTAGGCTTGGAGTTCGCTTTAAGCAAGTACACATTGCCAATTTCATGAATAAACTTTTTTACTTTCTGTCATTTTACTTTCTTTGAGCTTTGGTTGTTACTTTTTAGATAGAAATTCTTTACTATAGTTGTTCATATCATAATTTCTAGCCGAGTGACTATTTCGATTTTAATTTCTGGTAGAATCTTGTTCCGTCCCTTTTTGGTAACTCGGTAACGGATACGGTACCGGAGTTGTGACCGTGAGATTTAGTGCATATTGTGATATGAGACTTACCCTAAACTTGACTTCTTGTTAGACTTGGTTCTGATAATTTTCAAGATTTAATTTGGGTTCCAAAAATTAGACTTGACTTTAACCATGTTTATCCTTGGAAACAGGCATACCGACGGTATACTACAATATACCGACGGTATTCCGATTTCGACCGACTTGGATTTCTAGATATTTTTCTGTTAACCTTATCGACATACCGACGTTGTACTACAGTGTACCGACGGTATACTGATCCTTGCCAACATTGTTAACTGACTTCAGGATATTTGTCTTGGACGGCATACCGACGGTATACTATAGTATACCGATGGTATACCAATTTATGGAACTTTATTTTACAGAACCTTTCTTGCCTACTTGGAACGGCATACCGACGGTATACTATAGTATACCGACGGTATACCGATTTATTACAATCCAGACTTGCTATATTTTTCCTATCTCTGGACCGGTAAACCAACGGTGTACTGGACTGTATCGACGGTATACCGATCGTGCTCTTTCTTTAGGAATTCTTGGTTTTTCATGATTTTATTTTGATTCTTCTGGATTTTTGCTTGGACATACGATGACTTGACCTGCATGGGCCACCTCTAAAACTATGTCACGCCGCAAAACAAGAATATTGGAGAGGGAACTGACAAGGCCAACTACGTATACTTAGAGTACACCGATAATTTGCATATACGGTGAAGCTGTAGACATGAGGGGTTACTACTACAAACCAACAGTCATACCTAGATCCAACAACCCTAGTGTCTCAATCGAAAGAATAACAGAAATAATAAAAATATGTAAGATCAGTTGAAATATAATAGTAAAGCGTCCCAAACTATAATATACAGATGATCATGAATCTAGTGAACACAAAATTAATAAAGTAGCTAGAATATAAGTCATACATGATCAATCCTAGGATATGCCAATCATGTTATTGTCCGTTGGCTGACTGATCAACCCAAAATCCGAGCTAAACACGTGCTCGGTGGCTAAATGCCAACAAAAGTATAATGTACATCAGAGTAGAAAAATAAAAAAACTCACTCAAGTAGAAAATAAGAAAACCCACACGTGCTTGGTGGCTAAACGCCAACAGAAGTAGAATGTACATCAGAGTGGGGGAGTAAGGAAACCCACTTGAGTAGGTTTTCTTACTTCCTCAATCTGATGTACATTCTACTTCTGTTGGCGTTTATCCACCGAGCACGATTTTAGCTCATATTTTGGGTTGATCAGTTAGACTACGGGCAATAGCATGATTGACATATCCTAGGGTTGATCATGTATAACTTAGATTCTAGCTAATTTATTCATTTTGTGTTCACTAGCTTCAAGATCATTTGTATATTATAGTTTGGGACGCTTTACTATTATATTTTAGCTGATCTTACATCTTGTTATTATTCTTGTTATTCTTGTAATTGAGACACTAGGGTTGTTGGACCAAGGCTTGACTGTTGGTTTGTAGTAGTGACCTTTCATGTCTTACAGCTTCACCATATATGTGGAATACCGGTATGCTCTAAGTATATGTAGCTGGCCTTATCAGTCCCGCTCTCCAGTATATTGATTTTGGGGCATGACATAACCCACTCGCTATTCCAAACCACAATCCTCCGAGTATGAGCCATCCGAAAAAGTGAAGGTAGATCCTCCAAGTCTACTACTAGGCTTGGCCATGCAAAACCAGCGGGGTCAAAACCCCAAGCAACCGACACCACAAAGGAAGTCAAAACTATGAACTAAAACCCACAACAATGAATAGAGATAAAAATAAATAAAAATGGATCGGGATACGTGCGCTACAATTGTACTTACCTCAAGAATATAAAAGACAATAAACAAAAAAATGTGTGACATAAAGTAAACAACATATGACATAAAGTGAACATAGGACAAGTAAAATGAACATAGATATGTGATCATGTAATACAATTCAGAGCATGTGAACATGTAAGGTAATCCGGATCATGTGAATATGTATAGTATATGGGTTATGTATATCATGTTAGTATAGAATCTGAAATATAGAATAAACACTAATCATGTAAAGGAACAATAACTGATTGTAATAGCTATAAAAATAATAGGACCCGTGAATAGACAATTGGACTAGTTTTCTACCCTTACACCAAACAAGGTCAAAAGATAGGAACCAACCTATGACCGTTCACGTATCCAAGTCAACAGCTACAACTATAAAATGATGAGAATAATAACTGAGTACAATAATTATAGTAAAGGATTAGCCGACAAGTGACAAGAGAGCTTGGGGACTTCTCAAAATTGGAGCCATAACCCTTAAACCAAACAAGGACCAGGGTTATGAATCTTTCCCAAGCAGAACTTAGCCTCTGGCCACCCACCGACACATATGACAATGTCGGGAAAGAAAAGACAATACACAAGCATAAATTAAATAGTGCACAACCAAAGAAGCACGTCCAAGCATTTTCGACGGCTTGCTATCATTAGCTAACTAGGGTTATCACAATCCTAATTACTAACAAATAAAATTTAAGATTTTTCTACGGTCACAAGCACTGTAGTCTATACAGGTTATTCTGAACGTAAATAGTGACGATATGTGACAATAAGTGACAATAGGTGAATATATGCATCACTCGACGGTGAACTAGAAATGTGCCCCTCACGACGGAGAGCTCCAAATCCATATATAAAGTGGCACCAGAATAACGGGACTACAAGCAACTAGGAAACCTCCCCTCCCAATGCATCTATTTTATCAGTCTAGTCATTAAACCTTAACATTTTTATTTAGGATTATGGGTGTGGCATTCCGAAGAATCCATCCTAGACATGATGTCCCCCGCAGGAAATATACAAGACCGGACAATGATTTGACAGTTAAAAGCACAAGTAAAGACAAACCACAACCAAAAATATATAGGCCATAAAGTAGGAGTGCGCTACTACGAGCCACTATAAAGAATGGGGCTATGTCAATAAATAGTGACAATAAGTGACAATAGGTGACAATAAGTGACAGTAGGATCATAGTCAGGATCGTGCGCTATGACGAGACACTATTTAGCATATATAAGAAATAAGAAGACATGAGTGCACTACGATGAGTCACTATCAAGAAGTAAGACATAAACTAATACATGGACATGAGTGCACTATTATGAGTCACTATATAGGGGTTAGACAATATAAGGGCAATAAGTGATAATAGGTGACAATAAGTGACAACATATGATAGTATGTAAAGACATGGTATCAATAAAAAATATATGATTGTGTCAAGTACATATGGTTTACAAGCTCCTTATAACTATACAATGTAATTAGATTATGCTAAAGAATCAATAATGTCAAAGAAAATCTCAAAAACGGACAAAAATATCCCAAAATAGGAAAAAAAATCTAAAATCGACATCCGACGGTATACTGTAGCATACCAGCGGTATACTAGATGAAAGACAGATATTACATATATATATATAAATTGGCATATCTTCGGTATACTGTAGTATATCGTCGGTATACTAGTCCGGGACAACAACAACAAAATTTAGCATTTTCAGAAAACTTGTAACTACCATAAAAACTTTATTTTAACTCGAAATTTGATATTTCAAAGGTCAAAATTAAATAAAATTAAATTTTCTACAACATGGGATATAGATTTAAAAGATCAATTCCTCTAAATACTCCAAAAATAGGTTTTCGAAAAACTGAAACCTGTTCCAATTTCTACCAAACTCTAAACCAAAAATATACAAGGCTATGGGATGATATTGTAGAAGAATGAAAAAATCTATAGTCATGCGGCTTATATGTAGGCCGCATCCTCATGCTGAAGACAAGACGAATAGTCAGCCCACTTGCGGTCTGGACAGGCATAGAGAGCCGAGTCGAATATACGCCCTTTGACACGGCTCACAAAGGTCTGCCACAGTTCCAAGCACTTATTCCCTGACTGCCTCAAAAAGTGTAAGAGATACGGCGACACACAATCGGACAGAAAGGTCACGTTAGGCATTAATGACTTCATCAGAATGCACAGAGCCACGCGACTAATACTCTGCGGCCTCGCCAACATGCGGCCAGAGTGTCCATCCGACCAAGGCCTAAACGAGAGCACGTACGTGGCTACATGACCCATGTGACCTTGCCAACATGCGGCCAGAGTGTCCATTTGACCAAGTCCCAAACGAGAGCACATATGCGACTACATAACCAATGCGGCCTAGTTATTGTGCGGCCTCCAACTCATAAGATCTTTTTGTTATAACTGCAGAGATATTCACATAGTTGGTACTGACTACGTGTCCACCTGACCAAGTCACATCCATAACGGGTTGATAATAACCCTGATATCTCATCAACAACATATCTCAACCAAGACCACGTGGTAATCTGACAATAGCTTACGGCAACAGTTACAACTGCATTCTGTTGGAGGAGCCTTATGCGGCTACAAAACGGAGGCATATATAGCACCCAAAGTCCATCAACACGATGGCTATAAATAAGAGCAAATTGAACATTCTAAAGGTCAACTTTTTTTGCTTCAGAGAGAGATCGAACCTAGAAACAAGGCTGGCTATCTAGGAATCTACACTCAAGCAAGAGAGAAGAGCTTCTGCATCAGATTGCCCACAAAGTAAAGAGAATTGCTAAACTCCTAACCCTCCATTATCACCCCCCCAGAAAATAACTTTGTACTTAGATTGTCTTCTAGGACATTTTTTTGTACTTACTTTAGTTTGTTCAATTGAATCAAGTTCTTTTCAACTTTTGTATTTAATGGCAAATACAATGGTGACTTTGCTGGGGACGTCATTCTCCTCTGTTGAGAAGTCGGTGACACAGTTCGATGCGTCCAAGCTCGAATCGACAAAAAAGATGCTGGTGGTCCGCTTCGACCAGCAAGTGTTCGACGAAATGCTCTCCGAAGAAAGTGCTAATCCTTCACCAAGGATAGCCAAGCATAAGAAGACCCGCAGAACGTAGGTGGCCAAGGCCGCTGTACCCCACCTAGCTGTGGAGCAAATGCATCCAGCCTCTCACTTTGTTGCAAATGACGGTCATCGGACGAACACCAGAACGTCCATGTCTATGCGGTATCTCGGGCTGATGCAAAAACTGTTCAGTACCCAGACTATGGCAGAGGAAAATATTATGATGCCAGGCATTATGGTGCTGAGGCTGCTTCTATATGGCCAAGGAGGAGGCCGCATAAGACTATCCATGTGGCATCAATTCACAGCCGCAGAGACTAGGCGGCTGTAAACCCCCTCACCCAAAATTAGGGCTACTTGGCTTAGATAGTGAAATTAGGGCTAGTTTGAACCCAATTAGAATTAGAACACGACTTTTATTTAATTATGCAATAATTTATATCGTATAGCGCACCTTACCGTTGCTTCGATAATTGAAGCACCTCACTAGCCGTTGCCTATCTACGAACTTCACAACCTCATCCTAGACATGTCCGCCTACTATTCTGACCCTTGTACAATTTATAATATTGCTCTCTGATGCTATATTTTAACCGCACAATAAATATCACGGACGTTATTTCTTAATTCGATATAAATTCTAATTTTGTACCCTTGTGCGTCCTAATCGAAATTGGGGACACAATCTTGACCATTTTGTGCAAACCGAATTTTATTAATATTCTACACTGTTCCCTCTACGCCCCTGACAATTGTGTCCCGCCTGATTTAATTCTATGTACTCCTAATTAATTCTAGAACATCGTGCGCATTTCGATTTAAGTAATTAAATCCAATTTCTGCCTTTGTGCAATTTTCTAATTGTTGGAGGGCTATTATGTAAAAATGCATTGAGGTGTCCCCATTATTGGATAATTCATGAAGAAACTCAATTTTTTCCCTTTATATAATTTTTCCTATAATTTTTCGGGATGTGCAACGCGTGCACATCGCCCTGTATATTAATTATGTCCTTGCATTTAATTAATGCAAATTCTAGCCTTCTCAAACATCATCATGCAAGCCCAAGTCCCATCACAATGAGATATTGACCAAAGTCAAACTCACCTAGGTCAAACCCTAAAATCCACATGTGTATAAATATAATTTTTCTTCCCTTTTCCCTTTTTCTAAATCACCCTATAACCAAAACTAATGCAAACATCACAGCCGACCACCCATCCCTATACTATTCATCCTTCTTCTTTCTCCCTCACCGGACATCCCCTGGCCGGAGCTGCCACCCTCATCCCCTATCACAGTCAACACCACCTGGTCGACCCAATATCATAAACCACCCCAACCATCGTCATCATCTCCTCCTCCGCCGCCGACTGGACCAATACCACCACTGCTGTCATCCCAGCCTCCACCTAAGCCTTCCTTCTCCGCCGGAGCAGCTCCTCCTCACAGAGCCGCTGCACCCGCCGGCCCTGACCGCCTGAACAACCCATCAGCCACTGGACCACCAGCACGTCGACCGGAGAACACCGTTGCACCCGCCGTTCTCAGTCGATCCCAACCGGCCGCTGTTCCCGACTCCTTCCTGGCCAACTCCCCGACCTCACGAACCACCCATCCCCGTCGTCCTTCGTCATCTTCCCCGGCCATCATCCCTCTTTCATCGTCCTCCTCCACAGCCTGAGATCGATTCCGATCACCACCACCATTGCCTCCTCCGCTCCTTCTCTCTTCCCTCGTCGAGCGCCTCCGCCGGCCACCCCATCATCAACACCACTCGACCTCTCCCTCTCGCCGGAGATCACCTCCACCACTGACTGTTATCTCGACCCCGGCCACCTGAAACCTCCTCCTCGTCGACCCACCTGCACCAAGCAGCCGAGCCTCCACAAGCCCGCCGAAAATCGGCTAGCTCCCCCAGAACGCTGCCATCGACTGAATCCTGACCACCACACCACCACACCACCATTAACCCCGGCCACCTCCTCCTTGTCAGCAACTCCCCCTCCTTGCTGCCCTGTCCTCCTCCTCCTCGCCGGAGTCGACTGCACCATCACCACCTCCCCTTTAGCACCACTACCTTGTTACCTCCCCCTTCGCCGGAGCCGCCGAACTCCGGTCAGCAGCTCATCACCCATCATCATCATCAATATCACCCCATCACCATCATCTCATCCTCCTTTTCGTCGTCGTCATTCCCCCATCATCGTAGCCATTGACGTCATTATCATCGTCGTAGCATCGACACCATTATCACCATATTATCTATCACCACCACTTTACACATCATCATCCACATCATCAACCCGGTCATAACTATAATCTTCGTCCACCATCCTCATCGTCCTCGTCATAATCATCAGCATCACTTCATCGTCATCTCACCACCATCTTCACCTTGAGCATCGACATAATCATCACCATCGTCATCATCGTCGTTATAGTCGTCACCATCATCGTCAACCTCTTTTCGTCGTCGTCCAGCCGATCCCGTGTGCGTACACCGAGGTTCGAACCTGCCCCACCTTCTTATTTCGTATGTGTGCTGGTGTATATATTATTAGGACATGTGTATTACTTATGACTGCTAGCTGATACCTGACCCTGAGTCGGCGAACCCAACTCGTATACGCACACGTACGCGTATACTGTTCCATTTAGTATATATATATATATATATATATATATATATATATATATATATATATATATATATATATATATATATATATATATATATATGGTTAGTCATTAGCATTTTATTAGTTGGTATATATATTTATGCACATATTTACTATAAGTATTCAATTAGCTATGTAAATAAATTGCTGGTTATATTATTATATAATTATATGAAAATATATGTAAGTAAATGCTAATTGATAATTAGGACTATATATATATTCAGACTGTACGACCCTACGACACCGTGGACTGTCCCGTATTTACCCTTGACCCTGTTGACCCTAAGAACAATGTTGGTGTATGCCTTGTGTACACCGATGTACTGGCAAGACCGTGTTGGTTGACTGACTTATTGTGTACAGTACTTAAAGATCGACACCCGCGTACTTCAACGGATAATTGATCGTGTTAGATGACTAGTGTTACCCCTAGTGTACCCCCTGAGTCCAGTGGAAATAGGGTTGTGTATGTGCTAGTGTAATGACTAATGATTTTATTGCATTATATTTATGTGTACATAGGATATTGGATTGTTCTGCGCAACTTCTGGAGCAGGTTATTGGTACATTGCAGCTTCCTTACTAGGCAAGTATACCTTGCGATTGTACTGTTATTTATATTCCGTATGTTGCATGCATCTTTATTTTCTGTCTTAATTCATATATTTTAGCTGTTATATAACATGCGCGTGACGGTGTCGTCGCGATATATTTTTATCTATGTATTGCATTGACCTTGTTTATGAGACTACCCTATTATCATGTAGCATCATTAGGTTCATTGGCCGTGACACAGTTGTTACACGAGTTGTGAGTCTCATGTAGATCACGGACTTGCGTGCAGGTCTGGTCTCCTGTACGTATGGGCCGTGCGTTAGCAATAACTGCTGTTAGAAACTTTGCATGCTAGTAGACTTGGCAGTTATTAGAGGTCCATGGACATAGCTTATTATAGTACGGTGGTCTCATCCTTGTCCTTGTTTGGTTGCAGGATTGGGCTAGGGTACTAAGAATAGGCTATGAACCAAATTGTGTCATAGATGTGACATGCTTAGAGCATGGAATGGGGAGAACAACAAGTACCGCATTTGAGCTCCTTTACACTTTTTCTATTGTGCGGCCGGATTCTCCGCTGGAGAAACGGGCGGTGATGACCACTATATATTATATTATTATCAAGCGGGCCTCCGGCGTTCGAAAGTCGTCGTGCCTTTGTAGGCCCCTGGATCTCCAATAGAGAACCATGCCAAATCCCAGGTTTTCAGCCAGATAGCTCACTTGTGGGGAAAGTTGTTCTTAACTGCATTCACTTAGACGGTTAGGCGACCCTTTGGATATTTATTTCAGTACTTTATTGGCATATGTTTAAGTATCTTGTTATGTCCCTCTGAGGACCTGGTCCGCTGCCAGGTGTACCTGTTCTTGAGTATTTGCAGGAGCGCAGATTTGGATGGTTGTATATGCTTCGTGGATGTCTTCTCTTCGAGCCGTGATCGATAGCTGGTATACTTATATTGGGTTTGATTGTGTTGTACTTATTTTGTATTTTCTCTTATATTCGAGTTGGTAGTGGATTTGTTTCCATCCAACCATCATCCTTAGATACCTATATTGAGATCTAGTTTCATAGATATTGGTTATTTATTTATATTTGATTTTTTGTGGATAAGATTTATATTACCCTGCGACGTGTGATACATTTTATACCACTTGTGAATTTGATATTCATATTATAGCGTATGTATGGGTTATGGTTTCCATATATTGGAGTTGCCATATCCATGCGGCTGGCATGCTTACGTGTCCTAGTCCTACGTATTTTTAGGACTGGAGCGTGACATGTTTTTGTGGTGGCCCATGCAGGTCGAGAGCATATTGTCTCGGTTACGTTACTGTACCGAACAAGCCTGCACCTAGGACTAGAGTATAGGATCTCATCCATAATTGACTATGACTCATCTTCCTCCTCTCTGTTCTATTCGAACGATTGTATCCTGCTTGATTCCTGTACTTCCCTAATAAGTTTCTTGAGTATATATAACTTTCTGCTAGAATATAGGAACCCCTGTTATTAGGATGATAATTAGAGTAGCACACCTATTAAGAATACAACGAGAATATAGACACACCACTAAGTTTAGAATATCTAGTGAACCCTAGAATTTCTTATCTTTAAATTGGTTTACCATTACCCCTGATGTATTATGAGGACCTGTGAGTAGTATAGATACAACTAGAGTTAGTTAAAAGTCTTACCATGATGTTTGACCCTAGTATTGAGGAACCAATAAAAAATCAAAATTTAAAATTAGGACTGAACCTAACCTTCATAGTTAGATAATACTAGAACTATAAACTTAGATCATTGTCTTTATTATTAGTAGACAGCACCTTAGGAAGCTAAGAGCATTGAATATATTATTTTCTTGATCATACCGCAAACACAGAGAGTAGCGTAGCATCTCCCCTTAGGAAACCTTGATATTATCTATAGCCTCTCTATTTTATTTCATATATTGTTCCCCTGAAACCCTAGCATTCACTACTTGTGCGATGACTAATCATGTTTTCTCTTCTTCATCTTTTAACTCGTGTCACCTGATCCTCCTGATAGTAGGCCAAGTAATTTTATCCTTTGTTAAGGATACATAGTTTGCTAGGATTATAGTTGTTGTCTAGAATTTGAATATTTTGTGCTCGGTAGTTAAAGTTTGATAAGTTTGAGTTGTTCTTACAGACTGCGGCCCGATAATTATCCCTTAGTATTAAATCGCGTAATTTGTACCCTCAACTCGATACGAGTTAGACCCCTTTCCCCCCTTAACGGCCAGTAACTCTTCTATCCTTACTATTGACACTTGTTCTATAAGCACTATGACTAAGACTTAAGATGACCATGACCTATATAATAGGATACTCTAATAAGCATAAAGACCCCTTCTTGTAAACCTTAATAGGAATTCTTATATTTTCTTTAAAGCATTAGCGTATTAATTTATTATTCTAAGTTGAGTAATATGCCTCGCCACCTAGTATCACACAGTCCTCTTAACCCATTGGTGAAGTATAACCAAATGATACCGACTTTAGACTTGCATAAGAAGATAACATTTAGACTATAGAAATTTAAGGCCCTATCCCTATTTGGTCGACTAGCGACTTAGACAAGGAGGTTGTATGATAACTGTAGAGATTGTAGAGTCTTTTATTATTATTGCTTATGTTGTTTTTGCTTTTGCGAACTTGAATTATTTTGTAACTTCTCTCATCATAATCCAGCGTTATATTTTCTGTGCTACCTTGAATTATGCTGCTATTATAGCCTAGTTTTTGCAAGCTTAATCTTATATCGAGCTTGTTCATGACATATGTGTTATTGGGGCCTGATCAATCACACTAATACAAATTGTCTAATCAGGATCAGTGTATTATGGTCTAGCTAGACATAGTGCGCTTGATTCGCCCTTCGCAATACTATTTTACGTGGATTGAGATGTATAATTGACCAGTAGACAAATATACTTACCCTCTAGATATGTCGAAGCATATCATATCAAGTACATAACCGCACCGATGTGAGCATGCGAATAAGAAATTACCAAATAGTGTTTTAATCCACCACTGTCTTGACAATTCCTATTTGAGTCCTTTAAACACCTTGATTCCCATACTTCCATTCTATTACCCCTCCTTGAACTCTTTACCATTATTTTCTGTCTTCCTTTGTTTCAGAAAGACGAAACCTCGTGCTTGGAAATAAGTGATACACTGATAGTGCTAGGTATACCCCATAGACTAATCATATGACTTGGTGACCCTCTGTTATAAATGATTAAGGGCATATCATAGATGCTATGTTGGTGTTAAAAAATTCAAGGATTCAGTAACATGATTAAATAATTTGGGATATAGTTTTCTTAGATACATAGCCTTAGATGATAGATGGGTAAATTCTAAGTTGGGTAAAAACTGTAAATGTTAACACAAGGAGAATTCTTTAGACTGCAATCAAGTGAGGTTAGATAGAGAAACCCTACCCTAGTTTAATTTCGAGGACGAAATTATTTTAAGTTGGGTAGATTGTAAACCCCCTCACCCAAAATTAGGGCTACTTGGCTTAGATAGTGAAATTAGGGCAAGTTTGAACCCAATTAGAATTAGAACATGGCTTTTATTTAATTATGCAATAATTTATATCGTATAACGCACCTTACCGTTGCTTCGATAATTGAAGCACCTCACTAGCCGTTGCCTATCTACGAACTTCACAACCTTATCCTAGACATGTCCGCCTACTATTCTGACCCTTGTACAATTTATAATATTGCTCTCTGATGCTATATTTTAGCCGCACAATAAAGGTCGCGGACGTTATTTCTTAATTTGATATAAATTCTAATTTTGTACCCTTGTGCGTCCCAATCAAAATTGGGGACACAATCTTGACCATTTTGTGTAAACCGAATTTTATTAATATTCTACACTGTTCCCTCTACGCCCCTGACAATTGTGTCCCGCCTGATTTAATCCTATGTACTCCTAATTAATTCTAGAACATCGTGCGCGTTTCGATTTAAGTAATTAAATCCAATTTTTGCCTTTGTGCAATTTTCTAATTGTTGGAGGGCTATTATACAAAAACGCATTGAGGTGTCCCCATCATTGGATAATTCATGAAGAAACTCAATTTTTTCTCTTCATATAATTTTTCCCATAATTTTTCGGGATATGCAACGCGCGCACATCGCCCTGTATATTAATTCTGTCCTTGCATTTAATTAATGCAAATTCTAGCCTTCTCAAACATCATCATGCAAGCCCAAGGCCCATCACAATGAGATATTGACCAAAGTCAAACTCACCTAGGTCAAACCCTAAAATCCACATGTGTATAAATATAATTTTTCTTCCCTTTTCCCTTTTTCTAAATCACCCTATAACCAAAACCAATGCAAACATCACAGCCGACCACCCATCCCTATACTATTCATCCTTCTTCCTTCTCCCTCACCGGACATCCCCTGGCCGGAGCTGCCACCCTCATCACCTACCACAACGACTGTCAACACCACCTGGTCGACCCAATATCACAAACCACCCCAACCATCGTCATCATCTCCTCCTCCTCCGCCGACTGGACCAATACCACCACTGCTGCCATCCCAGCCTCCACCCAAGCCTTCCTTCTCCGCCGGAGCAGCTCCTCCTCGCCGAGCCGCTGCACCCGCCGGCCCTGACCGCCTGAACAACCCATCAGCCACTGGACCACCTGTACGTCGATCGGAGAACGCCGCTGCACCCGCCGTTCTCAGTCGACCCCAACCGACCGCTGTTCCCGACTCCTTCCTGGCCAACTCCCCGACCTCACGAACCACCCATCCACGTCGTCCTCCGTCATCTTCCCCGGCTATCATCCCTCTCTCATCGTCCTCCTCCACCGCCTGAGATCGATTCTGATCACCACCACCATTGCCTCCTCCGCTCCTCCTCTCTTCCCTCGTCGAGCGCCTCCGCCGGCCACCCTATCATCAATACCACTCGACCTCTCCCTCTCGCTGGAGATCACCTCGACCACTGACTGTTATCCCGACCCCGGCCACTTGAAGCCTCCTCCTCGTCGACCCACCTGCACCAAGCAGCCGAGACTCCCCAAGCCCGCCGAAAATTGGGCATTTCCCCCAGAACGCTGCCATCGACAAAATCCCGACCACCACACCACCACACCACTACACCACCATTAACCCCGGCCACCTCCTCCTTGTCAGCAACTCCCCCTCCTTGCTGCCCTGTCCTCCTCCTCCTCGCCGGAGTCGACTGCACCATCACCACCTCCCCTTTAGCACCACCACCTTGTTACCTCCCCCTTCGCCGGAGCCGCCGAACTCCGGTCAGCAGCTCATCACCCATCATCATCATCAATATCACCCCATCACCATCATCTCATCCTCGTTGTCATCATCGTCATCCCCCCATCATCGTAGCCATTGACGTCATTATCATCGTCGTAGCATCGACACCATTATCACCATATTATCTATCACCACCACTTTACACATCATCATCCACGTCATCAACCTGGTCATCACTATCATCTTCGTCCACCATCCTCATCGTCCTCGTCATAATCATCAGCATCACTTCATCGTCATCTCACCATCATCTTCACCTTGAGCATCGACATAATCATCACCATCGTCATCATCGTCGTTATAGTCATCACCATCATCGTCAACCTCTCTTCGTCGTCGTCCAGCCGATCCCGTGTGCGTACACTGAGGTTCGAACCTGCCCCACCTTCTTATTTCGTATGTGTGCTGGTGTATATGTTATTAGGACATGTGTATTACTTATGACTGCTAGCTGATACCTGACCCTGAGTCGGCGAACCCAACTCGTATACGCACACGTACGCGTATACTGTTCCATTTAGTATATATATATATATATATATATATTTGGTTAGTCATTAGCATATTATTAGTTGGTATATATATTTATGCACATATTTATTATAAGTATTCAATTAGCTATGTAAATAAATTGCTGGTTATATTATTATATAATTATATGAAAATATATGTAAGTAAATGCTAATTGATAATTAGGACTATATATATATTCAGACTGTACGACCCTACGACACCGTGGACTATCCCGTATTTACCCTTGACCCTGTTGACCCTAAGAACAATGTTGGTGTATGCCTTGTGTACACCGACGTACTGGCAAGACCGTGTTGGTTGACTGACTTATTGTGTACAGTACTTAAAGATCGACACCCGCATACTTCAACGCGTAATTGACCATGTTAGATGACTAGTGTTACCCCTAGTGTACCCCCTGAGTCCAGTGAAAATAGGGTTGTGTATGTGATAGTGTAATGACTAATGATTTTATTGCATTATATTTATGTGTACATAGGATATTGGATTATTCTGCGCAACTTCTGAAGCAGGTTATTGGTACATTGCAGCTTCCTTGCCAGGCAAGTATACCTTGCCATTGTACTGTTATTTATATTCCATATGTTGCATGCATCTTTATTTTCTGTCTTAGTTCATATATTTTAGCTGTTATATAACATGCGCGTGACGGTATCGTCGCGATATATTTTTATCTATGTATTGCATTGACCTTGTTTATGAGACTACCCCATTATCATGTAGCATCATTAGGTTCATTGGCCGTGACACAGTTGTTACACGAGTTATGAGTCTCATGTAGATCACGAACTTGCGTGCAGGTCTGGCCTCCTGTACATATGGACCGTGCGTTAGCAATAACTGCTGTTAGAAACTTTGCATGCTAGTAGACTTGGCAGTTATTAGAGGTCCATGGACATAGCTTATTATAGTACGGTGGTCCCATCCTTGTCCTTGTTTGGTTGCAGGATTGGGCTAGGGTACTAAGAATAGGCCATGAACCAAATTGTGTCATGGATGTGACATGCTTAGAGCATGGGGTGGGGAGAACAACAAGTACCGCATTTGAGCTCCTTTATACTTTTTCTATTGTGCGGCCGGATTCTCCGCTGGAGATACGGGCGGTGATGACCACTATATATTATATTATTATCAGGCGGGCCTCCGGCGTTCGAAAGTCATCGTGCCTTTGTAGGCCCCTGGATCTCCAATAAAGAACCATGCCAAATCCCAGGTTTTCAGCCAGATAGCTCACTTGTGGAGAAAGTTGTTCTTAACTGCATTCACTTAGACGGTTAGGCGACCCTTTGGATATTTATTTTAGTACTTTATTGGCATGTGTTTAAGTATCTTGTTATGTCCCTCTGAGGACCTGGTCCGCTGCCAGGTGTACCTGTTCTTGAGTATTTGCAGGAGCGCAGATTTGGATGGTTGTATATGCTTCGTGGATGTCTTCTCTTCGAGCCGTGATCGATAGCTGGTATACTTATATTGGGTTTGATTGTGTTGTACTTATTTTGTATTTGCTCTTATATTTGAGTTGGTAGTGGATTTGTTTCCATCCAACCATCATCCTTAGATACCTATATTGAGATCTAGTTTTATAGATATTGGTTATTTATTTATATTTGATTTTTTATGGATGAGATTTAGATTACCCTGCGACTTGTGATACATTTTATACCACTTGTGGATTTGATATTCATATTACAGCGTACGTATGGGTTATGGTTTCCATATATTGGAGTTGCCATATCCATGCGGCTGGCATGCTTACGTGTCCTAGTCCTATGCATTTTTGGGACTGGGGCGTGACAGCGGCATGTGGCCCTGATAGCAGCAGAACCTCAGTTTTTGACCATATCCCATACGGCATAGATCCTATGTGACCCACTGAGAATGGTGAAAACCTAAATCTGGACTCTTCATACTATACATCTGCGGTTGCTAAGATAAAAAATTCCAGGGCAGTGCGAGCCCTTCAAGCTCAAGAAACTGACCATATGACCAACCACCAACAAGCATCGCTAAGTATTATGCGAGCCTCTGACGAAAAGTTATACAGGACTGACCCATGCGTCCAGCCCACAGGGACCAATGGACAGCGTCAGTCTCAAAAGTCTTTCACCGATACCTCGAAGCAAGTTCGTGTACGAACCCCAGGCCAGGGAGCAAATACAGTACATGCACATTCGTGTGCCCGGGATACCAGGACTCACAAAGAGGATGCAAAAGTAAAACACCCTATGCATAATTTATGTGACATGATTACTCACAAGTACAAAGTAAGAGAAACAACTACGGCGTACGACATGCCCTCTCCAAGGTACTGCTACACCAACATTATTATCAACTGCTGCTGAAATAAAGCGACAGTACCCACAGACAGGCAATCGGCCTTCCAGCGACTGCACCAAAAAATACCTACCCGACAACAATCCGGAGATCAGGTGCAAGTACCAGAGGAGAAGGAGTTCCCCTTCGCTTCATGCTACTCAACTGGAAAGCTTTCCGCCACCAAGAAAAGAAAGAATCCAAATACCTCCGTTCCGTCGCTCTCTACCACTGCGTCGCGAAGGCGACTACCCAGAGGGCTGACAACGGCACCTGCCGAAGGCGTCTTCCAGGTCACCCACTCAAGGAAGAAGCTGTCAGCCCCTGGGGGTAGTTCTTTCTCAGAACCCATGGGGGTGGCCCAAGGAGGGGGTAGTGTCCCCCTGGACGTATGCGACAACCTGACGTTCTGAGGAGACAATGATTCCCAAGGAATGGACTTCAATATCCCGGAGGGTAGCTAATCCCACCAAAACCACACAATCTTCTATGCTGGGGGTAGTATCCCCTCCGAATTCGAGGAGGACACAACTTCACTCACCCTCCTTAAAGACTACTCACTATAAGGGTATGAGACAGGGAATACGACATCCACCGCCCCGACTGTTTCTTCCTGTATGAGGATGGTATACATGGCCGAAGACGACCATGAAGGCCCCAGTGACTGGCAGAGCCTCAAGGTTCTTGAGGACATAATGCATACAATGAGTGCATCAATGCAATCCCTGAACTAGACAATGCTGGATATCAAGGTAAACATGGCCTCCCAGCCAGCAAGGGCCTCCGGGCAAGCAAACTTGGACCCCACAACCAACGGGGATTCAAATACGACCGCTACACCTGCGGGCGATGATCCTCTTCTACCTGGCTCTTCGGCACCTTTGGCAGGAGATAAAGCTAAGAAAGCAAGGAGGGAGGTCCGAGAAATTCGGGCTTGTCTAGATTCTATGAGCAATCGGGACTCACTCCGTGATCTCAAGGTGCGACAACTATACCCGATAGAATAGAGGGATGTACCATATCCGTCCAAGTACAAGTCCTTCAACATAAACACATTTGACAGAAAGTCCTCCCCTCGCCGCTTTATAAGCTACTTCGAGATTACAATGGGACACTTACCCCACAGCGACGCTATCCTTACCAGGATCTTTGTCGGGTCATTAGTGGGGGTAGCTTTTGATTGGTTTTACAGTCTCAAAGATAAATGCATCTCATCCTTCAATGACCTCAAGCGTATATTCCTTAACAGATTCTATGAGGCAGAAAATGATATGACGATGTCTTCTCTGATGGACATCACCCAGGGTAAGAAGGAACTAATACGAAACTATATTGAGCATTTCCGATAGGCCGCACTAAGGTTGCCTCCTGGAAATTCAAAGTCCACAATAATAAAGATGTGTCAAAAGAACATGCTCCCGGCAGTCAGCCTCTGGATGGTCGAGAGCCAGTTCAAAGACTGGACAACATTTATTATAAGTGTTGTCAACGCTGAGAAGAAGCTCAAGGACGCTCAAAACTTGGGGATCCAAATCCCTACTACTGAGAAAAAGGGCAAGCGTACCAACAACAACAACAATAATGGCGGCAATAGCAGCCGCGATGGAAAGAAAAAATAGGCTATTGTTGCTACCTTGACTAAGAAGCATGAGCAAAAGCCGGCAGAGCCTCCAAAACCAAAGGAGACTTACTCTTTCTAAGATGTTGATGTCAAATCCATCTTTGACATGCTGATACAGGGAGGCAAAATATGGCTCCCCGACAGCAAAAATTGTCAGCCCAAAGTATTGTTACTTCCACCGCTACGTCCATCACCCGACGCAGGTGTGCTATACTCTGAAGTGGTACATCCAATGCCAGAGAGATACCAAGGCTCTTTTCCTAAATTTTGACAATGTGACGGTCGCCGCCAACATGGTGTCCCTCCAGTTTGGAAACTTCCCCCAACGGAAGCCCAAGACAAAGTGGTCCTAATCCCAAAGGCAACTATAGAGGTGGTCAACCTTCCACCATCTCGAGACCAGATAGCCTGGCTAATACCTCTTACCACACCACATGGGGAGGTTATATGGGTCCATCCTGACATCGTGCCAAACTTGATGCAGCAACCAGCACCTTCCGCCGCCAGGCCTAAAATACAAAAAACCAAGTCTTGTCGCAAGGTTTCTCCCACCACTGAGGTCTGGGTAGGAAAAACCAAGTCAGGCCTTGCCTACCAGCAAGATACCGAGGCGTCCATCAAAAAAGTGCCTATAACGACTAGGTCAAAGGGAAAGCAATGCAGGTCGGACTGCAGGGTCCTTTCCTTATAAAGCACCAATTGTAGGCTTCGGATGCTCAGAGCAGCTCAATAAGTCTTCTTGTGCATGAAAGTTGTCTCGCATGACTCTTCAGCAATGGCGCATGATAGGCAGCGCTCCATTGTACGCATCCGAGCAATTCTTCAGCACAAGGATATATCACACTTCATGTGCACACGATAGTACTTCTCATCGAAATAAATCCTTACGAGCAAAAGACAGTATTCTCCTGAGCAATATATGTATAGAAAGCAGTGGTCCTCGACGTGGTAGACAATCGTGCGCATGTGGCAGTGATCCTACGCGCACAACTCAGCCAACTCCCTCGTGTATACGTGACATTATTTCTGTGCACAGAGCTCCTTATTCGGCGCAGGCTAAGTCATATTCAACGCTACAAATGAGGAGCTGCCTCAGTTCTATCATTACAGCCAACAATTGCACTATCTCATGCCAAATATGGGATATAACCTCCAAAAAGTTAAATGTCTAAACTTTGGTAAAGGACGACGTACTCCTTTACAATTCAACAATTATTACAACAGCCTCACAGAGGGCTAGGATATGGAGATGCTAGTACGTCCCATGACTCACAAGACGGCCGACAAATTCTAACCTAAATAGGAGGGCCCGTTCATTGTGAAAAACGTATTTCCTAACTGTGCATACCGGCTAGTAAAATCCAACGGTGACTTGCTCATAATGCCTATCAACGACAAGTTCCTAAAAAAAGTACTACATCTAAACTAGACTTGTATTTCCCTCATCCCTAGTGGGACAACCCAGATGTACAAATCAACTATTGGTTCTTCATCCCCAACAAGTATCTATGTGCAACATTTTCCCCTTCTTTAAAATTTCTTGTAAAATCCATCATATGTATCCTGGAACCCTGGATACGCAACGGATGATGAGTCCCCAAAGTCTCCCCAGCAGAGTAGTCCTCAGGTCCACTCGCACACTCTCGCAGGGACCACTCAAAAACCAATCTCGTTAGACTCTAGACATATCCTTATTACCTCAGAGTTAGCATCCCATCAATCTCCCCAGCGGAGCAATCCTCCGGTCTATCCTCATTTTCGGATAGACCATACTCAGCAAATTACTCATCTGTGAGTTTCTCGGACATTGGTTCACGTCCATATTACCTCTGAGCTGTTGTCCTAATATTTCTCCCAGGCTGAGTTTGCCATGTCCAAGTGACCTCTGAGCAAACCTCCTAGGTTTCAGCTATCGATCATAAAGTCCATATTAACTCTGATATAAGTTGCCATCCCCACTTATCACCCGTACTCACCAAGGTATACCAACGGTGTTAAGTCCACAAAAACTGCCACGTCCATATTACCTCTGGCAGTGCTTGTCTCAAACCTATTACTTGCACTAACGTGTGCAAAAAAGTAATAGGTCCACAAAACCTATCACGTCCATATTACCTCTGATAGGGTTTTTTTTGAATATATTACTTTCACCCCAAGTACGCAAAAGGGTAATAGGTTCACCAAAAATCTTCCAACGGGATGTCCTTAAGTCAACAAAACCTATCACGCCATATTACCTCTGATAGGGATTTTTTTCGAATTTATTATTTGCACTCAATGTGCGCAACAAATAATAAGTCCACCCAAAAATTCTTCAGTAGGGTTTGCCATGTCCTTCGCACCTCTGAGCAAACCTTTCGGGTTGGCTATCGATCATCACGTCCACAGTACCCCTGATATCGATCATCGTCTAAACTTATCATCCGTGCTTAAGTTTAGGAACGTCAGTAGTGTTAAGTCCAAAAAATCTATCACGACCATATTATCTCTGATAGGGTTTTATCTCTAACTTATTACTTGCACTCTCGTGCACAAGAAGTAATAAAATACCAAAAAAAATCGGTGGGATGCCCGCAATGGAAATGAATAGTTCAAGTCCACATTACCACTGAACTACTTTCCTTTTTCTTCAGCAGAAAAAAAGTCAGTTCATGTTTATATTACCTCTAACTACATCTCCCCACTATCTCCATAGAGTCATATCTTACCGTGTCCATATTACCTCTTGACCGTCGCTTTAATATACTACTCCGGCGAAGTCTGCCGTATCCATATTACCTCTGAGCAAACTTTTCAGCCTTGACCATCGATCATCATGTCCATATTACCTCTGATATCAATTGTCTTCCAACTTATCACCCGTACCCAATCCGGAGTATGCCAGCGGTGATAAGTCCACAAAAACTGTCACGTCTATTTTACCTCTGGTATGGCATGTCTCAAATCTATTACTTGCACTAACGTGCCCAAAAAGTAGTGGGTCCACAAAACCTATCACGTCTATATTACCTCTGATAGGGTTTGTTTTGAATCTATTACCCACACCGCAAGTCCGCAAAATGGTAATAGGTGTCACGCCCCGATCTTCCGCAGGCAAATCGGCCGTTCCCGCTAGGCGGGAATCACCCTCGCCAGCGCTCCCGCGGAACGATCGCTTAACCCATCCGGGCGTGATGCCACACGAGCGTAATCCACGCCCGTGCAAGGCCATGGCTCATTGGCTGGCGGCAAGAGTTCTAAGCCACAGAGTCGCACAGATTGTCCGAGTGCAGCGGAGTCATGAACGCATAGGCGATCGGTAACAGGTTCACTGAGTCAACAATATAGCGAAAGCATCGAAACAAGTAAAGTAATCTCTTTATTGATATGAAACATGTATTACAGGCGGCGTATAGCCGAGATTACAAGTCGCTCAAGCCTCTCTCTCTAAAACAGTAAAAGCGTGCCAAGTGGCTACAACTGTGGAATGAATGTACAGGCGATGGTCAGGCGATGTTCACAACTTATGTCTTGTATATGTGCTTCAGTCCCGGACGTACATTTGTAAGGCTTCAAATGGAACTCCTGGCCTTAGCACGCACGAAGGAGGCGTCCACACCGAACGAGGTTCTCCCGTACCCTGCATATCCAACTGGTGGATTATCAGTACATTAAATGCACTGGTGGGGAAGCTACTCACCCGCTCGACAAATCCAAACACGTAATACAGGTTCCGTGCACAACTATTAAGTTATCTTTCTAGTTGCCTTAGGATCAGTTTCATGCAAACGTTGAATAGCCTAACGTGTCAGGCAGTGCGCCGTGCGATGTTTGAGGAAACACGACGAGACTTACCAACTTACCATCTCCTTCCCTGTCCAAGGCAAACATTAAGGCAAACATGTTAATTCAAGCACGGGCAAGTATAAGCATTCAGGAGCATAGCATATGCAACATGCAACACGAGAGTTATTGAACGGGACAGTATTTGGTGTGCTCAGTTGTACTTGATGCGATGCAGTAACTCGCACGCGGATAGCCGCTAAGCGAGGATGACTTATCTATATGAACATGAGTCGCTGGCAAAGCCATAAAGGACTAATCCCAGACGAGAGTGGAACGCAATGAGAGCACACGATGCGCTACGAACCATCTCGCCCGTACACGATGGATTGCATATGTAGTCCAAGGCCAAGATGGAATGCAACCAAGTACACGATGTGTTGCAAACCATCTCGCCAGCACACGATAGACTACACATGATGTGGTCCTAGGCCAAGTGGAATGCAACCGAGTACACGATATGCTACAAACCACTCGCCTGCACACGATGAACCACACTTGAAGTTCCATCCGGATCGGAGCGGCCCCAGTGCCCCGGTGACCGTCCGTGGAACTATGCCTCATTTTCGAGTTGTCCGCGACATGCAAGTCAGGGTTAAACCAATCTCAGGCAACACGATTTATTTCACCAATCTCAGGCAACACGATTACACGATTATTTGACCAATTTCAGGCAACACGATTACACGTTCGGTGAGTAACTTGTCTTGATGCATTCCCCTGGTTCGGGGCTGCCTTGGGTGACCTAACGGTCCCGGACACTTGCAGGTTCATTCAGACACGAAGCGACTACGTAGTAGTCTCCCGGAGTTTGGATGAAAACACGGTAACAATCAAGCAGACAAGCATGCGTTTCTAGGTACATAAGCAGGCACGTTGCTCGGGCCCGAAGGTAGTCCGAGAGATGAAACCGTTAAGGGACTTAGCATACGAGGGTCAGAATATAAGCAGTATTTCCTTTTCCATGTTCTAGCAAGCAATACAAGTTGGGATTATTCCCTTAGCTAGGTGCGTTGGATTTATTAGCATGCAGGAGGTGAATCACCTAGCGACTAGCATAAACATTCTAGATTTTTATGTGTGCTGGCTAAGCAAAGACAAGTTTACCGTAGCCATCCACCTTAGCGATGATTCGCCTCGGTAGAGCGATACGTCTGAGCGAGCCTCTGAAAGTCCAAGCCGGATCCTGTAGGAACAAGTCTGGATATCCTTTGCTTCTTGATCGAGGCAAAGCAGGTCGGGACAGCTGCACTATTGTCGATTGAGTCGGCAGTCCGCTTGAGCGGAACGGGGTGTTACATCCTACCCAACTTAGAAAAAGTCTCATCCTCGAGACTTACTAAGGACAAGCAGAAATCTAGGGTTGAGGCAATCCTAGACAAGTCGTTTGTACTTGTTTCATTTGGATATTCACTTGCACAAGCTTCAAAATTAGCATATCGCTTAGACTGGATCGTGCGCACTTTTGAAGGTACCCTCTAGCGTGAACACGTCAACCAGCTCAGTGATAGCGAAGTCTTAGCACTCGAGTTTCACCTTTTCTAAGTCTTGGATGGTGCACTAGTTCAAGGCGTCCCTCGAATAGATGCATTCAACCAAACTTAGGGTTAGGGAAAATCGGACAAGCTACTAGCGATACTCTCAAGGGTTCGCACAGGTTGGCTCAAAGGCCACTCACAGCATACAACCAGACAAGCAAGCATAACATTCAAAACGCATTTTGAAAGTATTTAGACTTATTGTTGGAATATCCCATCGAGGCATTGAGAGAGAGCGTGCACATAACCCACGAACGAGCTTTCGAAACAGAGATATCGAATTGAAGTCCAAAGGCGTAAAAGCCAGGCTCTGATACCAACCGGTCACGCCCCGATCTCCCGCAGGCAAATCGGTCGTTCCCGCTAGGCGGGAATCACCCTCGCCAGCGCTCCCGCGGAACGATCGCTTAACCCATCCGGGCGTGATGCCGCACGAGCGTAATCCACGCCCGTGCAAGGCCATGGTTCATTGGCTGGCGGCAAGAGTTCTAAGCCACAGAGTCGCACAGATTGTCCGAGTGCAGCGGAGTCATGAACGCATAGGCGATCGGTAACAGGTTCACTGAGTCGACAATATAGCGAAAGTATCGAAACAAGTAAAGTAATCTCTTTATTGATATGAAACATGTATTACAGGCGGCGTATAGCCGAGATTACAAGTCGCTCAAGCCTCTCTCTCTGAAACAGTAAAAGTGTGCCAAGTGGCTACAACTGTGGAATGAATGTACAGGCGATGTTCATAACTTATGTCTTGTATATGTGCTTCAGTCCCGGACGCACCGTTACAAGGCTTCAGAGGGAACTCCTGGCCTTAGCACGCACGAAGGAGGCGTCCACACCGAACGAGGTTCTCCCGCACCCTGCATATCCAACTGGTGGATTATCAGTACATTGAATGCACTGGTGGGGAAGCTACTCGCCCGCTCGACAAATCCAAACACGTAATACAGGTTCCGTGCACAACTATTAAGTTGTCTTTCTAGTTGCCTTAGGATCAGTTTCATGCAAACGTTGAATAGCCTAACGTGTCGGGCAGTGCGCCGTGCGATGTTTGAGGAAACACGGCGAGACTTACCAACTTACCATCTCCTTCCCTGTCCAAGGCAAACATTAAGGCAAATATGTTAATTCAAGCACGGGCAAGTATAAGCATTCAGGAGCATAGCATATGCAACATGCAACACGAGAGTTATTGAACGGGACAGTATTTGGTGTGCTCAGTTGTACTTGATGCGATGCAGTAACTCGCACGCGGATAGCCGCTAAGCGAGGATGACTTATCTATATGAACATGAGTCACTGGCAAAGCCATAAAGGACTAATCCCAGACAAGAGTGGAACGCAACGAGAGCACACGATACGCTACGAACCATCTCGCCCGTACACGATGGATTGCATATGTAGTCCAAGGCCAAGATAGAATGCAACCAAGTACACGATGTGTTGTAAACCATCTCGCCAGCACACGATAGACTACATATGATGTGGTCCTAGGCCAAGTGGAATGCAACCGAGTACACGATATGCTGCAAACCACTCGCCTGTACACGATGAACCACACTTGAAGTTCCATCCGGATCGGAGCGGCCCCAGTGCCCCGGTGACCGTCCGTGGAACTATGCCTCATTTTCGAGTTGTCCGCGACATGCAAGTCAGGGTTAAACCAATCTCAGGCAACACGATTTATTTCACCAATCTCAGGCAACACGATTACACGATTATTTGACCAATTTTAGGCAACACGATTACACGTTCGGTGAGTAACTTGTCTTGATGCATTCCCCTGGTTCGGGGCTGCCTTGGGTGACCTAACGGTCCCGGACACTTGCAGGTTCATTCAGGCACGAAGCGACTATGTAGTAGTCTCCCGGGGCTTGGATGAAAATACGATAACAATCAAGCAGACAAGCATGCGTTTCTAGGTACATAAGCAGGCACGTTGCTCGGGCCCGAAGGTAGTCCGAGAGATGAAACCGTTAAGGGACTTAGCATGCGAGGGTCAGAATATAAGCAGTATTTCCTTTTCCATGTTCTAGCAAGCAATACAAGTTAGGATTATTCCCTTAGCTAGGTGCGTTAGATTTACTAGCATGCAGGGGGTGAATCACCTAGCGACTAGCATAAACATTCCAGATTTTTATGTGTGCTGGCTAAGCAAAGACAAGTTCACCGTAGCCACCCACCTTAGCGATGATTCGCCTCGGTAGAGCGATACGTCTGAGCGAGCCTCTGAAAGTCCAAGCCGGATCCTGTAGGGACAAGTCTGGATATCCTTTGCTTCTTGATCGAGGCAAAGCAGGTCGGGACAGCTGCACTATTGTCGATTGAGTCGGCAGTCCGCTTGAGCTGAACGGGGTGTTACAATAGGTCCACCAAAAATCCTCCACTGGGATATCCTTAGGACCATACCTAACCTCTCGGTATGGCCATTAATCATCTCACGTCTTTGTACCCTCTGAGTTATCGTCCTCACATCCTCCCCCGAGAGTCTGCCATGTCCAAGTGACCTCTGAGCAAACCTCTCCCTATGACTATCACCATTCGTCAACTCAACTTATCACCTACCCTTAAACTTAAGTATCTTAACGGTGTTAAGTCCACCAAACTTGCCACGACCATACCACCTCTGGCAATGCCTATTTTAAACTTATTACTTGCAACCTAGTGCGCAAGAAGTAATAAGTCCACCGGAGATTCTAAACGGCATATCCTTAAAAAGACACGGTCTTGTACTACATTCATATTACCTCTAGTATGATACCCAAAGCTAACACAAATGTATAGCAAAACAGATAAGATAAATTTTATTTTATTTCGCAAGGAGAGAATAAAAGCAAAACTATATTTCTGGGTTTTATCAAGACCCCAAGCCCGAGGCAAAATAAAGGTAAAAAAAGTAAAAGAAAATTACGGGTGTTATTAGTCGGAGCACAACTCTGCTATCCGCGCATGGAGACGAGCAATATGGCCATCTAGGCACCTCCGAGCCCAGCGCTCAACTTCTTGGGCCATAACCTCTGGATCCTAATAGCAAGCGTAGGACTCGTGGTTGTCCTCTAGCTGCTGTACCGGAACCACAACGCCAGCCATGTTCTGCATTATTTGGCTCACCTCAGTACGGATGGCCTCCTCTTCCTGCTGGGCCTCCTATAGCCTATTTTTTGTTGCATCAAGCTCAATCTGGAGCTGTCTAATCTTCTTTGTCAAGCCCTTTTATCGAAAAAGGCACTTCTCTCTGAGATCGCCCAGCCGGTCATGCCTCCCCCAGAAAATTCGAAGATCACGCTGTAGACACTCCATAAACGAAGCAAAGAAGGCCTTCTTTGTCTCCACCTTCTTTGAGAACTTGTTATATTCGTGGAAGATCAGCATTCCCATGTCTGCCTGCTAATACTGCTGCAGCTCTGTTAGGCATTTCTCTACTTCATGTAGTTAATGGCCTAAAAAGTTGATCATCTACTCAAAGCCAGGGATACCCCTCAGAGAATGGACCTGGCCCTCAGCAAATTACCTTTCCCAGGGAAAAGATTTATTGTGCTCCAACACACCCTCGATCCCCTTCTTTAAGAACATGTGGAAGCTCCGGATATAAAGTTTGACGGTCTCGTCAAGAGGCCACAGGCGCGACAGGCGGCACAACGGTGCTCAAAAACCTCGAAGGCAAAATAACAGTAGAGGAGCAACCAGCGGTCCTGTCTGCGAGACAATCTTTCATGGACGCCCGAAGAGCCTGGATGCCCAGTAGATGAGCCACAGATGCTAGAGTATTACCAAGACTGGAAACAGAACGGCTCCCTCCAGTACGCCTCGCCATATCGGCCCCCTCCAGTACGCCATCCCTAGATCGCGTCACAACGGCTTCAAGAGGTGACACATCAACCTCAAGAGGGGGAACAACCTCATCACGATGGTTCACCACCCCACTATCCACAGAAGCTTTAGTCCCGGAGTCCCAGACAGCAACAGCTAGAGGAGCCACCGCACCAGAAGAACCTGCAATGTCTGAGGGGTCCTGGACAGACTGCGCAGGGTGTCCTCCGCCTCCAGAAGAACGGAAAAGAGATCCAGACCTCCTTCGAACAAGCCCACCACCTTGTTCTTCTTCGACATCTTCCTCGATGGCCACATCCATAGTCTGCAAGGGAAAGATAGGGTCTGTGGAAACAGAGCAACCGGTAATCAGCTTTATTCGAAGAATCGAGAGTTGAAGCCAGAAAATTTGATCTTTCGTCAAGTTATAAAATGATGTAGCATAGGGAGGCAGCGTAGGTTGTTACTCGTCCAGCGATGTCATAGCCGTCCACATGGCTTCTATGTCATCCACGGATATGTTCTCCAAAGGGGTATAAGGCTGCTCCGTCGAACGCGCATCCAAGCCCCAAGCCCCCAAAGCCTCAGGTGCTAGTTCTGAAACACCTACGTCAAACTCCAAGGGAGATTCCTCCTCTGGTTCTATGTAAGAAACCACCGAAGCAGTTTTTCATCGGGGACAGCCCCTTCTCTCATGTGCCGGTAAACGGTCGAACAGACCAGAGAAAAGATATTCATAAAGAGGACCGGGAAGGATCAAACTAAGAGGGCTTACAGATACTGCCATAGTATCTAAATTGAGTCCTGCTTCAGGAGCCATTAGTGCGAGGGGTCATACCTCTCCGCTTGCGTAAGACTTTGACTTCGTTGCAGGTCCCACCCCTGCGACCACTTCAGTCCTCGCTTTCTTTGAGTAGCGAGCAAGTGGAGCCCTTGCTTTCGACTTACGCTTAGCAGGCAAAGGATCATCGGAAGGAGATATCACCACCTTCTCCCTAGTGGATGTCTCCAACTCTACAAGTAGGGGACTAGCAACCCCCTTGCCTTTCTTGGGCGTTCGGCGACCCTTGGCGTCGGGTGGCATTAGCATTGTGCCTTCAATATAGCTCCTCTCCAAGTCAAAACTGGATGACAGAACATTAATCGAGCAATAGTATCTTGCAGCAGTGTACAGGATTCTGGGGTCGGCACCGGCTATTGGTAAATAGAATGTAACCTGAGTGTGCGTGGCATTGTAGTAACTCCATGCCCGGGTTTCATCTAATAGACTCCAACGATGACCAAAGGAGATGCTCGGATGGCCCAGCAAAAATTGACTATACCCGAACTCATGGGCAAACCGGCTCAGTAGGTACAGCTCCACGAAGACCATGTCCCGATTCTGATACACTAGGTGGAAAGGACGAATGGACTGGAGCCAACAGAAAAGCTTCTCTAACAGGGTCCGAGTGCCTACCCTAGCATCCTTGTTAATCGAATTCCTTTCCTCGTCGGAAAACACAAGTTCGGTCGTAAAAAAAGACCAGCCTGACAAAAAGGCCAGCTCCCTCCTACAGGCAGGGACTGACTCACAAGCCCACTTCATAGTCTGATACCTGCGAATCAAGGCGTCATCCTCTACCATGTCTTCATCAGGTTCAGGACGCATTAGGGAGTCATGGTGCAAGAGAAGTCAGCCCATCATGTAGTGATAAGAAAGTTCAACCCTGTTAAAATGCCCTTTGCCAGGATGAGCTTCTAACGTCTGAGCAAAGGATCCAAGACCACAGTGTATGTAGCAAACCATAGTCGATAGTAGGGCCAACTTGAGGCCAAAATCCAACTTCACGGCAGGGAGAATTAGGTTGCTACTTACCCTATCTATCGACCCAGAGTCGCCATAAACTACGCTAGTACGCAGCGAAAGCATCAGGTATCCCTCCAATACGGCCTTGGCGAATAGCCTGTGGGTGTCCGCATAAAATTAGCTCAAATCCTCGTCCGAAATAACAAGCTCATCAGGGGACTCTTTATTTTCCTCTTATTTTGAGGATCCCTCGGCCACTTCACTCTCAGCAGCTAACTTCTTCAGCTTCTGAATTGAGTCAACAATTTTCTGCTTTGACCCCGGTATCCGAACATGGATATTTGTTGACCCTTTTTGCTCTGAAAAGAGATAGCGGGTCCACAACGGGATATGGAGAGAGGATCCCTCAAAAGACTTCTTCTTCTGGTTCTTCATCTGCTAAAAAATACGATGATGACACAGTAACTCCTGGTACACCGCTAGGATCTCTGGATTCTCCGCCTCCAACTCTCCCAACTTTGTATTGCATGGGGAGTACTCCTCGTAGGGCACCTTACCCCAAGGAAGCTTAGAGACAAAATGCATCTCGTGCTAAGCTAATCTCATCTCGTCGCCAGACGTATAGAAATTCTTCGTGCGAAAACTATACAACTCCATCAGAGCAATAAAGAGAGGTCGGTTTATTTATACAGGCCGTAGCAGGTACCCCTCACAGCAAAGTACAGGTTGGCTGCCCTAAGCTCTTGCTCAAATCTTTTCAGAATCAATAAGGTTAGACGACACCATAAGGTGTTGTAATGTTCCTAACTGACAGCCCGCAGTTGCCCAGTCGGGTAAGATCCTTTCTTCGCAATCTGATGGAGGAAAGTATTCGTGGCATAGGCGTTCAAGTTTGGCCCCAACTCACTCCCAACATGGTCGGGTTTCAATCCACGTAAGGAATATAAGCATGCCTCCTTTTGGCTAAAAAATTATCCCTTGTTCTTGTCCCATCGGATACTGCCGACGAGGGCCCCCTGCTGCCCAGGTGTCAGGTTCCAATCCATCTGTCATGGACCCATCATCACCTTTAAGTCCAATAAAGGCAGATAACGCTCAAAGGAGGGGAATTATATTTTTATTCCGTGAAAGGTGAATGGCCAGTTCTTGTTAATCTTCCCTATCTCGGGATGAATGGCCTTCAGCACATCCCCAAAGAGGAAGTACGGTTTCTTAAAGAAATGTCTGTCCCCCGCAGGGATCTCTCCCGCATTCAGTTGACTTAGCAAAAAGGAAGGATCATGTGCAGCAATCCTCTGTTGACGCTCAAGAGGGAGATCCCTATCCATTTGACCACGGATAGTGGAAATCAAGTCCCGCAAGTTCATATCCAGAGGAAGCATGCCATGGCCAAGCATCAGTTTACCCGAGGGCACAATGGGTAAAGTTACTGCAAAACAGCAAAGGAACATGGTCTGAGACATGAAAAAATTCTCATGGGCAGAAACCCTCATACAGTAGAGTGAATTATGCGACCAAGGATCTTATACGGCAGAATTACGCATACGGTCGCAGTCTTGATACGGCCGAGCAACTCATGCCGCAGTGATAAGTCAACGCATAATCTAGATGATGATGAGTCACCCATGTGACCAACTGTACACGTGTGTCTCTGTGTTCAGGGTCTTCTCCTCCAAAATGAACTTACCTAAGATCGGTATTTGCACATCCTTGGGGAATGTGTCCTCCTTACACTTCCCCCTGCCCTTACTCCTCTTCCTAGAGACTTTCTTAACAGCGGTAGTAGAAGAAGAAACCTTGGGAGCCATGTCGAGCAAAGCGGTAGCAGGCGGTCAGCAAAGGTAAGAAAAGAGGAAGAAGAGAAAGTAAAAGAAACTTTTCTCTCACCTCAAACCTCTTTATAAAGGGGAGAATAGGCGGCTCATGATGAGGCTATTTTGTATCCCGATCCATCTCGATCTGCACGATAGAGAGAGATGACGGTGTCCCCTCGTTCGTTGTGCTGCCTCATCTCCTGTGAATGGCCTCTTCGTAATGTGGGTCAACAGACGGCTCAGAATCCCTCTGAGATTGAACCAAATCTCGAAAGTGCATATACGGCAACGCATGTATGCGGCACGTTAAGTCATGAAGCTGAAAAGTGATTAACCATGCTTCTTATTTAAAGTATTTCAAACTAGACACTTTGAAAACTTTGAAGGGGGTCTTGTAGAAGCATGGAAAAATTTATAGTCATGCGACTTATATGCGGGCCACAACCTCATGCTGAAGACAGGCCGCATATTCATCCCCCATGCATCCTGGACAAACAAAGAGAGCCAAGTCGCATACACGCCCTCTGACACGGCTCCCAAAGGTTTGCCACAGTTCCAAGCACTTATTGCCCTGACTGCCTCAAAAGTATGACAGAGATGATGACACACAATCCGACAGAAAGGTCACGTCAGGCATTAATGACTTAGTCAGAACTCACAGAGCCACGCATCGAATACTCTGCGGCCTCGCCAACATGCGTCCAGAGTGTCCATTCGACCAAGGCCCAAACGAGAGCACATATGCGGCTACATGACCCATACGGCCTTGCCAACATGCGGCCAGAGTGTCCATTCGACCAAGGCCCAAATGAGACTACGTATGCGGCTACATGACCCATGCAGCCTCATCAACATGAGGCCTAGTTGTTGTGCAGCCTCCATCTCACAAGAGTTTTTTGTTACAACTGCAGAGATCTTCGTACAATTGGTGCTGACTACGTGTCCAGCTGACCAAGTCACACACACAACGTGTTAATAACAACCCCGAGATCTTATCAACAGCATAGCTTAACTAAGATCTTAACTAAGACCATGTGGCAATCTGACAATGGCTTACGACAACAGTTGCAATCATATTATGTTGGAGGAGCCTTATGCAACCACCAAACAGAGGCATATGCGGCACCGATAGCCCATCAGCACGATGTCTATAAATAGGAGCAACTTGAACATTCTAAAGGTCAGATTTTTTTGCTTCAGAGAGAGACCGGACCAAGAAACAAGGTTGGCTATCTGCGAATCTCCACTCAAGCAAGAGAGAAGAGATTGTGCATCGAATTGTCCACGGAGTAAAGAGAGTTTCTATACTCCTAAACCTCCATTGTCACCCCCAGAAAACAACTTGTACTTAGATTGTCTTCTAGGACTTTTTTGTACTTTCTTTAGTTTATTCAATTGAATCAAGTTCTTTCTAACTTTCGTATTTAATGGCAAACAGGTCTCGCATAGCATATAGGACCAAAATACACAATAAAAACATGAAAACATGGGTATCACTCACGATACCAAGATCACACCCCGTGTCTCACAATTAGATTAAAAATGGACAAGAGCATAAACATGTATAAAATCTATGAAAATAAATCAAGCCAAGAACTAAAGTAATACAAAATTATGTAGGAAATATTTATATCTAATAATATTCTAGAAAGAATAACAATAAAGAAATCTTAAATTCTAGGTTCATAGAATGGTAAGGTATACATGCCTAAGGTCGAGCTTACAGCCTAAACCTTCAACTCCACCCCCAAGAGGGGTTCAGAAACCACACTCCTAGGCCTCAGGACCAAGCTCCAAGATCCCAAGGAAAATGGAGAGGAAATGAAGAGAGGGATGTCACGACCCACACCCGACGTAGGGGCACGAGTACATGGGTACGTCCAGCCTATGCCATAGCATCGGTGGTAGAACATTGTCTAGGTAAACTATGCTATCTAATAATAATGATCATCAAGGTATATAATGCTACCAATGAAATATGAATACTCAATCATAAAACTATAAGATGGAACATCGCACGAATATGATATAAAGAACTGAAGAGTCAAAATATAACTCACAAGACATAATATAATATCTAATGAGTCTCAAAATATAATAAAGAACTAACTATCAAATCTGGAGATAAATTCAGTACAATATAATCCTATCTACAAAGCTACTGGTAAAGTGTCGTCTATATCAACCAGGATGAGTCCCTCCTGAGCCACAGTCTCTATCTCTGAGCCAACTACGTCCTGAGTCTCGTAATGAGTGGGGTACCACTCCTCAATGTCATCTAAAAAAAATATCCAGTCAGGAAAGGAGCAAAGTACACCTCTAGCAGCAGTTCCAATAATTGATAAAGACTATGTAACAATAAATATATAGCATATACAAGATAAAAAGAGCATGGTAGAAATATAATGGAATAAGAAAATATGGGAAATACGTACAAGAGATTTGAACATCATATATGGAAATAAAAAGATACAACTATCTAAGTGAGTGAGTACTAGTGACAACATGTGATCGGCTTGGGTACTGCTCAAGAACCACGGGCCTGGTTAATCATACGAACGGTATATGAGTAACACTATTCAAAAAAATAAGAACTGCGAGGTATGATCACAAATCTATACTACATACTCCCCTTCCCCGACTGGTATAGTGGATCCAATCCATGACACGCTATGACACGGAATTCTATGAGAAGGAAGCTAATCTTCTCATGAATCAGTATCCATAGATATACAAGAACAATGGGGCTCGTACACAAAATACCCCAGGAACTAGCAAGAATGATATCTTATGAAACATAGAGGATATCATAAACGAAAAACTGTCAGAGAATGTACTTGCTTGGAATCCGGGATAAAGTATCAAACTGTATCTGAATCTGTGCCTCAAGGACCTAAATATGGAATGTCATGTCAACACAGTATTTTTTTAATGATAAAGAAGTCAAAGTAATTAATTTTTAGGTCTCAAGTCAACTCTAGGTCAAACTAGTTCAAAATAGTCAAACTATGTCAACTCTAGGTCAAACTAGTAATTTCTAGGTCAAAATAGTCAAACTAGGTCGACACTAAGTCAAACTAGTCAAACTTGGTCAAACTAACTATTTCTATATTAATGAGTCTAAATTTAGATTATTGGGTCCATACACTGCTTATCTAGGCTACATTAGCTATATTAGGATACTAGAGTATCGATAATATACCGTATCATAAGATACGTAATATCTATATATATTAAGACACTATACAATATATACAATACACTATATAATAATATTTCCTAACTAAAAATAACATTAAGGGATAACTTGGCTTTGAACCAGCTTAGTATCACACTTTCTAAGCCCATCTTGACCCAATACCTTGAGTCAACTCCATAACATAACAATACTATCAACCTCATAACTGATATAATACCTACTAACATGCACTTAGTCATATACCAACACAACATATAACTTATACATCAAAACACTAACATACATAAACTCCTCATTTTCTAACCAACTACCTAACTAATAACTTATATCCATAACTTGCATACATGATATATATATCACTATACTAACAATGAATTTCTAACATACAAACCATACTCATACTAACAACGATATATATAACTTAACTCAATTACCAACTAACACCTAACTCAATTACCAACTAGCATCAGTCCTCATCAACCCAACCCACAACATACTGTGACTGATGTTGTGGTTCAAATGCACACACCAACTACTCCAATGCAGCACTGTACTGTTGTACAGAATTTTTAATTGTTGTGCACCATAGTATGCACATCCACACCTACTGTTGTTTAGCCCAGAGCCCGACTTCCCCTTAGACAGTCAACTATCCACACTTATGTGCATAACTCCTAGCCCAACCCGACAGTGAACAGCACAAATCAGTGCACATTCACAACAGTCATATTTAACTCCATATTAATTCAAGAATGAACTCAAGATCAGTCCCCCTCTACTATAACAATCCATAATGCAAATACATGTTCACCATGAACTCCCCTCCCCCCTTCTCCATATTACAACTATACACCCACAAAATACTCTATAACATATATATATATATATATATATATATATATATATATATATATATATATATATATATATATATATATATATATATATATATATATATATATAAAACTCTTATACAATACCCAAATAGCTACCCTAGACCAATGAATTAGAAAGAAAAATAAATAACACGTAGAGTGCACCGCACCCGTATCACACTCAATCTATGATATGCTTGCGATACGGCTCAAACGCACCACCAAACGCATCACCAATAATATGAGAAAGTCTAGAATTATATTTTTAAGCAATATAAAGTGCTAGCTACTCAACTACCTGTCCATAGCAAAATATGACATGTACACACCCCAGTATCGAAGAAAAAACTCACAAAATCAACTTGTATCACCAAATTGCCATGATACAACCTACATGTATCTAATTATGGACACGACACTAGTCTCACACAATCAAACACAAGTCAATTTGGTATAATTGACATATTGACCAACACATGGTACACCAATTTCGGATTTCTCCCAAATTGGGTACAAAATACATCACAACTTCCAAAATAGAGGTCCCTAGTAGTCAATTCTTCTTCCTATAGGTAGCCCTAGTACATAGGAGAGTTCCTAATGATTAAACTACAAATTTAGAGTCTAATTAGCAAGGGAAATCTGAATTGTATCTATTGGGAGTCCCAATGCAAGTCTCCAATTAGATGCAAAGAGCCCTCAACTTGTGCAATCTCCTTCTCCTTCTAGATCCTTGCCTCTTCCTTCCTTCTAAAGCTTCTAATGGTGAAGAATGTAATGTTAGTCTATGAATCAATTCTAATCTAGTTTGTTCTACTAACACAAGTCCAAAAATATAATATAACATCTAACAATAAATAAACTATACAATAAATAAATATTTAACATGCACCATAATTAATTAATTATAAAATAACCAAAGTACTATTTTCTAGAAAATATGGTAGTGACAAGTCTATCCCCCTTAAAATAAATTTTTTCTCGAAATTCAAAGACGAAACTATCCCTAGAAAGACAAAACAGAACAAAAAAGAACATACCTCAAGGAACAAACAGATACGGGTACCGCTCTCGCATCTCATCCTCCCTCTTCCAGGTAGACTCACCCGGAGAGTGATACCTCCATGCGATGCATACCAAAGGAATGGTTTAGTTTCTTGACATCTTCTCTCTCTAATCCAGAATCTCAACTTGCTGCTCTGGATAGCTGAGAGTAGGACCCAACTCTATCTCCGAGTAGTCCAATACGTGACCAGGATCCGCCATGTACCATCTCAACTGTGATACATGAAACACGTTGTGCACTCCCTCCAATGCAGGTGGTAAGTCTAGTCTGTAGGCAACTGCACCGACCCTCTCGAGAATACTGAATGGTTCGATGAATTGCGGACTAAGCTTCTCGCCTCCACCGAAGCGAATCGTACCTCATATCGTTGAATCCTCAAAAATACCAGACCTCCAACCTAAAATAAAATACAAACTTAAGAACTTAATCTATAACAAACAACCAATATCAAGCATAAAATAAAATCTAAAACTATACCTCAAACTCCAAGGGTCTCCGGTGGCTATCGGTCCAATGTTGATTCTGTCATGCGCCACCCGAAGTCTATTTCTAATCAGCTTAACCTTCTCCGCCGCATCCACCACCATCTCTGCCCCAGCAAGGCTCTCTCTCCAACATTATCCCAAGACAAGGGATTACGATATCTCCGACCGTACAGAGCCTCAAATGGTGACATCTCTATACTGCGCTGGTAGCTGTTGTTGTAAGCAAACTCTACCAAATGGAGATGGTCCTCCCAAGATCCCCCAAAATCTAGTACACAGGTGTGCAGAATATCCTTGAGAGTCTGAATAGTTCTCTTTGACTTTCTATTCGTTTGGGGGTGATATGCAGTACTAAACTTGAGCTGGGTGCCCAAGCTCGCCTGCATACTCCTCCAGAAATAAGAAGTAAAATGACTATCCCGATCCGAGACTATGGTGACGGAAACCCCATGTATCCTAATGATCTGTCTCACATACATATCTGCCAACTTCTCTGTAGACAAACCCACCTTGAAAGGCAAAAAGTGGGCTGACTTGGTCAACCTGTCAACGATGACCCAAATCGCGTCTTTTTTCCTGGAGATCGTGAAAGTCCGGACACAAAATCCATAGTAATGTACTCCCACTTCTACTCTGGAATGGGTAATGGCTGTAGTAAATCGCCCGGCCTCTGCCTCTCGGCTTTCACCTGCTGGCACACTAAGCATCTGGATATAAACGATGCCACCTCCCTCTTCATGCCATACCACCACACACACTCTGGCATATCTCGATACATCTTATTGGCACATGGATGAATAGAATACTGAGAACGATGCGCTTCCTGCAACACCTTCTCACGCAGCTCCCCACTAGGCACACATAGTCTAGTATCGTGCCACAAAGAAGCATCCTTAACAATGGTGAAATTATCCTCGAATCCTGCTCTCAGCTGAGCTCTGATGCTCCTCAGAGACACATCCTCATAATGGGTTGCCTTGATCCTGTCTATCAACTCTGAATGTACTTATAAACCCCGTATTTATTTTGCAATCCCAAGAACTATCACCTCAATGCTCAAGCTCTCCAGATCCTCCAACAAATACTAGTCCTACGTCCAGAATATAGCTACCGGATACCTGCTCAAAGCATCGGCAACTACATTGGTCTTTCCTGGATGATACTGTAAGGATATATCAAAATCCTTCATCAGTTCTAGCCACCGATGCTACCTCATGTTCATCTCCTTCTGAGTGAAAACGTACTTTAAGCTTTTGTGGTCTGTGAAGATTTCCATACGCTCTCCGTACAGATAGTGTTTCTACAATTTCAAGGCAAAAATGACCGCTGTCAATTCCAAGTCATGGGCAGGATAATTTTTCTCATGAGGATGTAATTGCCTGGATGCATAGGCAATCACCTTCCCATTCTGCTGAAGAACACAACCCAGACCTTTTCCCAATGCATCACTATAGATAGTGAAACCTCCAGACCCTGATGGCAACATCAAAATAGGAGCAGACATCAACCTCGTCTTCAATTCCTCAAAAACAGCCTGGCACTCCTCTGTCTATACAAACTTTGTGTCCTTCCTGGTGAGTTTGTTCATCGGCTCAGCAATCCTCGAAAAATCTTGCACAAACTTCCCGTAGTAGCCTGCCAGACCCAAGAAACTCCTGATCACTGCCACTGAACTCGGGGTCTTCCAAGACTCCATTGCTGTGATCTTCTTTGGGTCTACTGAAATCCCATCAACAGTCACAACATATCATAAGAACTCCACCTTATCCAGGAAAAACTTATACTTGGATAGCTTTTCGTACAGCTTCTCCTTCCTCAGCACATTCAACACAATCCGTAAATGCTCCTCATGCTCCTCTGGCGCCTTCGAGTAAATAAGAATGTCAACGATGAACACCACCACGAACTTATCAAGGTACTGGTGGAACACCTTATTCATCAAATTTATAAATACCACCGGGGCATTAGTCAACCTGAACAGCATCACCCTGAACTCGTACTGGCCATAACGAGTCTTAAAAGCAGTCTTTGGAATGTCCTTCGGCTTCATTTTCATCTAGTGGTAGCCTGATCTCAAGTCTATCTTAAAAAATACCTTGGCGCCACTCAAGATCGAACAGGTCGTTAATCCAAGGCAATGAGTATTTATTCTTGATAGTGAGATTATTCAATGCCCTGTAATCGATGCATATGCGCACTGATCCATCCTTCTTCGGTATAAACAATACCAGGGCTCCCTACGGTGAAGAACTGGATCTGATAAATCCCTTATCCTTTAGTTCATCTGTCACGCCCCGGCCCCGAGGGGCCGCCCGGCCGGACCACCTTCTCGCCCGCCCCCGCCGGGCCGGATTGAACCGGACGCTAATCACCGTGCCTCGACGCACCGGACGCGCATCACCGCGCCCGTCCCGCGGGTGCGAGGAAGGTACGTGTGGCCCGTTCGAATATATCGGGACGTGATATCGTGCGAGCCTGGGGTTGCGCCCGCACAAAGCTTTATCGTTTAAGTTATTTGTTGGCTATAATCGCATCAATCGAGTAAGCAGCAGAAAGGGACATTGTTGCAATACAATATATTTAGCCAACTGAGTATTCGGGACAATCAAGGGACTTGGGTTCCCTTATGAAAAGGCATTCATTCCATACATTATGCCCCCTTATACGATAGCAATCTCGGGGCACAATCGAAACCAGGATTTCGGGTCTTAGGGACTGAGGCACGCCTATCGCTCCATCGGACGATCCAGTACCTGCAAGCAAGTAAACTGTTGGTGGGTCAGCACTTTTATAAGTACTGGTGAGATAAAATAACTGAACAGAAGAAAGCATTCACTAAAATCAACACTAAGTAATCATGTTGTAAAATATTACATTACTAGTGATCTTTCTAGTTTTACCTAGGTTCATTTCATGCAGTTCGCTAGCAGAGTCATATTACATTGTTTGGAAACATCTTTAGAAAACAGAGTTTCATATGCAATAAGCAAGACAAGACAAGCCGATGTTCTGTTTCAGGGTGTACGCAGCGTGTCTCGTGAGACTCCAGGGACAAATGCATAGCTAGACACGCATGCACATCTTAGGGGCAGTCCATCTATCCAAGCCAACACAATAAACTTAGCTATATGCAGGGCGGTCCCCAAGTATCTCAGGATCAGCAGCTGGTTGTACGGCATACCAATGACACTATATCTGATGATAATGGCAGTTGTGACCCATGGTGGCTTGTGACGTATGCAGTTCAGCTCTCCACCAAAAGCCATTATCCGACCAATGCGAATGCATGGAATACTATCAAATAAATTCTAATATACAGACGAGATGAACCATCAGAACAGTTATCGTTATTGTGGGGCAATCTGACTTATCACTTGAACACATTCAGGCACAATATGGTTCTCTCGAAGCATAGACGATAGTGAACATGTTCATGCACTCTTAGACAAGCATTTCAGGATTCTCGTTAAGCAGACATATTATTTCAAAGACAAGCTAGGTGAGTTCGTTCATTAACATGCAAGGCAAGTTCTATCATTCTCTTATGAAAATATTGCAAGCAAAAACTCAGGTTATTATTAAGGCGTGCAAGAATCAGAGAACGAAGTTCTGCCCACTCACCTGATACATAATACCGACGCGGAGCGGGACATTACATCATCCACTTGCTTTTTCATCTCGACCAGCTCGTTGTTTTTTACTCTATAGACATGCTATAAAATCTGCTCTACACCTGGCACCAAGTCTATAGAGAACTCAATATCTTGATCGGGCAAAAATCCTGGCAATTCCACAGGAAACATGTCCAAGAACTCTGCTATCAAGGGATGCGACAACTCCTTGTCTCCCACCATAGCTCCACAGATAATGCCTTCTCCTTGCTCCGAAGATCCTCTAGCAAACTCAAACTCTGGATCTCTTGGCGGACTAAACAAAACTCTACCTCATCTGCAATCTATACTAGCATGATGCCTACTCAACCAATCCATCCCGAGTATAACGTCGTAGCTCAGAAGTGGCATTATAAGTAGATTCGCACTCAGCTCCCAGTCTTCCAGAGTAACTCTTCGATCCTTGCAAACATCATTAACCAGGATAATGCCTCCCCCGGTCATGATCTTGCAAGTCCTAAGCAAAGAATCAGCTACAAAATGATGCTTCAGAGTAAAAAAAACAGATATAAAACTATAGAAAGCACCTAAATTAAACAATGTTAAAGCTGGAATAGAATCAAGGAGAACAGAATCTGCGATGACATATCCGGTGGGCTCATCCTCCTCGATCGTCATATCCAACATTCGTCCCTGAGGTGCACCTCTCTGATGCTGGTGCTGGGCGTAACACTGTTGCTGGGTCGAAAGTGGAGGTCCCCTCGGTTGTACTGTAGGTGGCCTCGTCTGTGCTCTCTGAGCTGGATCTGCTTCCTAAGCTACACGAAAAATATTGGAAGGACAATCTCTCATATGATGCCCCTCTGTGCCACAATACAGACAAACTCCTAACCTTCTCCTAAAAACTTCTCAGATATGGTCGAGCTTCTTCTAGTAGTGGCAGGAAGCGTGATGTGAGTGTTTCTGCTGCGGTTGTGGTGCCTAGTGAACCGGCGCCTTAGCTGGAGCCTAGTATTGTTATGGCTTCTAGAAATTCCTAGACTGGAGATGAAGACACTTAGGAGGCACTATGTTGCTACTGGCCCCCAAAAAATAGTCTCTCTTGGGCTTCAAGCTCAACTTTTGCTCAACCTTGCGTGCCTCCGTAAGTATATCAGAATACGTCTCATAGAAATATGGAATGAGGATCTTCACTTTCTATTTCAGACCCTCGCAAAAGCGGATAGCCCGAACCTCTGGCTCCCTCACCAAGTACTCCGCAAATTGGCTCATCCTCCTGAACTCTGCTACATACTCTTCCACAAAAATGCTCCCCTGAGTAAGGGTCTCAAAATTCCTCCCCAAGTCCAATCTGTCTGCCGGATCAAAGAACTTCCTCTTGAAGAGGTCCTTAAACACCTTCCAAGACTGTCCCGCATCAGCAAGAAGTGGCTCATTCCTGAACCAAGTACGGGCGATATCGAACAACTAAAGTCTCACTACCTCCACTTTCAGATCCTCAGCAAGATGGGACAGCCTCATGAGATGCTCGATATCCTTGAGCCAATCATCAGCGTAGACTATGCCATCGATCCCCTTGAAGACCCGAGATTCCAGCTTCTTGAAGTCCTGGATATTACCCGGCCGAAGCTGGGCAACCTATGGAGCAACCTGCTGCTGGACCGGAGCTCCTCTCTCTTCTGCAACAAGGGAAAGCTGATGGGCACTCTCAATACCCTACCGCAATACGTCGATCTACCTCTGGTGAGCCTCTTACTAGGCCCTCTAAGCCTCCATCATCTCGTGAAAAAATGCCAACACCTTAGTCACATCTGTCGGCACGGGAGGTTAAGGTGGAAGTCCCTCAGACAGAGCGGGAATAATCCTTTGTACTGGAGGTGGACCCCTGAACGCAGCTGATACGCCAATCATCCGAGAAGTGACTGGTACAGGCTATCGAGAAGTCGCAGATCCCTCAGAAGCTGCTCCTCTCTGCTGTGATCGAGTCTTAGGGGCATCCTGACGCAAAGCGGAAGAAAAGAATCAATATGGCACAAGATAGAATGTATTCAAAGAAGGACAGTTAAAGCTCAATTATCAAATATCAAGAGAGAACAATTGAAATGAACAATAGAGTTTTTTCTAGATGTGATTGAGTATTCTCATCCTATAGCCTATATCATATATCCTGAAGCAGGCTTGTAATAGCACTCAAATCAGATCACCACTACGAATTACACTAATTGCGACCTCGAAGACCTACATGGGCCACTAAAAATGTGTCACGATCTGCACCCAGCGTAAGAGCACGAGTACGTGGGAACGTCCAGCCTATGCCGCAGCATTGGTGGTAGAACGTTGTCCGGGTAAACTATGATATCTAAAAATAATGATCATTAAGTTATATAATGCCACCAATAAAATATGAATTCTCAATCACAGAACTATAAGATGGAACATCGCACAAATATGATATAAAGAACTGAAGTATCAAAATACAACTCACAAGACAGAATATAATATCTAATGAGTCTTAAAATATAATAAAGAACTAACTGTCAAAGCTGGAGACAAATCCAGTACAATATAAGCCTATCTACAAAGCTACTGGTAAAGTAACATCTGTCTCAACCGGGATGAGTCTCACATGAGCCACATTCTCTAGCTCTAAGCCAACTATGTCCTCAGGCCCATAATGAGTGGGGTACCACTCCTTAGTGTCATCTGAGAAAAATATATCCAGTCAGGAAAGGAGCAAAGTACACATCTAGTAGCAGTTCTAATAAATGATAAAGGCTATATAACAGTAAATAGAGAGCATATACAAGATGAAAAGAGCATGGTAGAAATATACAGGAATAAGGAAATATAAAAAATATGTACAAGAGATATGAACATCATATATGGAACTAAAGATATAGAACTATCTAAGTGAGTGAGTACTAGTGACAACATGTCATCGGCTTGGATACTGGTCAAGAACCACGGGCTTGGTTAATCATACGTGCGGTGTATGAGTAACACTATCCAAGGAAAACAAAAACTTCGGGGTATGATCACATATCTACACTACAAACTCCCTGCCTCCGACTGGTATAGTGGATCAAATCTATGACACGCTATGACACCGGATTCCATGAGAAGGGAGTTAATCTTCTCATGAATCAGTGTCCATACATGTACAAGAATAATGGGGCTTGCACAAGAAATACACCAGAAACTACTAGGAATAACATGTCATGACGGGATCCAAAAATACCAATCCGTAAAACCAAGTGTCAGTAAATCAAGGATATCTACACTAAATACAAGAAATATAGAGGATATCATAAAAGAAAAACTGTCAGAGAATGTACTCGCCTAGAATCCGGGATGAAGTATCAAACTGTATCTGAATCAGTGTCTTAAGGACCTAAATATGGAATCTCTTGTCAACACAGTATTTTATAATGATAAAGATATAAAATTAATTAATTTTTAGGTCTCAAGTCAACTCTAGGTTAAACTAGGTCAAAATAGTCAAACTAGGTCAACTCTAAGTCAAACTAGTCAAATTTGGTCAAACTAACTATTTTTAGATTGTATGAGTCTATATTTAGATTATTGGGTCCATACACTTCTTATCTAGGCTACACTAGCTATATTAGGATACTAAAGTATCGATACTATATCATATCATAAAATACGTAATATCTATATATATGAAAATACTATACAATATATACAATACACTATATACTAATATTTTCTAGCTAAAAATAATACTAAGGGATACCTTGGCTTTGAACCAACTTGGTATCACACTTCCTAAGGCCATCTTGACCCAATACCTTGAGTCAACTCCATAACCTAACAATACTATCAACCTCATAACTGATATAATACCTACTAACATGCACTTAGTCATATACCAAAACAACATATAACTTATACATCAATACACTAACAAATATCAACCCCTCATCTTCTAAGCAACTACCTAACTAATAACTTATATCCATAACTTTCATACATGATATATATCACTATACTAACAATAAATTTCTAACATACCAACAATACTCATACTAACAGTGATATATATAACTTAACTCAATTACCAACTAACATCTAACTCAATTACCAACATCTGTCCTCATCAACCCGACCCCCAACATACTGTGACTGTTGTTGTTCAAATTCAAACACCAAATGCTCCAATGCAGCACTGTGCTAATGGACAGAATTTCCAACTGCTATGCACTATAATATGCACAGCCACAACTACTATTGTTGTTTAGCCCAGAGCCCGACTTCCCCTTACACAGTCCACTGTGCACACTTGTGTGCACAACTCCTAGCCCAACCCGACAGTGAATATCATAAATCAGTACGCATTCACAACGGTCCATATTGAACTCCATATAAATTTAAGAATGAACTCAAGATCAGTATCCCTCAACTATAACAGTCCACAATGCAAATACATATTCACCATGAACTCCCCCCCTTCTCCATATTATAACTATACACCCATAAAACACTCTATAACATAGATAGATGACATATATATGTTAGAAATTTTGTTGTTTTTCTTTTTGAAAAATCAGAATAAAATAAAAATAAAATAAAACTGATTTACCGGCCTCTGGGGAAGTCGTGCACGAAGCACTGCCCTAAGAGTTTATTCGGGATCTGTGTGCAGACGTTCCCGACGCTCCTAGTGGTAAAACTCCCGCACTACCGGAATCTCGTTGCCGCACATGACTTGGAGAGAACGACCAAAACTTAGCTCTGCCCAGAGCTTAGAGATGATGGAGATTAAACAGAATGTTGACAGAGGTTTGGAGTATAAAAAATTTCTGAATGATTTTACAAAGAATTCAGTCCGAATATATAATACAATTGTGTAACGGTCAGAATTAAATTTACGATTAATTCAGCCGTTACGAAATGAATCTGGACATAAAAAATTGTAACGTTCAAACAATTGTAACGTTCAAAAATTAATTCCAACGTTTAAGAAAAATTAAATGAAAGAAAGAAGAGGAGCAAAAAGATTTTTAGGGTCCCAGCCCGAACCCGAAGAGGAAATCGGATCGGCGTTCGGCGCCCGCAGATGAGGGATCATACCCGCACCCGTTACGCGCGCCGAACCGAACCGAACCGAACCGAGCCGAGCCGGGCCGGGCGGCGGCGGCGGCGCGCGCGTGTGGCCCAAGGGGTCCCCCACACAACAACTTAATAGAGCAAAGGAGAGAAACTAATATATGTACATAGGAAGGCTTTGCCCCATCCGATGTGGGACTAAAGAAAGGGAGAGGAATTAAACTTTTGTAAGAAACAAACAAAACCAAAACCAACAATCCCCCCCCCAAAAGGTCAAGTTCCAAAACAGAGATAAGAGTGAAGTAAATAGAGAGAGAGAGCATCTGGGCAGTAAAATACTATGCATAGATGAGATGGACTACAGCCTTGAATCTCACGTAGTGACTATTGTCTTAATCTGAAGAAGTGCTTGATGGACTATGCCTTGAATCAGACTTCTTGAACCAGATTTAGAAAAATAGCACACATAGTACGCTAGAGGTCCTTGGTCTATCGGGTGGCACTTTTAAATGGCCATGCGCACTTTTCACATTCATGAGAGTTGTCTGGGATTGCCCTGTCCCATAGTCGCGGCCTTCACGATCTCTCATATAGGTAAGTCCTTAATGGTTGGTGATATGAATCAACCTAGCATTACAGCTTGGACCTATTAAGAGTTTAAACTCATCCTAACCATATCACACAGGAACACTGTCACCATAGGGATGGGGAGTCATTGTACACATGTACAGCCACTTGGGCTTTATTTTAATGAGATTTTAATCTCGAGTCAGTGTTCCATAAAGTCACCTAAGTTCAGCTTGTTTCTACCCATTGAACCGGCTTCTTGGGATCTCCAGTCAGACTCGGTTGGGTTGCCACTGCTGGTGACTAACTTATGGGCTTAACCCCATCCCCCTCGATGATTCTAGGATCAAAGTCCTAGACAGACCCTTCGTCAAGTGATCTGCAAGGTTCTTTTCTGACTTTATATAGTCAAGAACCACATATTTGCCTAGTAGGCTTTTTATTGACTTGAAGCGCAGCTGCAGGTGCATGTTCATCTTAGCATTCACAGAATTATGCTTTAGTAGTTCAATAACAGATTTATTATCATAATTTATAGAAATTGCAGGAACAGGACTAAGAGAAACAGGTATATGCATAATAAGATTTTTAAGCCATTCAGCTTCTGTGCAAGTTGTATCTAAAGCTATCATTTCGGAGTCCATTGTACTCCTAGCTATGATAGTTTGCTTACAAAAGCTCCAGGAGATCGCAGCTCCTCCTAGAGTAAATACATATCCAGTGGTAGATTTTATATCATGTGAGTCGGTTACCCAGTTTGCATCTGAATAACCTTCTATGATATCAGGGTGCCTAGTAAAATAAAGTTTGTAGTCTAGGGTGCCCTTGAGATATCTAAATACCCTATCCAAGGCAGTCCAATGTGACTGATTTGGGTTACTGGTATATCTGTTTAGTCTCCCAATAGCAAATGCAATATCAGGTCTTGTCCTGTTGGTTATATACATAAGGGAGCCTATCATCTGTGAATATTTATGTTGTTCCAAAGGTGGTCCTTCATTCTTTTTCAGTACAATACTGCTGTCATAAGGAGTAAAGACAGGTTTTTTATCAAATAACTCAAATCTTTTTAGCATTTTTTCAATTGAATGTGCTAAAGATAGAGTATAACCCTCTTTGTCTTTGGTCACTTGCATTCCTAAAATTAAGTTGGCTTCTCCTAGGTCTTTCATATCAAACTGGCTAGATAAATAGTTCTTTGTAATATTTATCAATTCCAGTGATGAACCTAGGATAAGGATGTCATCTACATACAAGCATAAAATGACAACTTTTACATGTACCTTTAGAGTATATGCATTTGTCATACTCATTTGACAAAAAACCATATTCATAAATTACTTTGTCAAATTTATTGTGCCATTGTTTGGGAGCTTGTTTCAGGCCATAGAGGGATTTTACTAGTCTGCAAACTTTCTATTCTTGACCTTTAGCAATGAAACCTTCAGGTTGGTCCATATAAAGTTCTTCCTCTAGATCTCCATTCAAAAATGCTGTCTTTACATCCATTTGATGGATTAGCATATCATGAATGGATGCTAAGGCCAAGAGAGTTCTAATGGATGTGATCCTAGCTACAGGAGAGTAGGTATCAAAATAATCTAACCCTTTCTTCTGGGTAAAATCCTTAGCAACTAATCTAGCTTTGTATTTCTCTATAGTACCATCGGCTCTGAGTTTCTTCTTGAAAATCCACTTACAACCTATTGGTTTATTCCCTAGAGGTAGATCTGTTAGAAACCAAGTGTTATTCTCCATGATGGAGTTGTATTCACTGTTAATGGCTTCTTTCCAGAAGGGAGCATCAGGAGACGACATTGCTTCTTCATAAGTTGAGGGATCACCCTCTATCAAAAATGTGAAGAATCCTTCTCCTAAATTTTTCTCAATCCTATTCCTTTTACTCCATCTTGGTTCTAAGTCTTATTCAGAATGAGAGCTAGGTATTTGGACATGAGAACTAGTAGAGGGTATGGAGGAAGAGATTGAAATTCTATCCTTAAAGGGAAATATATTTTCAAAGTAAACTGCATCTCTTGCTTCTATAATGGTATTGTTAGAGATTTTATTTACTTCTGAGTGAGTCACTAGAAATCTATTGGCATAGCTGTCTAAGGCATATCCTATAAAATAGCGTCTACAGTCTTGGGACCAATCTTCCTCTTTTTAGGTTCGGGAATTCTGACTTTAGCAAGGCATCCCCAAACTCTAAGGTAATTAATCCTAGGTGCTCTACCTTTCCACAGCTCATAGGGAGTCTTATCTTTAGTCTTACTAGGAATCCTATTAAGAATGTAACAGGCAGTTAAAAGGGCTTCTCCCCACAAGTTATCAGGAGCACCAGAGCTGAGAAGCATGGCATTCACCATATCTAACAGAGTGCGGTTCTTGCGTTCAGCAACTCCGTTAGACTGAGGTGAATATGGAGCAGTTACCTCATGAATTATTCTATGTTCTTCACAGAAGTTAGTCATTTCGTTTGAGGTATATTCTCCACCACGATCAGATCTAAGGATCTTAATCTTCCTTTCTAATTGATTCTCAGCTTCAGATATGTAGACCTTAAATCTATCTAGAACTTCATCTTTGGTTTTGAGAAGGTAGATATAACAATACTTTGAATAATCATCTATAAATGTAACAAAGTATTTTCTACCGCCTCTGGTCAAAATCCTATTTGAGTCACATACATCACTATGGATAAGTTCTAGAAGGTCAGAATTTCTTTCTACAGATTTGAATGGTAATCTAGTGTGTTTGGCTTGAACACAAATCTCACATTTGTGTTTGTCATCTATTGGAGTCTTGAGAATAAGATCTAAGGTCATCATCCTTTTAATAGAGCCTAGGTTCACATGACATAGTCTGCCATGCCAAACATTTGAAGATTCTATATTAGAGACAATGAGAGAACCATCATACATTTTATTCATTGTACTTAAAATGAAAAGACCGTCTTTTACAAAGCCTTTTCCTATAAAAGAGTCATGCTTAGAAAAAACTACTTTATTTGCCTCCATTACAATTTTGTATCCTGAGGCTACAAGAAGGGATCCACTAACTAGGTTTCTCCTGACAGACGACACATGAAGAACATCATGAAGAGTTAAGATTTTTCCTGATGTCATCTTCAGGTTAACTTTTCCTCTTCCAATAATTTGTGCCGTTGAGCCATCTCCTAGGGTCACACCTCCTCCACTTGATTCCTGATAGTTTGAAAAACATGAGCGATCAAATGTAACGTGAACATTAGCTCTAGAATCCAACCACCAGTCATCAGAATGGTAAGAGAGGTTAATAAGGGGTTGAAAGCTTACAGACCTGAAGGAACTCGAAGAACCTTGGTGAAGCATGTTCGCTTCTGGTCTAACTGAGTCTGACTAAAGTTTCTAGGTTTTTGGTTTTGGTGATGACGGTTTTGGTGGTTAGGCTGAAAGTTTTCCTTCTTCTTGAAGAAATTATTTTTGGGTTTATAAGGAAAATTAGACTTGGGTTTTCCTTGGCCTTCTACAAGATAATAGTTTAGGTGGTCTTTGCTAAACAATCTTAAAATCTTTAGTTTTTCAAGTGTTGATCAACTCAGGTTAGCTGTAGGGGCCGGTTCCCAGCTAGCGGCGGTCCGAAGACTCTTAAGTACCGTGTCGCTTAGGGTTGTTTACACCCGGTTGACAGAAGGACCCTTCCGGCTTGTGCCCGAGTTTGTCTCTACTTTGAAACTTTAGATTTGAAGATTTTATTTGCAATTTTCTTAAACTATTTTCTTTTGGTCCAAAATTACTTTCAAAAATACTAAGTGATTAAAATGAAGCAAATTTTATTAGCTATCAATTAGAAGCAAATAGTGAGAAGCTAATAGTGAAAATCAATTCTAACAAATTTCTAGAAATCAATTGTAACAAATAAATTACTACAGTATGTTTAAGCAATTGTAACAATTTTTTGGGATTCTAACAAATTGCTAGAAGTAGCGGTAACAGTAACTATTGGTTAGAAATTTCAAAAATACTAAGTGCTATTTTGTTGTGAACAAAATGTTTTATCAGTGTTGTGAACAAAAGTGTAATAAATTAGAAGTTTCGGGATTGTAACAAATTGCTTGAACAAATATTTGAGAATAAAACACTATATACACTTACTGTTAGTTGTGAACAAAGTAACAGTAACAGTGTTGTGAATAAAAGTAACAAGTTGTGAATAAAATATTACAGTCAAATTCAACAGTAGCTATTTGGATCAAAATTTCTATTCTAACAAATTGCTACAGTATTGCAAATTTCTACAATATTAAAAGATTGGTACAGTAACAAATTGCTAGAAGAATTTGCTTAAACAGACAATATAGTAAGACACTTTAGGCAAATTTAAGCAATTTGAATAATGACTCTGTAGAAAGAGTCATTTGTTATAAAATTGGTAGAAATATTTTCTAACAAAGGTTGCAAATTGTAGGTTACAATTGAAATGAATTTTGTGAACAAATTGCTATAGAAACAGTATTAAAAAATTTCTAGAAGAATTATTACAGTATTAAAAATGGTTAGAAGAATTGCTATATAACCAACAGTATTAATTAAACAGTATTAAACAATTGTTAGAAGAATTGGTGAATAATGAAAGTTGATTCAAATTTTAACAATATTAGAATTGCTATAAGATTGCTATATAACTAACAATATTAACAACAGTATTAGACAACAGTATTAAAAGTTTTCTAACAGTATAGAAGTTTCCCAAATATTTCTTCCGACAGTATAGAGATTATTTAAAAAATGCTTCAATAGTTACTCTTGAAACAATTGTAAATTTAAACTAACAGTGAATCAATTCTAACAAAAAGTAAACTCTTAGATTGTTAGAAATTTTGTTGTTTTTCTTTTTGAAAAATTAGAATAAAAAAAAAATAAAATAAAACTGATTTACCGGCCTCTGGGGAAGTCGTGCACGAAGCACTGCCCTAAGAGTTTATTCGGGATCTGTGTGCAGACGTTCCCGACGCTCCTAGTGGTAAAACCCCTGCACTACCGGAATCTCGTTGCCGCACACGACTTGGAGAGAACGACCAGAACTTAGCTCTGCCCAGAGCTTAGAGACGATGGAGATTAAACAGAATGTTGACAGAGGTTTGGAGTATGAAAATTTTCTGAATGATTTTACAAAGAATTCATTCCGAATATATAATACAATTGTGTAACGGTCAGAATTAAATTTATGATTAATTCAGCCGTTACGAAATGAATCTGGACATGAAAAATTGTAACGTTCAAACAATTGTAACGTTCAGAAATTAATTCCAACGTTTAAGAAAAATTAAATGAAAGAAAGAAGAGGAGCAAAAAAAAATTTAGGGTCCCAGCCCGAACCCGAAGAGGAAATCGGATCGGCATTCGGCGCCCGCAGATGTGGGCGCGTACCCGCACCCGTTATGCGCGCCGAACCGAACCGAACCGAGCCGGGCCGGGCGGCGGCGGCGGCGCGCGTGTGTGGCCCAAGGGGTTCCCCACACAACAACTTAATAGAGCAAAGGAGAGAAACTAATATATGTACATAGGAAGGCTTTGCCCCATCCGATGTGGGACTAAAGAAATGGAGAGGAATTGAACTTTTGCAAGAAACAAACAAAACCAAAACCAACAATATATATATATATATGTATATATATATATATATATATATATATATATATATATATATATATATATAACTCATATACAATACCCAAATAGCTACCCTAGACCAAATAAATTTGAAAGCAAAATAACAAACACGTGGAGTGTACTACATCTGTATTACACTTAATTTATGATACGCTTGCGATACGGCTCCAACACACCACTAAGCGCATTACCAATGATATGAGCAAGTCTAGAATCATATTTCTAAGCAATATAAAGTGCTAGCTACTCAACTATGTGTCCATAGCAAAATATGACATGTGCACACCCCCGTGTCAACAAAAAACTCTCAAATCAATCTATATCACCAAATTGCCATGATACGGCCTACAAGTATCCAATTATGGATATGACACTAGTCGCACACAATCAAACATATGTCAATTTGGTCTAATTGACCTAATGACCAACACATTTTGCACTAATCTCGAATTTTCTCTAAATTGGGTACAAAACACACCATAACTTCCAAAATAGAGGTCCCTAGTAGTCAATTCTTCTTTCTGTAGGTAGTTCTAGTACATAGAAGGGTTCCTAATGATTAAACTACAAATTTAAAGTCTAATTAGCAAGGAAAATCTGAATTATACCTATTGTGAGATAGATTCCTAATGCAAGTCTCCAATTGTATGCAAAGAGCCCTCAACTTATGCAATCTCCTTCTCCTTCTAGATCCTTGCCTCCTTATTCCTTTTAGGGCTTCTAATGGAGAAGAATAAGAGTAATTGGAAGTGATTTGGTAAAAATTTGGTGGAGGGATGAAGAAAATTTGGGGAAGAACAAATGTAGATCTAAATTTTGGAGTGGAAAGGAATGAGGAGAGAGAAGCTCTCCACCTATATGTGGCTGGGCCCTCTAGGCTTGGTGCCCAAGTAATGTGGAAAGTCTTAAATGCCCTTTGGGGCTTGTCATGAAGAAAAGGATTAAGGAAGGAATGTCCTATTCCTAATGGTTTGACTAATTAAATCATCAACTTAATAAAATGAACTAAGATGTTGGGCTCTAGTTTAACTAAATTAAATGTTGGTCTATGAATCAATTTTAATCTTGTTAGCTCCACTAACACAAGTCCAAAAAAATAATATAACATCTAACAATAAATAAATTATACAATAAATAAATATTTAACATGCACCATAATTAATTAATTATGAAATGACCAAAGTACCATTTTCTAGAAAACGTGGTAGTGACAATGGAGAAGAAAGAAAAGAGACACTACCAGAATAACACATATTAGCGACGTCCAAAAATGTCGCTAATATGTAAACTAACGTCGCTAAAATAATTTGGCGACGTTTTACGTTGTCGCGTACTACATGGTCGCTGACAACAAAAACGTCGCTAGTCGTCGTTGTAGCGACGTATATTTGCGACGAGAAGACATCGCATAATATATGACGATTAGCGACGTGTCGTCGTTAAATTGGCGACGTAAGCTTTCGTCTTAACACGTCGCTATATTAGCAACATTATGAGTGACGTTTTACTAGAGAGGACAGAAAAAGTGAAAGGGTATATATAGAAGGGGTGAATTAATCATGACCGTTGGATCTGCCACGTCAACGATCTACGTCATGATTTAAATCAATCATAACCATTCAAAAGAAAACAAAACAACCATTGGGTAATAGGGTGAGTCGGAATCAAGAAACCAAAGGGTAATATAATGCTTCAACACTATTCAAGAAAATATCAAAACAATATTCACCAAAATATCTAAAATACTATTCACGAAAATATCTAAAATAAAAAATAAACAGGCAAACCGATATACCGTCAGTACACACTAATACACCGGCGGTATTCCGATTATAAACGTATCAGGTTCTGAATTACAATAAATGGTATACCATCGGTACAGTCCAGTACACAGTCGGTATGTCGGTCAAATGGTAAAATTTTCTAATTCGAAAAAATCAAGGAATATGTTCAACACACGGGTCCTAACACGGGTCTATGGCAATGCCAATGGGTATTCTACTGGTAAAGGGTAGTCTCTAATAACAAAAACCAAAATTCAATCATGAAAAATATAACAAGTATGATACGCAAATATAGCATGTGGTCTTGACAAATTCAATATCTCATTAGATGTCTTGGAGGATGAGATGGGAAGTCAATATCTCATTAGAGTTTGGAGCAAATATAGCATGTGGTCTTGACAAATTCAATAAGTACATAAACTAGATTTGGCACAGAGGTGCTTAGAAGTAGCTTTGGTGGCATTAGATGGAGCACAAACCTTGGAACCATTCTAGCTAGCAAAGCAGTAAAGAAAGCACGCTAGACAGGAAATTGGATTGCAGCGTCGATGGATTGGAAGTTGGACTGCAGCGTTGATAACAATTTACAATGGACATGGAAGCAGAAAGCAGCATCACCGTGACTGTCGGCCATCAGCCATGGAAGAAACACAGGATCAAAATAAACTCGGCCGAGTATCTTACTGCTCTGATACCATAAAGCAAATATATAGTTTGTGGAATAATATTTTTGTTCATATTATTTACGATTTTGTTTTTTTGTTTTTTAGATGTCCGGATACGCACGAAACTTTATGTACGCTGCGTTGCATGTCATTTGGGCCCACTGTCATACACCTCCTCCACGATTTGATCTCGAGATCGCCTGCCTAGCCATGGAGATTGTGCCTCTTCTCCCTGACCACAAGAGCCAGTTGAGTTCGATTATTATTTACAATTGAATACATAGAATATTTATGGATATACAAGGAAGAGAGAGAAAATATTAACATGATGATTTGCTATATCTTTAAACTACAAGGAGTTATCCTTATTGATTTGTTGTAAGGGACTGTTTGGTTCAATAAAGTAGAGTAAAGTATAAAATTCGAAAAACGACATTTTGTACAGATATTGTGTACACACGTTATGTATACGCATATTTTTTTTTTTCAATTTATTCGTTTGAGTGCTTCGAAGAGTTGTTGCTGAAGTAAGTTGAAAAAGTGTTAAAGTAGAGAGATTTAATCATCCAAATAAACGTCCGAAGTGAAAATTCTGATTTCATACTTCACATAAATTACTTCCGTGAAGAAGAAAAAAAATTCCGATATCAAAATGAGAAAGTGATGAAAGACAAAATGTATTGTTCATGTCACTTCACAATAAATCTTGTCTGCAATCAAACTTGTGAAATGGAAGATATTCTTTCCAAAATTGAATTTTCTATTTCACCACTTCTAAATTCGTCCAACCAAATAGGCCCTAGAAAATAACAACAATATAAAAATAAGTATTTGACTATTGGGTCTCATTCCTTTCCCAACAATATCTTGCGTTGCAGACACGACACGTGTGTCTAATGTCTTCTTCTTCAAGTACTTTTAAAGGTTTAGTGGCAATAGTTGCGAAAGGTACAAGTATAATTTTGCTATATTTAGCATGGCACAGATACGCAAACTAGTTGATGTAAAATAACCAATAAACAAAAGATTCAGTGGCAGTATGGATAGCCATTAGCCACTATAACCTAGGGACGAGCATTATTCGATTTTAGACCGAAAATCGAATCAAAACGAATAAGATAATCGATTTAGTTTAAAAAAAAATTGGTTTGATTTCGATTTTGAAAATATTAAATTTTTTTATTTGATTTCGGTTTTGAATTCCGATTTCGATCCAAAACCGAATAATATATATATATATATATATATATATATATATATATATATATATATATATATTAACAAAAAAATATAAATAAATCGAAAAATTGAATAAACAGAATAAATTAAAATCAAATCATTTTAATTCGGTTTAGTTCGGTTCGGTTATTGACTATTTCGATTTAATTTCGATTTTATTTATTCAATTTTTGGTCGAATTTAATTTTGTTTATTTCATTCGATTTTGAACCGAATGAACTGAATGCTCGTTTCTAATCAAATTCATGTCTCATCCCTAAAGAATCCTCACAGAAATTAGCATGACAACCCAAAAGTTGAAGAAAAACAATTAATGCATTCATGCCTAATTGAATTGTCTTGGTCCATACCCTGACACCCTCTAACAAAATATCAAAGCAAGTGCCCATAAAGTCAAGGCCCCAAACCTCCCTTATGACTCATGAATTTTCATAACACGGACTTCTAAAAAGTATTGCAAGGAAAGATGGGAGCAATGAGACCAACCCCACCTACTGCTGTTGAACATACAAGGAAAGATACGCAATGATAATTGATGGATGTTTATGGTTGAGATACATAGGCAGGGACGGATCCAGAAATAAAAAATAGAATAGACTACCATTGATTGGATTGGACCACACACACACACACATATATATATATATATATATAGAGAGAGAGAGAGAGAGAGAGAGAGAATAAGGGAGGTGAGATGGCACCTCACTTCCAAAACAAGGGTGGCGGTGACGTGGCACAATTCCAACCACACATTTCATAATTGACAAATTGCACTTAACCCCCTCCCCTCGTTTGTGTGGTTGTGATTGTGCCACATCACCGCCACCCTTGTTTTGAGAGTGAGGTGCCACCTCACCTCCCTTATTCTCTATATATATATATATATATATATATATATATATATATATATATATATATATATGAAGAAAAAAAAGTAAAAAGAAATTTGGTAGTGGACTAGGCTAGATCTGCCTGTATATACAGCATGTATTATCGTTGAAATCTTAAACGTAGATTAGACGTATTTACGTATTTATATCTATTTATTCGGGAGGAGAACATGACAAACAATATTTCACATTTGTTGAACTATATATGATTATGAAAGTATAGTGCATTAAATCTTTATTTTACTAAAGTTTATAAACCCACTACTAGAACAGAAGCTGTTAAAATATATGAAAAAAAGCCAGATTTCAAACAAAGTTTTAAAAATATTAGTGAAGTTTATTTAACTTTGCATATATAGACTAGTAAATAAAATTATTATTTTGTTTGTATCGTAGCACATTATTTGGATAAGAAATATTTTGTAAAAAAAAAAAAATCATTGTCTAAGACCGTTGTAATTTTCTCATATTGGATTTGCAATCGATGGAGCCATGTTACAAGTTTTACGTGAATATTATATTCATAATAAAAAAAATTTATAATTCTAGTAATAATACTTCTTGTATCAATATTTTGATATCTCAATTTCAGCCTCTACTAGAAGGATGACTTTTTCATGTAAGTTGTGTTTGTTATATTGTTAATTTAATTGTATAAGAATGCCTTCAATTTTTTCAAATGAATTAAAAAAAATGTAAATATCTCTAATTAGTTTGAACACTTAATCAAGTTAGCAACAAGAGTTTAAACGTTATGTGTACGATATAGTTTGAGATTTATGAGCTTTGTTATATATATATATATATATATATATATATATATATATATATATATATATATATAAAAGAATTGAAATCTAATGATGAGCTAACACAACAAAGCACAACAAAGGCCTGTTTTATTAGAACAAGATATTAAAGCTCATAATGAAACAATTCTCTTAGAAGAAATGAAACAACATGCTCATTTGGTTGATCCTCCTAAAGATAATGAGGAAGGAGAAGCTTCTAATCAAGTCCAATCTGTTTCTATCAAACAAAAAGAAAAATCACCAAAAAAAAAAAGAATCCTTTTTAGAGAAAATAGATCTTATTATTACCCATAAATGGTATATAAAAATTGATCTAATTATTAATAATGAATATTTTATATCTAACCTAATTGTATTATTTGATAGTGGTGCAGATTTAAACTGAGTCAAAGAAGGAATAATTTCTTTAAAATATTGTGAACACACTACTCAAACTTTAAGTGCTGCAAATAATAAAGCTTTAACAACAACTTTTAAGGTTACAGATGCACATATCTGTAAAAATAAAATCTGTATTCCTCTACACTTCATAGTTGTTAAAGAAATATCACAACATGTGATTCTATGAAGTCCCTTCCTAAAAAGATGTAACTACCACTTTCCACCATAGGAATATTTTGATAATTTTGCATGTTGTTAAAAATTTTATATATTACTTTATATTAGTGATTGTCTAGAACTATATTACTGATAGTTAGTGGCTAGCCAATTAGAATTTGCATGTGTTAGCTAGTCACTACCAAAATAAAACATATTAGCGCCGTCAACAAATGTCGCTGATAGGGGAAAAAAATATAGCTAAAATTTATTAGCGACGTAATTAGCGATATTTGGTGTTGTCGCGTAATCCATGGTCGCTGACAAAATATTCGTCGTTATTCGTCACTATAGCAACGCATATTTGTGACGCGTACATGTCGCCAAATATTTTGTTATTAGCGGGGTTCAGCTACGTGAATTCGGTATATCAACGATGTTGTATATTGCCGCATAATGTCGCCAAATCAGCGACATTATAATCGATGTTTTGCTACACCAATTCTGACCTGGCAGATATTACCATGTCAGCTTTTTAGCGACGTGTGGCGACATTTTGACACAGATTAGCGACGTCCCTGATATCAGTTAGCGATATTTTAACACAATTTAGCGACGCACTGTCACGTCGGTAAACATCGCAGAACGTCGCTAAATTTTTAAAAAACAGAAAAAAGCATACAATTTCAAAAATTATTTTCCAACGAAAGTCTGCCTGCAGTTATAAAATCACAGTTTATATAAATAGACCCGGAGCAACCCTCCGTTGAATTTTTTGGGTTTCGTCGACCCCTTCGGTCAACACTGGTACATACACAAACACGTCAAGAATATCGAAACACGCAGGAATGTTACAACAAATAAATACATGAATCTATAATAATGTCACATCAGTCTCATCCAAATAATATAGTGAAAAGTATGAAATAAGTACATCAAAGATCCAAGAATGGGCCAATACACACAAACATACTAAAAAAGCCCCAATAAGAACTACTGCAGATCAGGAGGAGGAGGAACATTGACGCGCATCTGGGATAAGAGAAAGCCATACTTCTCCTGAGAAAGCATCACCGGTCCCGATAGAGGAGGTAGTGGAATCGATGGAATCGGTGTCAGTGTCGGTATCGATGTCGGCTGACCAGGAGGACATATCTGCTCCAATGCTAGCAGTCGAACATTGTATGAATCCATGGCAGATACCATCCTCAAAGTGTTCGTCTCCACCGTCTGACTCAACAAATCCTGCGTCGCATGTATCCTCGCAAATGGGTCACTCATGGCCATATGCGACCCCTCCAACTATGCATGTCTACGCTCCGTAGACGCGGCCAGAATCGCCAAGCTGCGCTATGTCGTCTGGCTCATAGTCCTGAGCTTTGTAAGGCTATGCTCTGTCGTCTGGCTCAGAGTCCTAATCTCCAATAGGCTATGCTCGAGCACATCAAAACGTGCGGTGATTATCGCATTGTCAGTCTGCGGCTGAGACTGGGCTACTCCGTAATCCTCCATAGCAACTCGTCACGCAGGTCAGCAATCTGACGGTCAACGCTCTCCTGGGCTCGTGCCGACGCCTGTGAAGGCAATGAGAAATGCACACTGCCAGAGGGGGCCCTGGATGACTACGTCGCAACAAAGGCGTCGTAGGATCCTGTACCGTAGTACATACCCCTCTGAAGACCACCAACGGCGGTCATCCAGAGTTCGTCCGCCAACGGAGCTGTAGAGGGCTACAAGGAAGTACCAGCCCCTCCCTCTACAGGTGCACTAGCAATCGCCCGCTCACGTAGTCTAAGATACTCGTCCTAGAAAAATGGTTGCTAACGTCTAAGGTACTTATTACTAACTATATAGATATATATATATATATATATATATATATATATATATATATATATATATATTTGCATATTTCCAAAGTTACATTAAAACTAACAAAAGCTAAAGTAACGTACATAGGTTTGCGTAGCCTTCTCATCGATGAGCTTTTCGTCCTTCCGATGGGTGGCAAGGAAGATGGTCACCATGTTGGCGTCCTCACCCCTCTGTACCTGTTAAAAATTATATTATTTGTTATTAAAATTTATCCTTCTTTCATTAAAATAATATATATTCAATAGAATATATACCAGACGACAAAAATATTCTGTCATGGAAATCGAACCACCACACCACTTTTATGCCTTCGACCTAGCCGTCTTTGCCTTCTCCGACCTCTCCATGTACTAGGGTTCAGTGAATCACGCCTTCAATGCAGTCCACTGCTCAGACGTGATCCAACTGTGGATCGGGGCTTCGTCGCGATCATGAGCCTTTTGATAATTGATCGCATCACGGATCAGCTTGGGCGATGGAAGAAAACAACTCCTCGATCTTCTCAGCCCGGTGTGGTAGATAGAAATCGATTTTCTACAAAAAGAAAGAGAGTTATATAATATGCATAAATAATTATTGATATTAAAAGTAAATATATTTTTACCTTAAAGTGGGCAAACCGGAATGCCTTCCTATCTTCGGGAGCATCTGAGTAGTTGATCCAAGGCTCACCATAGTTCTGCCTCAGAAATACCCACATTGCTCTTTGTACCGCCAACGGACGATATCTATACAAAGATAATTAAATTCATGAATATAAACATATAATCATTTGGCCCGTCGGTCCAAAATTTTAACTAATTAACTTACTTTTAAGGCCCGCCGGTCCAAATCTCCATCCTCGTCTCGTCCGGAGGCGCGTATGGAGGATCGCTCTGAACATGTGCAGACAGAGTCGGCTCGACCTCCTCTATTTGCTCCTCTGCCTCCATGGTGCCGTCAGCTGGAGGAACGCTGGAAGAGGGAATTGTCTCAAGCCTAGAACTACCCATCCCAAGAGTATTGCCACGTCGTATCGTCGACGGAGTTGGTACACTGGAGTACTCTGCGAGGAGGATCCGGAACTAGTAGCTTGTACCGGAGGAGCACTCCATCTAGAGTATCGACCTCCGAACGATCCGCGTCGTCTGACCATACCTGATAATAATATATGATAATAAAACAAATACACAGCCTTATAAAAGTTTATAAAATTAGACAGACTCAGAGCAACCCTCCGTTGAATTTTCTAGGTACAAAATATCACAAAAGAATATAAAATATCACAATCACACAATAAATATAATATAAAAGTATCACAGTCACACAATAAGCATAATATAAAAGTATCACAGTCACACAATAAGCATAATATAAATGTATCACGGACACACAAATAAGCACAATAAAAGTATCACAGTCATACCATAAGTCTTATCCAATTTCTCAATCTCTCAAGGAAATCCAATACGTTGGGGCAGAACCCAGTCCCTCAGATACTTCGCATAAGTTGCGTCTAGGTGATCAATATCCGCTATAGATGCTGGGTGACTGGAACTCCCCCTCTAAGCTGGTGCCTACCCAACAGTAGGAGGTACCACTTCCTCCTTAACAATAGAAGTTGTCACTTCCTCCTTAACAACCGCTTCCAATTTAACAGTAGGAGGTATCACTTTCTCCTTAACAGTCACTTCCTCCTTAATAGTAGGAGGTACCACTTTCTCATTAACAATCACTTCCTCCTTAACAGTAGGACGTGCCTCTCTCAAGTGACATGTACATGCTCGGGTCATGGGTGACATCTGGTAAGATAAATGGAAACAAAGAATATAATTAAAAACAGATATAAATATATTTATCCATACAGTTAAAATAGATGTTACATTCCACATTAAAAATACAGTAAATGGCTAGAGTTCTAAATGGATTTCATTTTATTTGCAATCCTCTTCTGAAAATTCATCTTCTTTGTTTTTTTTTGTCTTCCTCTTCCTATTCCTCCTCATCTACTTCATCTTCCTCTTCGGATAATTCTACCTCTTCTACATGATTAGACGTGTAATGAGCAACGTTCATTGAGTCAACATCTACAATATTTATTATAATAGGTAGCTCATCCTCCTGATAAGCTATTTCGTTAACGTTAAAGTTATTTCTAGCTTTCGTCTTGCATACTACACACCAGTCCGACCTCATTGATCCGTATTTAGGATAAGTTGTTAAGTACACGAGCAGAGCCTGACTTGATAGGACAAATGGTTCATAGCCTTCGTATCGACATCGGTAGTTTATATCTGCAAGACCATGCTTATCTATTTTCCAACCTTGATCTTGGATTGGATCGAACCAATCACACCTGAATAATACGATCTTAGCAGGCTATGTTCCATAATTATATGTTAACTCCACAATCTTCCGTATGATGCCATAGAAATCATTGCCTGGATCGACATCTTTGTAGCTCGAAGATCTGATACACAAACAACTATTTTTCGTAGAATCGAGATCCAAGAAGCTATCTCTTATCGAAGAATTTGTTAACTTGAACCTAAACTCATTTACACAGTAGCTTGGCCAAATTTTGACGGCATAAATTGGTCCATTGTCTAGAGTTCTAATAGACTCATTCTCGAGTGTTGTGTGGGGACGATCAACCTAAATACCAAAGAAATGATATTTAGTTCAATATTCTGTTAAATATTGTGCAAGTATATACACAAAAAGATCCTTACATATGCACTCAACCAAGAAGGAAAATGAAGTCTCATTTGCTATTATACTTCTTCATCTGTTATGTTTGGTCTCATCGACCTCAACTCTTCATTAAATCTGCTAAAAAATAACAAAATATCGCCTAATTAGTGTAATAATATTAGTATATAGAATTATACTAAGATGACTTAAACGTTGACGTATTAATTACTTACCCCTCTAGCTTCTCTATTTCATCCTCGTCGTAGTTGAGTAATATATACAACTGAGCAGCCCTTAACTCATCGTTATTCAGATATCTCTTCATCATTTTACCCGAAGGCTTACCGAAAGCATTGAATACTTACAATAATACATCATTAGATTCCTGATATCCGTCATCATTTCTCGGAGCTCTTGTTCTATTAGTAGCAATATGCGGCTTGAAATACATCAAGCAAAAGTTTGTAATCTCCTCAAGAACATAGGCTTCATAAATAAACCCCTCGACCCTTGCCTTGTTTTTCACCTTTCTCTTAAGGTGGTTCAATTGACGTTCGAACAGGTACATCCACCGATAACCGACAGGGCCACCGACACTTGTCTCGTAGGAAAGATGGATTGGTAAATGCTTCATGGAGTCAAAGAGTCCAGGAGGGAGCACTCTTTCAAGCTTGCACAGTGTTACCGCAATGTCCTTTTCTTGCTTTTTTAGACGATCGACGATAAACTTGGTAGAACAAAGATCTCCGAAGAATATGTTAAGTTCTGTTAAATGATCCCAAACTACCTGCGGTAAGAATTCTTGAAATACAATCTGAATTAACCTCTCCATGAATACGTGACAGTCGTGGCTCTCCATACCCGTCAGTTTGTTCTTCTTCGGGTTGACGTATCTTCTCAGATTTGACATGTATCCGTCTGGAAATTTTAGCCCCTGAATCCACCTACATAGTATCCCTTTATCCTCCTTGTCCAGTGAGAAAATTGTCTTAGGCTGTTTATACTTCCCATTCCCTTCCTCTATCAAATGCAATGTAGGGCGTCTGCATATTTTTCCCAAGTCCAACCTGGCCTTGGGATTGTCTTTCGTCTTCCCCTTTACGTCCATCACAGTATTAATTATGTTATCAAAAATATTCTTCTCGATATGTACGACATCAAGGTTATGTCTCATCAGATTGGTGCTCCAATATGGTAGGTCCTAGAATATGCTCATCTTCGTCCAGTTATGAGTGTGACCAAATCCATCGCACTTGTACCCCTTAGTAGGTGTAGAAGCATAAAAATACTACAGGCCGCATAAAACATGATAGATATAGCCAGACGAAAGCCGCATAATAGCCTTCATGAGGCCAAATAAACCAAGTCACAGAAAAATCGTATAGTATACTATATGCAGCCTGAACGACCACAGAACGGGGAGGCCGCATAAGGACTCCCTGACACAAATTTTGATATCTATCAGAGGCTCTGACACATCACTCATCACTCTGAGATGCTTCGATAATCGTGAAGACGACGGCTTAGAAAAAGATAATGAGTCACATTAGCATATTAATTGCTTCGAGACTCATGACTCGTGAATACTATACCCTATGCGGCCTCGCCAACATGCGGCTAGAGTGTCAATTCGACCAAGGCCCAAACGAGAGAACGTATGCGGCTACAAGACCCATGCGACCTCACCATTATGCGGCCTAGTTGTTATCTAGCCTCCAGCTCACAAGATATTCCCGTTATAACTACAGAGATCTTCGTGCAGTTGGTGCTGACTACGTGTCCAGCTGACCAAGTCACGCCCACAACGGGTTGATAACAACCCCAAGATCTCATCAACAACATATATGAACCAAACTAACGTTGCAGTTTTCCCGTGACATGCGGCCACAGTTATAACCGTATGATATTGAAGTAGCCCTATGCGGCCACCAAGCAGAAACATATGCGGCATCCATAGTACGTCCATAGGGCGGCTATAAATAGCAAGATACCACACCCATACAAGGTGTTGGCCGCCTATCTGCGAATCTACACTCGAGCAAAAGAGAAGAGCTTCTACATCGGATCATCTACGGAGTAAAGAGAGTTGCTACACTCCTAACCCTCTATCGTCACCCCCAGAATACAAATTTGTACTTAGATTATCTTCTAGGACTTCTCTGTACTTTTTCTTAGTTTGTTAATCAAATCAAGTTCTTTTAGTTCTCCTTTTGATTTAAATGGCAAACACGATGGCGACTCTGCTGGGGACCAACTTCTCCTATGATGAGAAGTCAGTGACGTGGTCTTATGCGTCCAAGCTTGGCTCAACACAAAAGAAGTTGGTGGTTTGCTTCGACCAGCAAGCGTTCGAGGATATGCTCTCGCAAGGAAGCGTCAGTCCTTCCTCAAGGCTAGCCAAGCCCAAGGAAACCCGCATGCAATGGGTAGCGAAAGTCGATGTACCTCACCCAACTGTGGAGGGGGCACTTCCAATCGTTCACCCTGCTGCTGACAACCAAGCGCGCACCCAAGAAGTCCATGTCCATGCGGCCTCCCTACCCGACGTGGAAACTACTCAGCACCCAGACTCTGGTAAAGGAAAACACTGCGATACCAGACGGTCTGGGGCTGAAGCAAGTTCCATGCGGCCAAGAAGGAGGTCGCATAAGACTGGCAAACGTCCCCGTGCATCCCAGACAGCAGCCGAGTCTCTATCTTCGATCGTATCTCATGCGGCCTAGATTCTATGAGGCCCAATGAGAACTACGAAGACCCAAACTTGAACTCTGCAAACTATACGCCCGCACATGCTAAGTCAAAAAGGACGAGGACAGTGCGAGCTCGCCAGGCTTAGACAACTTTCCAGTCATTCGACCGTCAGAGGGCACCGCTAATCATTACGCGGGCCCCTAATGGAAAATTATATAAGACTTTCCCATGCATCCAGCCCCCAGCGACAAATGGACAGGGTCGGTCTCAAAATTCTCCCACCAATGATCTAAGGCAAGTTCTTGTACGAACCTCGGATCCGGGAGCCAACACAACACCTACATACCAGTGCGCTCGTCCTACCCGGGCCCCCGAAAAGGGTGTAAAGGTGGAACAACCCCCGCTCAACTTGCGTAATATGATCAATCACAAGCGTAAAATGAGGAAAACAACTACGGTCGATGAAATATCTACTCCAGGGCATCATTGTGCCAAGATTATCATCAACTGCTGCTGTAACGGAGCAGCAGCACCCATAAATAGGAAGTCGGCCTTCCAACGACTGCACCAGAAGACACCTGTCCGACAACAACCCGGAAGTCACGTGCAAGCGCCAGAGGAGGAGCTTCCCTTCGTTGCATGTTACTCATCTCATAAGGTCCCCTCCACCAATGGAGGAAAGAAGTCTAGCACCTCCAGTCCGTCACTCTCGACCAGCGCGTTGAGAAGAAGACTACTAGGAGGACCAGCAACAGGACCCATAGAAGACATTTCTAGGGCACTCGCTTGAGGTAGAAAATGTCAGCCACTGGGGGGTAATTCTTCCTCAGAACCCCTAGGGGCACCCCAAGCTGGGGGTAGTAAACCACTGGACCTACACAATAATCCAGCGTTCCAGAGAGATGATGACTCTTAAAGAGATTTCGAAATCCCTGGGCATAGCTACTCTCACAAAGATGACGTAGCCTCCTAAGAATCTGAGGAGGACACAACGATGCCAGTCTTCTTTGAAGATGGCTTCCTGCAAGCATCCAAGACGGAGAGTGCAGCATCCACTTCCCCATCCATCTCTCCCCACTTGAGGACAGTATACATGGCAGGAGATGACTATGACGCCCCCAGTGATCGACAATGTCTTGAGGCTCTCAAGAACATGATGTAGACCATGAATGCATCGATGCAAGCCTTGACCCAAATAATATTGGAAATCAAGGCAAACTTGGCCTCTTAGCCAGCGAGGGCCTCTGCGCCAGCTAACTTGGATCCCGGGACCAACGCGGATTCAAACACAACTGCACCACCCGCGGGCGACAGTCCTCCCCAACTGGGTTCCTTAGCCCCTTCAGCAGCAGATCAGGCTAAGGAAGCAATGAAAGAGGTCCAAGAACTCTGAGCTCTACTAAACTCCATGGGTAATCGAAACTCGCTCCACGATCTCGGAGTACACCAACTGTACCCGCTGGAATGGAGGGACGTACCATACCTGCCCAGGTACAAGTCCTTCAACATAGAAACGTTTGACCCTAGTCGGTACATGAGCTACTTCAAAACAGAAACAGGGCACCTACCCCACAATGATGCCATCCTTACCAAGCTCTTTGTCGGGACATTAGCGGAAGTAGCCTTCGACTGGTTCTGTATCCTGTCGGACAATTGTATATCATCATTCGACAATCTCAAGAGTCTTTTTTTCAAAAGATTCTATAAGGTAGGACATTAAATGACGTTGTCTTCCTTGATTAATATCGCTCAGGGAGAAAAGGAGCTCACTCATAACTATATCGAACGATTCTGACAGACAATACCAAGACTGCCCCTGGCAATCCCGAAGCGACACTAATGGAGATGTGCCAGAGGAACCTACTTCTGACAGCAGCCTCTGGATGGATGACGCCCAGTTTAAAGATTGGACGACATTCATCGTAAGAGCGGTCAACGCTGAGAAGAAGCTGAAGAATGCCCAAAACTTGGGAATCCATATCCCTACCACTGAGGACAAGGGGAAACGTCATAACCCCAACAATAACGACAACAGTAACGGTAGCAATAGCAGCCGCGATGGAAAGGGGAAACAGGCTATGGTCGCTACCTTGACCAAGAAGCCTGAGCAAAAGCAGGCAGAGGCTCCAAAGCCAAAGGAGACTTACTCGTTCGAAGATCGTGATGTCAAACCCATCTTCGACATGCTGATATAGGGAGACAAAATTTGAACCCCCCCACCGACATCAGACGTCAGCCTGAAGCGGCAGAAATGGACAACCTAAAGTATTGTCACTTCCACTGATACGTCCACCACCCAAAGCAGGAGTGCTATACCCTGAAGCGGTATATCCAACGCCTTATCGATACTAAGGCCCTTTCCCTGAACTTCAATGACATGACGGTCATCGCCAACATGGTGTCCCTCCAATTTAAAAAATTCCCACCAACGGAAGTCCAAGACGGAGTGGTCCCAGTCCCAAAGACAACTATGGAGGTGGTCAACCTTCCACCAGCTCGTGACCAGACGGCCGGGCTAATACCTCTTGACACACCACATGAGAAAGTCATGTGGGTCGTGCCAGACTTGATGCAGCAAGCAGCGCCTTCCACAGTCAGGCCTAAAACACGAAAAACCAAGTCTTACCGCATGGTTTCTCCTACCACTGAGGAGGCCTGCGTAGGGGCAACCAGGTCGTGCCTTGCCTATCAGCAGGATTTTTAGGCGCCCAACGTCAAAGTGCCTTCAACGACCAGTTCAAAAGGAAAGCAATGTAGGCCAGGCCGCATGATCCTTTCCTCAAAAAATACAAATTTTAGACTTCGGATGCTCAGCGCAGCTCAACAAGTCTCCATGTGCATAAAAGCTAAGGCTCGTATGACTCATCTGCAATGGCGCATGATAGGTAGCATTCGATTGTACGCATCCGAGCAAGTCTTCAGCGCAAGGACGTATCATACTTCATGTGCACATGATAGTACTTCTCGTCGTAACAAATTCTTATGGGCAACAGGCAGTGTTTCCCTGAGCGATATACAAAAATGCGCAGCAAGTAGTGGTCCTCGATGCGGTAGATAATCGTGTGCACACAGCAGTGATCCTACGCGCCCAACCCAGCCGACCCTCTCGTGTATACGTGGCAGTTTTCATGTGCACAGAGCTTCTTATTCTGTACAAGCTAAGTTATCGACAGTATTCAACACAACAAATGATGAGCTGCCTCAGTTCCATCATTACAGCCAACCATCACTCTGTCTCAGGTCGAAGAAGGGATATAACCTCCAAAAAGCTGAAGGTCTAAACTTTGGTAAAGGACGGCGTATCCCTTTACAATTCGACAGTTATTATAACAGCACTCGTAGAGTGCTAGGATATGGAGATGCTTGTACGCGCCATGACTCACAAGATATCCGGCAAATTTCAACCTAAATGGGAGGGCCCATTCATTGTGGAAACCGTATTTTCCAACGGCGCATACCGGCTAGTAAAATCCAACGGCGACTTGCTCATGATGCCTATTAACGGTAAGTTCCTAAAAAAGTACTATGTCTAAACTAGAATTGTACTCCCCTCACCCCTAGTGGGACAACTCTGATGTACAAATCAACTCTTGGTTATTCATCCCTAGCAAGTGCCTATATGCAACATTTTCTCCTTTGTTATAAATTCTTGTAAAAGCCATCATCTGTATCCAGGAGTCCCGAATACACAACAGATGATGGATCCTCAAAGTCTTCCCAGCGGAACAATCCTTAGGTCCACTCGCACACCCCCGCAGTGACCACTAAAAAACCAATCTCGTTAGACGCTAGCCATGTTCATATGACCTCTGAGCTATCGTCCCACCAACCTCCCAGAGGAGCAACCTTCAGGTCTATCTTTATTTTTGAATGACCACACTCAGTAACTCACTCCTCAGCGAGTTGCTCGAACATCGGTTCATATCCATATTACCTCTGAACTACTGTCCTAACATTTCTCCCCGACCGAGTTTGCCATGTACATATTACCTCTGAGCAAACCTCCCAGATTTTGGCTATCGATCATCACATCCATATTACCTCTGATATCGGTTGTCATCCCCACTTATTGTCACGCCCCGAGGCGTCCCCCGAGTCGTGACCGCCGTGCGGGCCTGGGGTTGCGCCCGCACAAGACTTTAATGATTTGCATAGCAAGCACATATTCAGAGTACGCAGATAAATTGAAACACAGATTTGAAACATAGAAAAGTTCTCTTTATTGATAATGAACATCTATTACAAACTCTTGAACGAGTCAGCTAATATGCCGAACGGCTTACAAAAGAGATGACTCAAAATGAGATAGCAGTCCTGTATATTACATCCTTTTATAAACTCAAAACGATAAGGACCTCCAGGCTGGAGGACGGCTTTGCCACGGAGCTGCATTTGTGTATGAAGAGTTGCAGCTTCGGACTTCAAAAGGCTTCAGGGGCGCGGTGAAGATGCGCCAATAGCTGGACTGGATCGGAAAGACGACTTCGGCTCCTCGCTCGGTTCACCTTGGTGCGGAGAACCTGTTTCAACGAGGGTCAGCATATCGAAACATGCTGGTGAAGGCGAGCTAGCCGAACTATACCAATCAATACGTTGTTTAGTGAAGCATGCATATTTTTGTGGGTTTCTATCTTGCCTTAGTTCATTTACAAGTAAGAAGCATACAGAATTTACTGAAATGAACGTGCCACCGTTCGGTGGATTTTATCTGACCGTCTGAATTACCTGCACAATACTTACCAAGCCTTCCCTGCCACGAAGACACAAGTTAGTATGCAACAGGTTTAAATATACAGGGGATCACTGGCTGGATGCCATATTGGACCAATTTTAGTCACTGACGAGGATGGTATGCAGCGAGAGCACGGGAGTACTGCACGCCATTCCGTCCTTGCACAGGATGACTAAACAGGAGAGTTTTCGCCCGGATCGGATCGGTGCCAGTGCCCCAGCGACCGTCCGCAGGAACTAAGGGCCTTGTGCACAAGTTGTCCGTGATCAATATATACACTAAGTTAGCAGTTGAGGCAAATCAGGGCAATAACAGGCACGGGACAGTAACAGGAGGAGAGCTACTTTGGCATAGTCTCCCTATCAGATTATTGCATTCAGGATGAGTTATGTTCATAGCATAATTTAAAGAAGAGCATACATTCTAACTTGTATTATGCATATGATAAATATTTCCGAGCGAACACGCATGCAAGTAAGTAACCGTTCACAGTCTTGATTGACAAGCAGTATTAACCAAGTCTATTCTCTTTTATCTTGATTTCTTTTATTATTACTTGGTATCGTTTGATCGGGGCAAGGAGTGAAGCTGGAAGCAGGGCTAGCTAATCGGGTTGGTAGCCACTCACTTCGATGTTTGGAAGGGAGAAGGAAAGAGGCGCTTCACGACTCCGCTCGCAAGCCGCCTACTGCTCGTTCACCTGCACACGAACAGCTCGATTAATACTTCTTCCTCTCTTTCCAATCTCGGAATAGAAGTGCAAGTCGATGAACGAAAACAATGAAAACCATCGAAACCGTTCAAGGAAAACAAGCAAATTCCAAAACCAACTCAAAGCACGAAAGAAACAAGGGACATCGAAAACTGAGGCAATAAAAGATAGCAGCGGAGAGGTCCCTCCTGACTCTGCCGCTAAGCCGATCCTTGGGGCGCAGTCCACTGAATATGGGAATCGATTCCGAAGAAACAAATCCATAACGAGGACGAGTTCTTAATTCAATCTATCCCGATCGAACGATACCGTCTGTGTTTCTTAGCCGCGCTCCCCGCACCGGGGGAACGGGGCACTACATCCTACCCAACCAATTGGAAGTTTCATCCCGAAACTTAGGAATAGGGCCTACCGTTAGGGAGCATTATGTCGAGGGCGGCGATCCGGGACAGGACAAGCATCCACCCGATGGGTTGGATCACCACAACGGAGGCAATTCCTGAGTCGCTTTCGACAATCCTTGAACAGGTGCCCTGGCTTCCTACAGAAGTTACATGTTTGGTTGGGATTTAGCTTCTGCTTCCCGCCGTCATTGTGACACTTTGCAGCGTTGTTTCCTCCCTCGTTGCCTTGGCGTTTGTGATTGTAGGTATGCACAGCGCCGATGGAAACGTGAGGATACTGCGGTTCGAGGGATAGGGCATGATTCATGACTTCACGCATTGTTCCGTACTGATTATTGACTACGTGCGAATGGATGGCAGGGCGTAGTCCACCTTCAAACCTTCTGGCTCGACTCGCTGCATCTGGTAAATAGGCCCTAGCGAATTTGGAGAGTCGGTTGAATTCGGCGGAGTACTGCTTCACAGTCAAACTGCCCTGCCTCAGTTGCACAAAATTATTCTCCATTTGACGTTGTATTGGAGGGGGTATAAACTCCTCTTCGAATGCGGCACGAAAGGTCGTCCACGAGATCACCTCCTCTCCGTGATCAAATTGGAGAGATCGTCGATGCACGTCCCACCAATCGTGTGCGTTGAGGCGGAGCTGTAGTTGCGCGCAGGCGACGCGCTTATCTTCGGGGACCTCTAGCAGAGCGAAGTGATCTTCAAGCTCGGCTAGCCAATCTAGAGCTACCACTGGGTCCTCAGTCCCGTTGAATGGGGTATTGCAGACTTTCTTGAAATAGCCCAAGTTGAAGGCAATCACGTCCCTCGGCCTTAGAATTTGAGGCGTCTCCACTTCAAGCACGGGCTGTTCCACCGAAGTCGTTGCTGTTGCGGCAGAATGGTTGGCAGCCAAAGTCTGAACGATCTATTGCAGGGCATCTACCTGCTTTTGTTGGACTGAGAATTGGGTCTCTAGATTACTCTCGAGCTTGGCTTGGCGAGCATCGTCTCGTTGTCGTTGCGATTCTAACATTTGCATTACCCGCTCAAGCGGGTCGACTTGAGACATGCCTCGTTGGCTCCGAGAGCTTCCCGAAGTACCCGAACTGCTTTCTTGTGTTTCGTTCAGTGGTTGCGCTGCAGATTGCGCTGGATCCATTCCTTCAAAAGAAGGTAAATTACATTAGGATCATAATGTATTATGGACTTATTGCATGAACGTATCTCATTTTGGCCTAGCGAGTTCAAGAGTTCGCACAGGAATTGATCGTTAAAGGAACTTTTCCAGCACGAAGTCTAAGGAACTTGAATCTGTGCTCTGATACCACTAGGTCACGCCCCGAGGCGTCCCCCGAGTTGTGATCGCCGTGCGGGCCTGGGGTTGCGCCCGCACAAGGCTTTAATGATTTGCATAGCAAGCACATATTCAGAGTACGCAGATAAATTGAAACACAGATTTGAAACATAGAAAAGTTCTCTTTATTGATAATGAACATCTATTACAAACTCTTGAACGAGTCAGCTAATATGCCGAACGGCTTACAAAAGAGATGACTCAAAATGAGATAGCAGTCATGTACATTACATCCTTTTATAAACTCAAAACGATAAGGACCTCCAGGCTGGAGGACGGCTTTGCCACGGAGCTGCATTTGTGTATGAAGAGTTGCAGCTTCGGACTTCAAAAGGCTTCAGGGGCGCGGTGAAGATGCGCCAACAGCTGGACTGGATCGAAAAAATGACTTCGGCTCCTCGCTCGGTTCGCCTTGGTGCGGAGAACTTGTTTCAACGAGGGTCAGCATATCGAAACATGCTGGTGAAGGCGAGCTAGCCGAACTATACCAATCAACACGTTGTTTAGTGAAGCATGCATATTTTTGTGGGTTTCTATCTTGCCTTAGTTCATTTACAAGTAAGCAGCATACAGAATTTACTGAAATGAACGTGCCACCGTTCGGTGGATTTTACCTGACCGTCTGAATTACCTGCACAATACTTACCATGCCTTCCCTGCCACGAAGACATAAGTTAGTATGCAACAGGTTTAAATATACAGGGGATCACTAGCTGGATGCCATATTGGACCAATTTTAGTCACTGACGAGGATGGTATGCAGCGAGAGCACGGGAGTGCTGCACGCCATTCCGTCCTTGCACAGGATGACTAAACAGGAGAGTTTCCGCCCGGATCGGATCGGTGCCAGTGCCCCAGCGACCGTCCGCAGGAACTAAGGGCCTTGTGCACAAGTTGTCCGTGATCAACATATACACTAAGTTAGCAGTTGAGGCAAATCAGGGCAATAACAGGCACGGGACAGTAACAGGAGGAGAGCTACTTTGGCATAGTCTCCCTATCAGATTATTGCATTCAGGATGAGTTATGTTCATAGCATAATTTAAAGAAGAGCATACATTCTAACTTGTATTATGCATATGATAAATATTTCTGAGCGAACACGCATGCAAGTAAGTAACCGTTCACAGTTTTGATTGACAAGCAGTATTAACCAAGTCTATTCTCTTTTATCTTGGTTTCTTTTATTATTACTTGGTATCGTTTGATCGGGGCAAGGAGTGAAGCTGGAAGCAGGGCTAGCTAATCGGGTTGGTAGCCACTCACTTCGATGTTTGGAAGGGAGAAGGAAAGAGGCGCTTCACGACTCCGCTCGCAAGCCGCCTACTGCTCATTCACCTGCACACGAACAGCTCGATTAATACTTCTTTCTCTCTTTCCAATCTCGGAATAGAAGTGCAAGTCGATGAACGAAAACAATAAAAACCATCAAAACCGTTCAAGGAAAACAAGCAAATCCCAAAACCAACTCAAAGCACGAAAGCAACAAGCGACATCGAAAACCGAGGCAATAAAAAATAGCAGCGGAGAGGTCCCTCCTGACTCTGCCGCTAAGCCGATCCTTGGGGCGCAGTCCACTGAATATGGGAATCGATTCCGAAGAAATAAATCCATAACGAGGACGAGTTCTTAATTCAATCTATCCCGATCGAACGATACCGTCTGTGTTTCTTAGCCGCGCTCCCCGCACCGGGGGAACGGGGCGCTACACTTATCACCCGTACTCACGAAGGTACATCAGCGGTGTTAAGTCCATAAAAACTGCCACGTCTATATTACCTCTGGCAGGGCTTATCTCAAACCTATTACTTGTACTAACATGCGCAAAAAAGTAATGGTCCACAAAATCTATCACGTCCATATTACCTAAGGATTATTTTCGAACTTATTATTTGCACTCAATATGCACAATAAATAATAAGTCCACAAAATCTGCCATATCCATATTACCTCTAGCAGGGCTTGTCTCAAACCTACTACTTGCACTAATGTGCGCAAAAAAGTAATGGGTCCACTAAATCTATCACGTCCATATTACCTCTGATAGGGCTTATTTCGAATCTATTACTTGCACCCCTAGTGTGCGAAAGAGTAATAGGTCCACCAAAGATCTCCCAGCGGGATGTCCTTACTATCCACAAAATCTATCACGTCAATATTACCTCTGATAGGGCTTATTTTGAACTTATTATTTGTATTCAACGTGCGCAACAAATAATAGGTCCACCAAGGATCCCCCAGTTGGATGTCCTCAACAAGCACGGTATTATTCTACGTCCATATTACCTCTGGTACGATATTCGAAGTTCACACAAATAATCGCAAAAAAAAAGAAAAAGCTTTTATTTTATGTTACTAAAGTGAAAAGTGCAAACTACACTTAGGGGACTATCCAGGTCCTACTGTAAAATAAACTTCAAAACAAGAACAAAAGATAGCTAAAGAAAATGAAACGCAAACTATTGTTGCTCCTCATTGGTGCACAACCCCTTTATTCGCCCTTGGAGCTAAGCAATGGAAGTGTCAATCCTCGCTATGGCTCTGCGTCCGGCTTCTTGAGCCAAAGTCGCAGGATCCTCCAAATGGGCATAGGCCTAGCAATTATCCTCCAGCCTCTTCAACGTATTCTCCAGGGCAGCGGAAGACTGAGCCACCCTGCTAGTTTCCTCGCAGATGACCCCCCTCTCTCGACGAGCCTTCTGAAGGCCGCCCTCCACGACAATGAGCTGGGCTTGAAGTCGCACAATTTGCTCATTGATCTAATCCATGGCATGGGTTGTGGAGTCCTCCTGAGCAAGACAAATCTTCCCTCGATCATTCAACTTGTCATGCTTCAGGGCCAACTTCTGGAGGTCACGTTTCAGGGCCTGCTTATTCTACATATATGCAGTCTTCACCGGCTCCATAGACTTCAGGAGGAACTCACGTTCCTCTTCCACTATAATGACTGGGTCAACCTCCCGCGCTTGTTGTAATTCATTTAGGCGCTACTCCACATCTGCCAATTTTTTGCTTAAAAGGTCAGCCATCTGCTCATAACCAAGAAGTATCCTTAAAAGCTCAGCCTGACTGTGGGCACAGTGCTTGGCCCAAGTAAAAGCCTTGCCTTATCCCAAAACAGTTTGTACCCCCCGCTTCAGATGCATGTAGAATATCTGAATACTATCCTTCGAGGCTTCTTCCACGTCAGCAAAAGTAGAAGGAGTCAAAGGAGTCGTAACTGTGTGGGCTACATTCGACCACGGAGGAGACATAGCAACATTAGATGGCCCAGGTAATAAAATAGTAGCCGCTGAACGTCTAGATGCTCTGGCTTCTACAAACTACCTCCCAGTGGAAAGAAGCGTCTAGACACTAGAAAAGGAGCAATATTGATCACCATAAGATTGATATCTAAGGATGTGCCAACGTCAGTCGGTCACACAACATCAGATGAGGAGACAATCATCTCAGCCCCAACAACCGAGGCTCCCTTTACACCCTCATGGGTATCCAAATCAGCAGGTATCACGATAACATCTGAGAACGACCCAGCAACCACCGGGCCAACAACTTTGGGGGCAGCTGCCTCAAGGCGAGTCACACCACCATCAGGAGTGATCACAGTGGAAGCAATCACCATGTTAGAATAATCCACTACAGACCCGACAGGGTGTTCCTCACCCCCCAGAAATACTTTGAAGGGGTCCAGACTTTCTTGGGACAATCCCGCTAGTCTCTTCCCCTCTTCAGCGGCCATGTTCATCGTTCTTAGGGGAAAACCCGGCCCTATAGATTCAGAACAACCGGTGATCAGCTTCGCTCGAAGAACGTAAAGCTGAAGCCAGAATATCTCTTCATGGGTAAATATACGGGATAACATACCAGAAGAAGGCGGCAGGGATAGCGGCTCACCAAGCGTAGTCATAGCCTTCTCCATTAATTCTGTATCGTCCACAGAGACGTGCTCAAACAGTGTGAAGGGTTCCGCCACTTCCACGCCCATCTCTTAGACCCCCAAATTTCAAAAGCAGGCTCTAACATGCCTTCATCTGCCTCTTGAAAGCCGAAGACTCAGGTGCATGCCACGAGGCGCCCTTGTCAGACTCTGGGGAAGCCTTCTCCTCTGGCTCCTTTTAAGAGACAATCGAGGCAGCCAATCGTCGGGAATTGTCCCTTCTCCCTTGTGTTTGTGAATTATCAAAAATACCAGAACCAAGATATTTACATAAAGGTCCAGGAAGATTCAAACTAAGGTGTTCTACAGGTACCCCCTCGATGTCCAAAGTAGGATCTATTCCAAGATCCTCCACCGTGAAGGGTCCTACCTCTTCCCTTACAGCCTCCTTCGCGAGAGGTTTCATTTTTGCTAAAGAACCCTTCCCTGGTTCTACCTCGGTCTTGGCCCTCTTCGAGTACCTAGCATGGGGGGTCTCCACCTTCGCCCTCCGCTTGGCAGGCAGAGGAGCGTCGGACGGAGAAGTCGTCTCCTCCTCTCCCATCGAGGGATCCAGATCCACAAGCAAAGGCTTTGCGATGCCCTTGCCTTTCTTTGGCATATGTAGCCCTTTTGTGTCCAGAGGCATCAGCATGGTGCCTTTGATATATCTCGTCTCCGAGTCAAAGCCAGCCGGCAGAGTATTGGCTGTGCAAAAATACGTCGTCGTCGTGTGTAGCATCTGCGGTGCTACCTCAGCCGATGGAAAGCAAAACTGGGCCTGAGTTCCAGTAGAATTATAGTAACTCCAGGCCCGGGCTCCATCAAGTAAGCTACTTCCATATCCAAGGGAAGCACTCGGGTGACCCAACAGGAGCTGGCTATAACCGAACTGGCGAGCAAAGCGACTCAGCAGGTAAGGCTCCGTAAAGACTTCTTCCTGATTCTGATATACCAAATGGGAAGGACGAATAGCTTGAAGACAACTAAAAAGCCTCTCAGACAAATTCTGAAACTCTTCCCTGACATCCTGATGGATGGTATTCCATTCCTCGGGCGTAAAATCTGGCTCGGAAGTAAAGAAACTCCAGTCGGTCATAAAGGAGAGCTTTCTTCTACAAGCAGGGACAGTGTCGAGCCTACACTTTATCCTCTTATATTTGCATATCGTGGCATCGGCCGCCACTATATCATCATCAGTTCCAGGGATCATTAGAGAACCATGGTGTAAGAGAAGTCAACCCATCAAATAATGATAGAGGATCTCAATCCGGTTAAAATTTTATTTTCTCGGATGATCCTCGAACTTCTGGATGAACTTGCGAAGCCCCCATGGATGCAGCATACCATCGACGGTAGAAGAGCTACCTTGTGGCCGAAAGCTAACTTCACGGCTGAGAGAATGAGGGGACGACTTATCCTGTCTATGGTTCCGGACTGGCCTGGGATGACGCAATTCCGTAACCAGAGCATCAAGTATCCCGCCAGCACGTCTTTGGCGGACAACTTGTGCACGTCCATGTAGAAGTAGCTAAGCTCCTCTTCGGGAGTAGACAGCTCATCGACGGGTTCCTCTTCCTCCTCGCCTGTGGAACTCTCAACTTCTTCTTCCTCGCCAGCAGCCGATTCTCTTTCCGCCCGAATTAGGTCGGCCACTCCCTGTTCAGTCTGCGACATCCGAACATAAACTTTCTTGGACTCCTTCAGGTCTGAAAAGAGGTAGTAAGTCCAGGTTATGATATAGGGGAAGACCCCTCAGACGACTTCTTCTTCTTCTTTGACATCCGTTGAAAAATGTCGTGGTGGCAGAGTAGTTCCTGGTACACCACCAGGATTTTTGGGTTCTCCGCCTCTAACTCTTCGAGTTTCTCATTGTTCGGGGTATACTCTTCATAGGGCTCATCGCCCCAAGCAAGTTTTGAGATGGCGTACATTTCGTGCAAAGCCAGTCTTATTTTACCACCAGGTGTGAAGAAGGTCCCAGTGAGACAATTGTACAACTCTATCAAAGAGACGAATAGGGGCCGGTTAACCTCTAGTCCGTAGCATGCGCCCCGCACGGCAAAGAACAAATTGTTCGCCCTAAGCTCCTGCTCATACTTCCTCGGGACCCACAGAGTCAGGAAATACCAGGATTCACTGTAGTGCGCCCAGATGAGAGCCCGCAACTGGACCGAAGGGTAGGAGCCCTTCTTGGCAACCTGATGAAGAAAAGTGAATGCTGCATATATACTTAGGTTCGGTCTCAGTTCACTACTGACGAGACCAGGCTTCAGCCCAACTAGGGAATAAGAGGGCGACTCCCTGGCACTATGAAATACCCCATTGCTTTGTCCGGTCCTGAGACTAATATTGCCCAAAGAGGCCCCCTTCGGCTCAGAGGTCAGGTCCTAATCCATCCGGCGTGGACCCATCAGCACCTTCAGGTCTGATACAACCAAGTGACGGCTATAGGAAGGAAATGTCATCTCCGATCCGTTAAAAGTAAAAGACTAGTCTTCCTTGATGAGCCCCACCTTAGGAGACTCCAGTTCATCCCCAAATACTAAGTACATCTTCTGGAAGAAACGCTTTCCATCTTCAGCAGGGTTCTTCCATGCGTTGATCTGACTCAGAAGGAAGGAAGGCGTCTGCTCGACGATCTTCTATTGACGCTCCTGTGAGAGGTCCTTGTTAACTTGGTTCCTGATAGCCACCGCCAAGTATCCAAGATTCATGTTGAGGGGTAGCAGGTTCTGTCTGAGCACCAGTTCGCCGAAGGGTGTGGTGGAAAATACCACTGCAAACCAAACAAGGGAAAATTGTCAGAATTAAATCAAAAAAATTCGGCCAAGGGGAAAGCCCATATTCTGCCAAAGCTTAGCCATACAGCAGAGAAGCTTATGTGGTTGGGGCACTCATGCGGCAGAGACAACCATGAGTCCATGGTCAACTATGCGGCATTGTCACCCATGCGGCAAAACCAGTCATGCTGCTGAGGCCAGTCATGCATGCGGCAAAGTTAGTCATGCGGCCGAGTGGCTTATGCGGCTAAGCCACCCATGCGGCATTGAGTAAGTTGCCACATAGACAGATCCATGCGTCCAATCATGCATATGTGTCTTTGTGTTCAACTGAACCCTTTCATCTTACTCGTTCGAAACCTACCCTTGATCGGCGGCACGTCGGCAGGGAACAGCGGAGGGTCCATCACAGCAAAACGAGCCTTTCCCTTGCTCTTGGCCTTCCCTTGCTTTTAGCGACGGCGGAGGAAGCAAATTTGGGTGCCATGTCAGAGAGAAGCAGTAAAAAAGAGAAAAAGAGAAGAGGAAAAAGTAAAGAGTTTCTTTCTCTCTCCTCAGGACCACTATATAGGTGGAGATATACGGTAGGGATAAATGTGGCGGCGGTTCGAATCCAAACGCCTAGATCCAAGAAACGATGACGGTGACTCCTCGTTGGTTGAGCTGATTTATCTTCTATAAACCGTTGCCTCAGACTCCGTGTCAACTAACAGTACAGAATCCCAATAGATCTCCTCGGAGATCGAACCAAATCCACTCAGTTAATGACTTGACAGCCTGGCAGAATATGCTATACGGCAACACGGAGTCATACGGCATATCTTTACTATGCGGCCAAAAGTGCTAGATCATGCTTCTCAATCAAAGTATTCTAAACTCGTCATTTTGGAAACTTTAAAGGAGATCTTGTAGAAGCATAAAAAGACTACAGGGCGCATAGAGCTCATACCGCATAAAATATGATAGATACAGCCAGACGGAAGCCGCATAATAGCCTTCATGCGGCCAAATCAACTAAGTCGCAGAGAAGCCGCATAGTATACTATATAAGGCCTGAATGACCACAGAATAGGAAGGTCGCATAAGGACCCCCTGACACAGATTTTGATGTCTGTCAGAGGCTCTAACACATCACTCATCACTCTGAGATGCTTTGAGACTCGTGAAGGCGACAGCTCAGAAAAAGACAATGAGTTACATCAGCGCATTAATTGTTTTGAAACTCATGACACATGAAGACTACACCCTATGCGACCTCGCTAATATGTGGCCAGTGTGTTAATTTGACCAAGGCCCAAACGAGAGCACGCATGCAGCTACAAGACCCATGCGGCCTCGCCAAGATGCGGCCAGAGTGTTTATTCGACCAAGGCCCAAACAAGAGCATATATACGGCTACAATACCCATGCGGCCTCACCATTATGCGACCTAGTTGTTATGCATCCTCCAGCTCATAAGATCTTTCTGTTACAACTGTAGAGATCTTCGTGCAGTTGGTGCTGACTACGTGTCCAGCTGACCAAGTCACGCCCACAACGGGTTAATAACAACCCTGAGATCTCATCAACAACATATCTGAACCGAACTCACGTGACAGTTTCCACGTGATAAGCGGCCACAGTTACAACTGCATGTTGTTGAAGTAGCCCTATGTGACCAACAAGCAGTAATATATGCGGAATCCATAGTACGTCCACAAGGCGGCTATAAATAGCAAGGTACCATACTCATACAAGGGGTTGGTTGGCTATCTGCAGATCTACACTCGAGCAAGAGAGAATAGCTTCTGCATCGGATCGTCTATGGAGTATAGAGAGTTGCTACACTCCTAACCCTCCATCGTCACCCCCAGAAAATAAATTTGTACTTAGATTATCTTCTAGGACTTCTCCGTACTTTTTCTTAGTTTGTTAATCAAATTAAGTTCTTTTATTTCTCCTTTTGATTTAAATGGCAAACAGTAGGCTCTTCGATAGCACTTGGTAAGTCTTTAACCTCTTTCCATATCGTGTCTCCAGGCCACCTTGGAGGTAGATTTTTCTTCTTCGTAACGCCGGCACGAAATGTATGCATGTTCCTCTAGAACTGATAATCCGACGGCAGAAATTGTCGATGACAATCGAAGAAGCACGGTTTTCCTCCGTATTTCAAACAGAAAGCCTTAGTGCAGTCCATACAATACGGACAAGAGAGACGAACATGAGTGCTCCATCTTGATAACATGCCATAAGCCAGAAAGTCGTTGATGGTCCACATAAATGATGCCCTCATCTGAAAATTCTACTTTTTTGAAATATCGTACGTGTTGGTGCCTACTTTCCACAGCTGATTCAACTCATCTATCAACGGTTGTAAGTACACATTGATGTTCTTCTTCAAATTATTAGGACCCAAAATAATGACGGTTAAGAACATAATCGGAGACTTCATGCACATCTAAGGTGGTAGGTTGTACGGGATGACGATCACAGGCCAACATGAATAATGGGAGCCCAAAAGTCCGAATGGGGTAAAACCGTTGGACGAGAGCCCCAATCTTACATTATGCAGATCCGAAGTAAAATCGGGATACTCTCGATCGAAGTGCTTCCATGCTTCTCCATCGTATGTGTGATCTAACACTCCTTCAATATGTTCTCGCATGTGCCAATTCATGTTTGCGGCAGTCACCTTCACCATAAACAACCTTTGCAACCGCGACATCAAAGACAAGTAGTGCATCAAATCGGTCGGCTTTCTCGCACCGGCAGGCCTTCCTGTACCAGTTGCCTTATAGCAATCAGCACCACAAAATTGTGACACCTTTGTATCCTTGTAGTCTTTGTAGTACAACATGCATCCGCTGTGACATGCATTAATTTTTTCGTATCCCATCCAGAGCAATCTCACTATCCTCTTAGACCAGTAGAAGTCTTTAGGTAATTTAGCACCCACCGGCAAGATCTCTATAATTAATTCCATCAGTCGGTTGTAGCATTCTTACGACAAGTTAAAATCGGACTTGATGCTCAACAGTCTTATAACCATCTCCAATGGTGAATGATCCTTACAACCAGGATATAATGGAGTTTTTGCATTCTCCAGTAACTCCATGAACTTTGCAGCATCGACATTCGGTGCCTCCTCAGCTGCATCATCATTGTCCGGATCAAAACTAGGCCCGGCAACATCGAAAACCATGTTCACGCACCCGTCGTAGTAATCAGTGTAGTCATGGACATCCATATACGGCTCCGCATAAGGCTTCGGCTCCGATGCTAAATACACAAGTTCTCCGTGTGAGGTCCAATAAACGTAATTTGGCATAAAATTCCTCGAGTACAAACGATATCCACTTCTGAGAGATATTTCAAGTTATGATATCTCACACACGGACACTTAATTTTGGTACCATTCATATACTGAGGGAATGCCTTGGCGAACTGCAGGAACTGCTGTACATCCTCTATAAATTTATCTCGCACGCCGCACATGTCATCAGGAAGACGGTTGTATATCCACGAACGATACCATAGGTAGTAATTCACATCCATTAATATACTTCTGAAAATATAGATAGACATGATTGTTCAAGTATATATCATTCAAAGACTTAGAAAAGTAATTGCATGAGGACATGATTTCAAACTTAGAAGACATGTGGACAACTCCGATTTCAAACTCCATTAAATGGGTCACTCATAATAATAAACACTTGTTCCCTTGTGATCCATTATCTAAAAAGAAATTTTACTGAGAGTTTACAAAATTTTGAAAAAATTCTAGAAAATGCTAAGTATTATAAATTATCTGAAAAGACTGAGCGACCTTTGTTTACTCCTCTAAAAAAAATCTAAAAAGACTTGAAATCTAGTTCTCACCACAAGTCTTTTTAGATATTTAGATTATTTCATTCTTAGACTTTTCTGGTATAACTCTAATAGCCTCAAAAGGCTTACAGAACTCAATTTTCTTTTCACATAATGGACCAGAAGGAACACTTGACTTCGGAGTGTCCAACATAGGTAGAACCTAAGTATTCAACATGGTAGAACCTAAAAGCCTAGTCACTACTATACTAGACCTAAAAGCCTCAAAAAATTTGTTTCAGAGAAGGGCTCACATAGAACACGTGGACTCTCATACACTTGACACACACACACACACACAAGATACTACCCATACCCAAACACAATATCTTGACTAAAATACAAACTCAATTTTTTTTGTTACTTAACTATGACATTAAATCACACTCACACTCACTAATCTTAACTGCACACAGATATACACATAGAACATTGTATATGATACTCCCTGGTACACACTATGCACACACAATCTTCTTCTAGGTACTTATCTACGTATAGGATACTCACTCATGTATAACCGATACACATATGTACACACAATCTTAACTAGAAATTTGTACATTACATATAAAATTTAGAGATATATAACTTTATTTTACTTTTTTTTATATACTTTTTTATGTAAATCTATGTAAACAATAGAAATTTAAACCGAACGGATTTGAATGGGTTAGACCTAACCCTAGTTTCGTGTAAGTGTCAGTATTTATGTGTCCATTTCGTATCTATGTTTGTGTCATTTTTATGTGTCTATGTCATGTATGTGTTTGTGTGTCCTTCATACTAGCCCTAACCCTAGTTTTGTGTTAGTGTTTGTGTATCCATATCGTGTATGTGTTTATGTGTCTGTGACGTGTTAGTGTGTGTGTGTGTATGTATGTGTGTCCTGTTAGTGTGTGTGTATGTGTCTATGTATGTGTGTCGATCGTGTCAGAGAGAGAGAGGGGAGGTTAGGGTTTACCTAAGACGCCAGAGGGAGTCGCGGGGGAAGCACCGTCGAAGCCGAAGGTCGACGGGGGAGCACCGCCGGAGGGGGTCAAAACCCTAACCCTAACCAAACTAAGATAGTTAGAGGGGGATTAGGGTTTACCTAAATTGTCGATCTGAGGGGGTCAAGGGAGGAGCTCGATCGATGCCGGAGCGGAAGGTCGTAGAAGGCTCGCGCGGGAAAGGGGGGATTTTTAGGGGAAAATTTTGGAAGGGGAAAATGAAATCGTTTCTGGAAACCTATATAAAAAAATATTAGAGACATTTTAAACATAAGTCGCTAAACGTCGTTGAGGTTATAATATTTAGCAATGTATGTAATATTACATCGCTAAACGTTGATAAAATAAAAATAATAGCGACGTTTTACGATATTTGGCGACATCGGCTTCCGTAATATTATTGATAGTCGTTATGCCTAGCTGACAGTCGCTAACAGCGATGCCATGTGACGTTAACTTATGATGTCGCTAAATTCATAAAATATAGCAACGTCAGAAAAAGACGTCGCTAAAAATGTTGCTATTTCTTTATATTTTGGTAGTGAATGCTAATTATTGTTAGTCATGACTTTAGTAATTAGAATTAATTAAGTTTAGTGTCATAAAAGGAATATTCTTTTTAGTTGTAGAGATTCCTTCCTTTAGTTAAATTAGATTCTTTTTATGACAAATAGAGAGGGGCTTTTGAGTTATATCAAACTATTCATAAACCTAACCCTAACCTAAGACGGAGCTTATATAAGCCTTCATTATTCATTATAGCCCAATTTGCTTTTCTTATTAGTTCATCCCCAAATTGAGAAGAAAACTCTAATCAATCCATTCCAAATCTCATCCCTCTTATTTTAATTTTCCAATGAGACTAAGGAGCTTGTCATTGCTAGAGAAAGCTTGAAGAAGAGTCCAAGTGTTGAGGATCATGTCCGCTTCGTATTCTTCATGTCCAAATTCAGAGTTCTTCAAGGAGGTCACTCAAAACCTAGGTTTTTTTTATTTTTCACTCTATTTATGGTTAAGAACACCCACTGGACCTATAGGAACCCTCCCATAGGTAGAATTTTCTTTCTAGATGCTAGATCTAGATGCTAAAAGCCCTCATTTATCTGGGTCTATAATTTCTTCTTGTGGAATATTGTTTTGTGTCTCAAATTTGGGAGTTTTGGGTCTATTAGTATAATTCTCCTTAATTTGCATTTTTACTAATTACTTTAGTAATATGAGTATTTTTTCATATGTAGATATGGTGTGTGTTGGATATTGGGAGTGTTGGTACCATACTTGGGGGTGTATCATGAGTTTCACAATAGTGCACCATAGGTGTTTGATATAATGCATATAGTGTATTGTATTGATTTGACATGTGTTGCTAAGTGTATGTATTAGAATATGTGTGGTGTTATCAATAAGAGTATTGGAGTTGGTATCATATGAATGAGTGTATTATGGGTTATTAGCTTGAGGGTGACTTATGTGTAGGTGTATCATGAGAAGCATCATAAATTTGGGGTGTTTAGTGTAAATGGTATGTGTTTATATATGTAATTAAATGTATATATAAACATATATGTGTGTTATACACATTGGTGTATATAGCTATGTGGGGGGGAATGGTCTCAGTCAAAGAGGGAATTGGGAAGAATACAAGAGTAGAAACATCAATGATATATGCTGCTAACAATAGAAGATGGGACAACAGAGCAACAAGCAGCAGTTGCAGCCACTTGAGATCAACCTTCAAAGTTGAGGATGTTATCTTATGTGTTAGAAAGTGTAGTAGTAGCAGTGATAAATGTATAGATGAGGGGAGTATCGGGTTTTCTGGGTGCATGTGGCTCGGGTGGCAGTTGCAGTTGAGGGTTAGGGTGTTGTGCACCTTGGTACATGAGGGCTAGGGTGTTGTGCACCTTGGTACATGAGGGTTAGGGTGTTGTGCACCTTGGTGCATAGAGGTTAAGCTCGGGCAGAGTTGCTTGGGTCTGAACATCAAGCATGTGGGCAATATCTTTAGTATTGGTGTGACTGAAATAGTGAGGGGGATTCAGTAACTAGGATTGAAGTGTTGTTTGAGCAGTAGGTGACTGCAAGTTATAGCAGTATAGGTATTAGGATATCTGGGCATTAAGGGTGTGTTCAGTTCTAGTTTTTGTGTTTATTGTGTTTGTGTTAGAGTATAGGAGGAGGAAGTTAGTCTCAATATCAGTGGAGTGAGGATTGATTATATATATATATATATATATATATATATGTGTGTGTGTGTGTGTGTGTGTGTGTGTGTGTGTGTGTGTGTGTGTGTGTGTGTGTGTGTGTCATTGTATTAGATATAGGTGCATATTTTATTGGAGTGTTAGTATTTGATGTAACCAAATAGGAGGGGAACACAGGAACATTATTGTATGCAGTGATGAGAAGCATGTGAAGGATGTCCAAGCTCAAGTATGTGCTGAGTTGTTTCCAGAGTGGTTGGTGGGTTAGATGTTAAGGTAGTGTATCAGAGGTGGGGACCATGGTGTGCTGATACCAAGGGGCCAGAGTTGGGTTATAGTGTCAGTAAGTGATTTAGGTATGGATTTATTACAATTAGGAAATAGACACTCATTCCAGATTTTAGTATGATAATCTTGATGTACCAGTGATTTGGGTGTTGATGTGCTTCAGGATTTGTTGAGCTTCAGGATTTGGAATTTATGTGCACTGGCTTTGATGTTCAATGCTCAGGTACATAAGAAAAGCAACAGTAGCTCGAGCAGAGCACAAAGGACTGTTGTACACAGTCTTGGATGTGCAGTAGGTTGGATCAGGTTAGAGCATGTTGTGTAGGGTGTTGCAGGTCAGAGTAATTAGCAGTGTAGGGAACTATACATTAGAAATTAGAGGGGTACCATGGTGTGGGTATCAAGGAGACAGTTAAGGTATTGTGTATACCTAGTATCCTAGGTATTTGAGTAATGGATTAGGTATAAGTGTAGGTATGGATTTTTAGTATCCTGCACGCATGACATATGTGTATCCCAGTAAGATATAGGTAATAGGTTGGGTAGTGGGGGTATTTAAGATACCATAGATAAGAGTGCATATTAAGGTAAGTATTAGATCAAGTTGGTTATTAGGTAATGTATTATAAATACCAAGAGTAGTTAATGGACTAAGGGTATAAGTATTAGATAGGGAATACTATATGTAATATCTATATACCATATTAAATACTAAGATATGGGGTTAGGAGTCTAGGGCTAGACACCAAGGTTTGAGTTAAGGTATTGGTAACTGATTAGGGTCCTTGGTGATATTATATATACTATATATGTGATATATATTATATCTGTACTAATTAGTATGACCTAGGTATAGCCTAGTATCACTAAGTACTAGCTAGTTTAGCCTTATTGACCAATTTAGAAGCTAGTTTGAACTTAGAATCCAGGTATTGACCTAGTGTTAACCTAGTTTGACTAGTATGACTTAGTTTTGACCTAGAAATTATATTCTAGTTTATTTAAACATGGTTATTACTCCAATACACCAAATAATATGAAATTTTATATATAGGTATGCGAGGCACCGATGCGGACACAGTTTGACATTCATTGCTCTGGATCGAAGGCGAGTATATTCTCTGATAGTTTCCATTATTTGATAATTACTATATTTTAAGTATTTAGAAATGTTATATCTGATTTTTGACACGATGGTACACGGATTGGTATTGACATTGGATCTTCTGTTATGAGATGTTACCTTGACTCATCGCAATGATATAGAATACTGCTCATCGTTTGGTTTTGGATAACATTGGATAACATTGGTTAACATTGGATACATTGGCTACTAACGTGTCATGGTTAGATCTATTGTATTAGTCGGGGCAGGAAAAGTACTAGCAAGATATGTTATCAAGAACTATTGGCAAGTAGCATACACTTCACATATGGTTGAGCTAGTTTATCCTTAGTGTAAATTATTGAATCTTCCAAGTTGATCACATATCTATTTAGTATTTCAAAATGCACTGTATGTTATACTTTTTATATTTAGTTCATAGATTACATTGCCTTGTACTTGATATTGTAGTTCCTTCTCTTTCATTTTATATATGCATTGGATATACCCTATTGCTTACATTGTCTGTCTCCCTTTACTATCGCCATTGTATCAGTTTATTATTTCTCATTATATAGAGCATACTCTATTTACTGTTTTATAGTCTTTTTTAATTAATTAGAACTGTTATTGGGTTGTACTTCGTTCCATCCTGACTGGATATATTTTTCAGACGACGACTTAGAAGACTGGTGTCCCACGTACTATGGACCACGAGGGGGATAGCAACCATGGGCCCTGATACTCATGAGTGGTTGTCGGAAGGTCTACCCGGAATCACTAGTTACCCTAATTAGTTTTTATTAGCATTTTTGGTACTGGATTTGTTTTCGGGTTATATTTGAGACTTGGATATTGTTGATGTTATTGGATGTTGTTGATGATTAGACCTTATTGTTATGTTAGACTTCTTTGTTTTATCATATCGTGTCATTTATCCTCCTTATAGATTTTATTATGATTGAGTATTGATTTTTATATCATCATCATCTTATCCTCCGTATGGAGTTGAGATATTATTGACAGGTTTATACATTATTGTGTGAGATAATTATATAGTATAGTTGACCTAGACAACGTTCTACCGTCAATGCTGCGGCGTAGGCTGGACGTACCTACGTACTCGTGCCCTTACACCGGGTGCGGGTCAGGGCAAAAGACTAATGCCTATTAAAAAAAATAATCAAGGGATTTCTACTTGCTATAAAAATAAAGATATCACTTTTGAATTTATCACAAATCATGTGGTTAGGATCTTGAATGAAATAAAAGAAGTTTCTTTGAAAGATAATCAAATAAACTTTATAAAAGAAGAAATCCTTCAGTGAACTTTATCTCAGCAACTGAAGAAGATTGATATACAGAATAAAATTAGACAAGTTAAAGAAGATTTTGCAATTCAAACTTGTAGAAATATTCTTAATCCTTTTTGGGAAAGAAAACAACATATTATTACCTATTCCATATGAAAAAACTTTCCAAGAGAAAGATATTCCGACAAAGGCAAGACCTTGTCAAATGAATCATAATTATTTTGAATTATGCAAGAAAGAAATCAAGGATTTATTAGATAAAAAATTAATTCGCAAATCTTACTCCCCATGGAGTTGTACAATATTTTATTTTAATAGTAATGATGAAAAAGACCGAGGTGTTCCAAGACTTGTCATCAATTATAAACCTCTTAATAAAACATTAAAATAGATTCGGTATCCTATCCCAAATAAAAGGATTTTCTTAATAGGATTGTTCGAGCAAAGATCTTTTCCAAATTTGATTTAAAGTTCTATTTGGACACTATGAATGGAATGTTATGCCCTTTGGTCTTAAAAATGCTCCTTCTGAATTTTAAAATATTATGAATGAGATATTCATTCAATATTCTCATTTATTTTATCATATATTGATGACATATTAATCTTTTCTAATAGTATTGAAGAATATTTTAAGTATCTCAATATATTTAAACATTTAGCCATAAAAATGGTCTAATATTATCAACAACCAAGATAAAACTATTTCAACTTGAAATAAGATTTTTAGGACATAACATTGTGAATAATATAATTATTCTAATTGACAGGAGTATTGGTGACGCCTGAGAGATACGTACTCTCGCGGGGAAACCCCATATACTTAGCATTTTTTTAAAAATAATAATTTTATTCCATGCTATAAGATCAATTACATCCACATTACATTAATTACGCCCACCCGAAAACCCTATCCCCTTTACATCTCATATTCTATATTGTGAATAATTTTGATAGTAACTGTGTGAGTTCCTTCAAATATTCGATTGTTCCTTTCCTTCCAAATATGCCATACCGCAGACGTCAGCCTGGTACCCGCTTCCCGGAACCAATCATGTCCCCTTCTTCTAGCCTTCCTAATCTATAAAACCTTTTTTTAAAAAACTAGTCGTCCTCTCCTTTGAATATTCATGACTTCCTTTTGCCTGCTCTAAACCAAGTCAGCAATCACACATCTAACAAATAAGTGCGGCATAGACTCTAGATCTTGTTCATATAAAACACATGTCTGGTCTCCATCCCGAATCCAGAATCGCACAAACCTATCCATCGTCAATAATCTTCCCATGGCCAGTCTATATATATATATATATATATATATATATATATATATATATATATATATATATATATTCTCTCATCCAATTTTTATGTATACTTAGCTTAGTAAGAGATTAGGGGTCAATTTAGAATTATTTTGGATTAATTAACTAGATTTATAAGTCCATCTATTTTTTTTATTCTCTCGTTGCACCAGGGCATTTCTTAATTATTTAGAGCAATGCACTAGCATTTGGCTTCCAACAAATTTTACAACCTTGACCTAGACAAGCCCATCTTCAATCCTGACCTTTGTGTCACTCGTAAATACCCTCTCTTGTGCTTTAGTTTAATTGCACAACAATCGCCAGACAATATCTAATAATAAATCCAAGTTTGCATCATTGCCCATTCCAATCGAAATTGGAGACACAACCTCGACCCTTTTCTCACAACCAAATTTATGAAAATAATCTATTCTGAGTCTACTACGTCCATGATACTTGTGTCCCACCCAATTTAAATTCTATGCACTTCCAATTAATTAAAGAATACCATTGACATTAATTTTAACTAAATTAGTGCAATGACTCAACCTAACCCAAAACTAGACCCAACAACAACCCAAACCCCCACTCACACCCTCATGGTTCATACAAAATACCATACACTAATTTTTTCCACTACAACACACCAAACATGGTATTTTTTTCCATATCCAATCCATTTTTTTCTTGGTGCAAGTCCTAAAAAATTGGAGACTTTTGGGAAAATAGCTAGCCATGTGTCCACCTTCTATTGGTTGGAACAAATGAAAGAAACCCACTTTGGCATGCTTGACCAGTCACATGTACATCTCCCTCCTCTTTGTATGAAACTATGCAACCTACAATCAATCTCCACCCTCCATTCAAATTCCAATACATCACCTCCACCCATTCCTTCATGAAACCCCCCTCTCCTTGGGAACCTAGCCGGCCATAATCCCTAGGCAACACTCTCTCTCTCCTTATTTAAGATAATACCCTTTCCCTCTCTCTCTCTCAACATGCAACCACCATTAACCACCATCACCACCATTAACCACCATCACCATCTTCACCACCATCACTACCCCCAACTCCGACCACTACCATCTCCTTCACCAGCTCCCCGACATCACCACTGCCAACCACCATCACCTTCGCCACCCTCGTCTCCACGACCACGACCACTGCCATCACCTCCACGACTACCGCTACCCTCACCTCCATGACTGTTGCTGCCTCCTCCATCCGCCATCCTCGTCTCCAAGACCACGGCCATTGTCATCACCTCCACGACCACCGCCACCCTCACCTCCACGAATACCCCACTGCCACCAGCTCCACGACCATCCCCACTGCTACCAGCTCTATGACCACCACTACCATTCCTAACTCCCTCTCCACGACAGCCACCACCCTCACCACCGCCAACCAACACGACCACAGCCACCAACACCATCACCCGAGCCCCCTCTTCTCCATACCTGACCGCCACCAGCACCACCACCTTCACCAGCAGCCATCACCACCACCACCGCCTTCCTCTTTTAGTTGTTATTGTTGTTAAAGCTGCTGCTACTAATGCATTGAGCTGCTGCTGTTGCCGTAGTTGCTCCGGCCTCCCTGGCCGGAGCAGGCCGCCAGAGCACCCCCTCCGATAACCTCTGACCCCGACGACCCCTACCATCCTCGGGCAAGGCACCCCGAGCAAATCAAGCTCGCCACAACCAAGACCTCCCTCCGCGACGAAGAACGACACAAATCAAAGCAGAATTTCAGTATCAAAGAGCCAACTTTACGGCACGATTACACCCTCCTCGCTTATCCGATCCTTGACCAGCCACCTCTGGTTAACTCTCCACTTGACCTTCTTCCAGTACTTTTAATTACTTTATTTTAGTTTGATCTAGGTTGGTAGTTAATTGAGCTCCAACAACCAAGAATAACAGTTTTTAAAACATTAAAATTCTCCGATACGAAGTTGGTCCCGTCAAAGCAGGCAGTATTTTTTGACGTGTGGGCTTTCGTGGAACTTGATTCGAACGTGTGTGTGCGCCAAAATTAACCCGTATCTGTCGAAAGTTCTCCCATATCGATGTTTTGCAAATTACCCAATTATTTGGTGCACACTTGTCGTATCATGATAAAACTAGCGCCATTAGACTTGCAGCGTTCGACTTATCCTATGAACCAAGTTTTGCCTGATTCAGAGATAGTGACCGCATCGCTGTTTCGCGGGTCCCATGATCCATTCCAACGGACGTTTTTATGATCGGCTTACCGGAATCCAAATTTGGATATACCGTTGAGTTTGTATCATCATTTAGAATTTGTTTAACCTATAACATACTATTTTTAGGGACCTTTGCTCCTGGCACATTTTTCGGTACAAGGCGGGGCCCACTTGTGGACCCCATGTTGACCAGAAACTGTAGTTTTGCCCCTGTGTCCAAATTGGACGTCTGAATATACTTTTTTGAGTATTTCACTCATTCTGGGACTGTTGGTGATATTTTTGACAACATCCGGGGATATCTGCTCCAGTTTCCATCTTGCGCTGCTACTTCCCTGGCGAGTTCGTGTTCGAATCTTCGGCTTCCAGGCAAGTATATCTTGCCTTGTTGTACTGTTTAAATTCAGTTAATATTATATATTATGCTCTAAATATAACTGTGTGTGTCCGAGAATAACTCGGGTGCAGTCGACGAAGGCGTTGACGTTAGGACTTGTGTTTGACCTAGCGTCTAGTAGACGTACCCTAAGTGACGGAGTTATCATTATAACTCTGAGGCCTTGACACGTATCATTTTATATCACAGAGTGAGTTCATGATAGGACACGGGCTTACGCACTTGACTGGCCATCGGTGCGAGTAGCACGTGTGATGGTATTTAGCATAGTTGTATGGTTCTTCGTGACTTGCATATAGTTACGAGATGTCCATGTCGCACTTGAGACTTGTACATTGGCATTGGGCGGAAAGGACGACTAGTAGGCGTATGGGACACCCATCTCCTTTATACAGATATCACATTCTTTGGAGAGATATAGACGTATATATTTATGCAGATACCGTATTCTTTGGAGCGTTGGACGTTACATGTGCAGATACCACGCTCTTCAGGGCGTTGGACATTACATGTGCAGATACCACACTTTTTAGAATATTAGACGTATTTATTTATGCAGATACCAAGCTCTTCGGAGCATTGGACGTTATTATATATGCAGATTGCCCCAAGAAGGGGGTATATGTGGCATATACTAGCCAGTCATGACAATTGGTGAATTACGTCAGCATATGTCTAGCCTACACTTCCCATACGCACTAAGTTATCCTCAAATTGCATTTACTTAGGAGGATAGTTCACCCTGATTTACTTTACTTAGTATTTATATTATGGCATGTACTTTTTGTATCTTGTTACGTCCTTCTGAGGACCTGGTTCCCTTCCAGGTTATTTATATAGTTTTGATGAGGCTTGATCTGGTGGTGTATTGGATATCTTTGCAGGTATCATTATATCTTTCCTCTATTATAGTTATGTACTATTTCCCATTGTGACTCTGCTATTATAGCCTACTGTTTATAGGCCTATATTATTCTCTTGGTCTATTCGAACGGCTGTATTATTGGGCTATAGACTAATGATGCGTACTGTTCCCTCTTGTAATTTATTTACCATGGATTGAGATTTAGTTTTGTTGTTACATGTTAGGATTAGATTTTATTTTTAGCTTAATAACTTGACCGTGGATAGCGCAAGTGCCCTTCGTGGGGTCCATTAAATTGGAAAGCCCTACGGAGTCGTACCAGCTGGCCATTGCCACGTGTCTGGTCCCGCATATTTTGGGACTGGAGCGTGACATAGTTTTATTGGTGGCCCATGCAGGTCAGAGCATATCGTTTCGGTTACGTTACTGTACCGAACGAGCCTGTAACTTAGGATTAATGATGAATAAGATCTCAATCTAAAACTAATTTTAAAACTCCTCTTGTATTCGATTGTCGTCCTTGGACTTCATTATTATATTCGTTTATTTACCGTCGATATCGTTATTATTGTTTCTCATCTTCCTTATTTCTGAGAGATGGATGCTCGCGCACTGTGATTTTCTCCAGGAGCAGATCCTAGTCAAGACGGAAGAAGGTATGATTGATGTAATATTTTATGAGAAGATGGTTACCCTTAGTAGGGTAGGTTAATAGGTTCTTTCTAGATGTTAGAGCTAGCATAGATTTTTAGCATGGGAATTAAACCTAGTAGTAGACGTCTCGAACTGGTAAAACCCTACCTTTCCTTAAGGTAGCAGTGATTTGTAAGTATTAGAAGCTAGAAAGATTGTTTGATTCTAATGCTCTAGAATAATTTGGAAAAGACATAGCTAGATGCTAGGAATTAGTTGTAGCCCCATGATAGTGATATAAGAAATTAGTTGTAGCCTCATGATAGTGATACAAGGAACGACATTATGAACTTGAGAAGACAGAACTTTAGACTCACGTCTAGAAGAAGATTATCGGATACTAATAAAAATAGGGTATGAAATAGCACTTTATGTAGCAAACCATAGTGGTTAATATCTAGTTGCCTTGTGACTTCCACCAGACCTAGAAATTTTTTACCCTTTAGATAAAGATGATTATATGACTAGGCTAAAATAGATACATGGATTACTAGATTCGTTATTGATTGACTTGACAACTTAGGTACTAGGGTATAGCTTCTGAAATCAGATTAGATATACTTGATTTGTTTGGATTGCCAGTGTCTATTGGGCTCGTGGTTTTTACCTTTGATAACTCGATTAGTTGAGCTAGTATCTGAAATAGAGCAATTAGATTGAAGGATGAGAGTATCGACAGATATTATAGCCTTGAGTTGCATATCGTGAACTACCTATAATGGATGGCAAGTAATAAACAAAATGGTACCCATATAGTTTGGATAAAGGTATACATAGAGTAAACTAGGAGAAACCTCAGGTTTGAGGTAAAAAGGTAGAGTGGCAACAAGATGAGATTCGCGACAAGTACCTGACCTTGATCTTTTTTAAATTAAGAGAAGGATCTAGGAAAGACTAAATTTTATCACTCGATAGCTGCCTCGAAGATCGATACTACGAAGCGAAAGGTATTGTGCCATGATTGACAGAGTTTAGAATTGAACACAAGATCAACCTACTAGAAAGATATGAAGGTGTGTAGGAAATAAATGTTAAGGGAAATATATTAGAGTCACGTAATCTTAGGACAAAAAATTTTGATATGGACTTGAAAGATAATAATTATAGTATTTATGAATTATAATGCTTTTGAAATTTTGAGGATTTAGCGTAGGTAGAAATTGTTGATCAGCCTAGACGTGCTACAAATTTCAAGAAACAAAATACAGGTTTAGATCACACGCTGACTCATTGGTCAACCGGTAGAGGATTACCACTAGACTCTTAGATTATATATTGACACATGAGTAGGGGGTGTAAATAGAAGATAGAAGTCTGATAGGAATGATAGATGAATATTAAAGTTTACACATAAACTACTTAGGGATAGAGATTTAGATTTTTGACTAAGAGGACATGAGATTGCTGAACCTAACCCTTAGTAGTAGGTGGTGTTATGAGAACCTATTTTTAATTTACCCTAGCCGATGAATTTTAGGAATCATATTCTTGTTATTCTATTTGTTATATTTTATTCTAGGGTATTTAGAATGATTGAATAGATATTTATTGCATAATTTCTATATATTCTTATTACTATGTATTGAGTAGAGACTTATGTTGTATTTTATTACATATATTTCTCCTAGAAATTGTTCGAGTTGAGCATCAAGACTAGGTATGACTGACTGACTAGATTAGACTTGTTGCTGCTAAGACTGATTATAAAAAGTTAGGTTGCATGATTCCATTATGGATACTATAGGATGATGACATTATACCTAGGAAAGAATATTGAGATATTAACCGTCTTAGTTGCAGAAAAAAGAATTTAGATACTACATAAGTGGCCTTGAGGATTTTGTGCTTATAGAATTTTAGTGCCTAACACATGCACTCCTTCGAGAATAAAGGTATGACATCACTTTCCTTATAGATATTTGAAGTTTTAAACTAAGATTTTGTTGTGGCACCCTTGAGTAACCTACGCTATAGGTGGTAAAAAAAATTTTAGATAATAATTTGCATGATAACAGTAATGAGACAATACATGATGGTGAGAAAAAAATATTCAGGGAACTAAATGACTTAGACGATTAAACTGTGTGTATATGACAGTTTAAGATTTAGAGAGTAGCTAGGAATAAGTACCAAGTTGTGTTTATAGATTTAGAGATGTGTTGAGTTTGTCGTTGGGGAGATTGATTTTGAATTTTAAGGACAAAATTTTCTAAGGTGGATAGATTGTAAATCCCCTCACCCAATTTTTATGTATACTTAGCTTAGTGAGAGATTATGGATCAATTTAGAATTATTTTGGATTAATTAACTAGAGTTATAAATTTATCTATTTATTTTATTCTCTCGTTGCACCTTGGCATTTCTTAATTATTTAGAGCAATGCACTAGCATTTGTCTTCCAACAAATTTTACATCCTTGACCTAGACAAGCCCATCTTCAATCCTGACCTTTGTGTCACCCATAAATACCCTCTCTTGTGCATTATTTTAAAGGCACAACAATCGCCAGACAATATCTAATAATAAATCCAAGTTTACATCATTGCCCATTCCAATCGAAATTGGAGACACAACCTCGACCCTTTTATCACAACCAAATTTATGACAATAATTTATTCTGAGTCTACTACGTCCATGATACTTATGTCTCACCCAATTTAGATTCAATGCACTTTCAATTAATTAAAGAACACCTTTAACACTAATTTTAACTAAATTGGTGCAATGACTCAACCTAACCCAAAACTAGACCCAACACCAATCCAAACCCCTACTCATACCCTCATGGTTCATAAAAAACACCACATACCAATTTTCTCCACTATAACACACCAAACATGGCATTTTTTCACATCCAATCTACTTTTTTCTCTTTGTACAAGTCCTAAACTATTAGGGACTTTTGTGCAAATAGCTAGCCATATGTCCAGCTCCTATTGGTTGGAACAAATGAAAGAAATGCACTTTGGCATGCTTGACCGGTCATAAGTACATCTCCCTCCTCTTTGCATGAAACTATGCAACCTACAATCAATCTCCACCCTCCATTCAAATTCCAATACACCACCTCCACCCATTCCTTCATGAAACCCCTCCCTCCTCCTTGGGAACCTAGCCGGCCCTAATCCTTAGGCAATACTCTCTCTCTCTCTCTCTCTCTCTCCTTATTTAAAACAACATCCTCTCCCTCTCTCCCTCAACATGCAACCACCATTAACCACCATCACCACCATTAACCACCATCACCATCTTTACCACCATCACTACCCCCAACTCCGACCACCACTCTCTCCTTCACCAGCTCCCCGACATCACCACCGCCAACCACTATCACCTCTGCCACCCTCGCCTCCATGACCACGACCACTGCCATCACCTCTACGACCACCGCCACCCTCACCTCCATGACTGTTGCTGCCTCCTCCAACCGCCACCCTCGTCTCCACGACCACGACCACTATCATCACCTCCACGACCACCGCCACCCTCGGCTCCACGACCACCCCACTGCCACCAGCTCCACAACCACCACCACCATTCCTAACTCCCTTTCCACGACAGCCACCACCCTCACCATCGCTAACCAACACGACCACAGCCACCAACACCATCACCCGAGCCCCCTCTTCTCCATACCTAACTGCCACCACCACCACCACCTTCACCAGCAGCCATCACCACCACCGTCGCCTCCCTCTTCTAGTTGCTGCTGCTGTTAAAGTTTCTGCTATTGCTGCATTGAGCTGCTACTGTTGCCACAGTTGCTCCGGCCTCCCTGGCCGGAGTAGGCCGCCAGAGCACCCCCTCCGATAACCTCTGACCCCGACGACCCCCACCATCCTCTGGCAAGGCACCCTGAGCAAATCAAGCTCGCCACGACTGAGACCTCCCTCCGCAACCAAGAACGGCACAATCAAAGCAGAATTTCAGTATAACGAACCAACTTTACAGCACGATTACACCCTCCTCGCTCATCCGATCCTCGAACTGCCACCTCTTGTTAACTCTCCACTTGACCTTCTTCTAGCACCTTTAATTACTTTATTTTAGTTTGATCTAGGTTGGTAGTTAATTGAGCTCCAACAACCAAGAATAATAGTTTTCAAAACATTAAAATTCTTCGATACGGAGTTGGTCCCGTCAAACCGGGCAACCACGCATACCAATTTTATCGAAAGATGCTTGCGATATTTTCTGACGTGTGGGCTTTTGTGAAACTCGATTCGAACGTGTGTGTGCGCCGGAATCAACCCATATCCGTCGGAAGTCCCCCCGTATCAGTGTTTTGCAAATTATCCAATTACTTGGGGCACGCTTATCGTATCGTGACAAACTAGCACAATTGGACTTGCGGCATTCGACTTGTCCTGTGACCCAAGTTTCGTCTGATTCTGAGACAGTGACCGCATCGTTGTTTCGCGGGCCCCATGATCTGTTCCAACAGGCATTTTTGTGATCGTCTCACCGGAATTCAAATATGGACATACCTTTGAGTTTGTATCATCATTTAGAATTTGTTTGACCTATAATATACTATTTTTAGGGACCTTTGCTTCTGGCACATTTTTTGGTGCAAGACGACTTGTGGATCCCGTGTTGACCAAAAACTGTAGTTTTGCCCCTGTGTCCAAATTGGATGTCTGAATATACTTTTCTGAGTATCTTACTCATTCTAGGACTGTTGGTAATATTGGTGACGGCATCCGGGGATATCTGCCCCAGTTTCCATCTTGCGCTGCTACTTTCCTGGCGAGTTCATGTTCGAATCTTCGCCTGGCTTCCAGGCAAGTATACCTTGTCTTGTTGTACTGTTTAAATTTAGTTAATATTAAATATTATGCTCTAAATATTATATAACTGTTCTCGTCCGAGAATGACTCGGGTGCAGCCGACGAAGGCGTCGACGTTAGGACTTGTGTTTGACCTAGCATCTAGTGGACGTACCCTACGTGACGGAGTTATCATTATAACTCTGAGACCTTGACATGTATCATTCTACGTCACAAAGTGAGTTCATGATAGGACACGGGCTTACGCACTTGACTGGCCATCGGTGCGAGTAGCACATGTGATGGTATTTAGCATAGTTGTATGGTTCTTCGTGACTTGCGTATAGTTACGAGATGTCCATGTCGCACTTGAGACTTGTACATTGGCATTGGACGGGAAGGACGACTAGTAGGCGTACGGGACACCCACCTACTATATACAGATACCGCGTTCTTCGGAGCGATACTGACGTATATATTTATGCAGATACCATATTCTTTGGAGTGTTGGACGTTATATATGCAGATACCAGGCTCTTCAGGACGTTGGACGTTACATGTGCAGATACTACACTTTTCAGAATGTTAGACGTATTTATTTATGCAGATACCATGTTCTTTGGAGCGTTGGACGTTATTATATATGCAGATTGCCCCAAGATGGGGGGCATATGTGGCATATACTAGCCAGTCACGACGATTGATGAATTACGGTAGCATATGTCTAGCCTACACTTCCCATACACACTAAGTTGTCCTCAAATTGTATTTACGTAGGAGGATAATTCACCCTGATTTACTTTACTCAGTATTTACATTATGGTATGTACTTTTTGTATCTTGTTACATCCCTCTGAGGACCTGATTTTCTTCCAGGTTATTTGTGCAGTTTTGATGAGGCTTAATCTGGTGGTGTGTTGGACATCTTTACAGGTATTATTATATCTTTCCTCTATTACAGTTATGTACTATTTTCCATTGTGACTCTACTATTGTAGCCTAGTATTTATAGGCCTATATTATTCTCTTGGTCTATTCGAACGGCTGTATTATTGTGCTGCAGACTAATGATGCGTACTGTTCCCTCTTGTAATTTATTTACCATGGATTGAGATTTAGTTCAGTTATTGCATATTAGGATTAGATTTTATTTTTAGCTTGATCACTTGACCGTCGACAGCGCAAGTGCACTTCGTTGGGTCCATTAAATTGGAAAGCCCTACGGAGTCGTACCAGCTGGCCATTGCCACGTGTCTGGTCCCGCATATTTTGGGACGGGGGCGTGACAATATATATATATATATATATATATATATATATATATATATATATATATATATATATATATATATATATATGTGTGTGTGTGTGTGTGTGTGTGTGTGTGTGTGTGTGTAAAATTTTACTTATTTGATGTTAAAATCTTGTATTAAATATAAAGATATTATGGCAGACTATGTTAATTAAATCCAAGTATTGATTACCAAATAACTGCTAATGATTGGTTAGTTGCTACTACATTTTTTTTAAAAATTTTGAATTATTTTATAATATTACATGTAGTTTATTATCCTTTTTTTTTAGTTCTAACATAGGCCATTAATATTACCCATTTGCAAAACAGAGAAATATTCTTGTTATTGATTATGACATTTCTAAAACGGAAGTAAAATTTCTAAAATTTTGGCGTGAAATACCTCTTTTAAATTGTTTGAGTGTGGTTTTAGATTCCAAAATAAAATTAGACGATATACTTATATTGTTAGATAATTTTTATGACAATATGAATGTTGACTTAAGTAGTAAATTAGAAATTAAAGAATGTTTAGATACTCTAATTAATTATATGAAAAAGAGAAGAAAAAAAAAGTTATATCAAAATGACCCGGGATTACCAGTCATTCAATGTAGTAGGTTTAATGTCTAAGTTATCTCGTGCTAGGAGTATACTATAAAGAAATAAATAAATAAATAAAAATATTCTCTCCCAATTCAAGAATTGATCTTATATTTAAACTCTTATCATGAAGATAAAGACGAATTTGGATTATATTTTTCAATTTTAGAGTGATAGAAAGCACACACAAAAGCTTAGTATGTACTTTCTTCGTTGGCACATGATCTTCTAGTGGTCCATGTGTCCAAGGTAGCATCAAAATTTTATTTTAGTGCAGGTTCAGAATGATGAGCAAGAAAAGAAGCAGGATGCTACCAGATATTTTGGAAGTCTGGATTTTCGTTCAAGATTGGATTTGTACGAAAAGACGGACTCAACACTTGAAAGATAAAATTTACGACATCTATAAACTAGACTTTCAAGATTTTACTATAGAGGAGGATACAACACCTGGAAAAAAAATTGAATATATCAAATATCGCAACAAAGTTTCAAAAAAAAAGATGGATGAAGACTGAAGATCAAATTGAGTATAAAATATGTATTTTACTCTTTCAGTTTGTCTAAAATATCATATTAAATTTCTCAAATAAATAAAATTAATAAAAAAAATTTTACATTAATTACTCGCAGCAACCGGGTCCCACCTCTCCCCCCCCCCCCCCTCCAATGGACGACCGCCACGTGGCGATCGTTCATTGGGGAAGAGGTGGGGCCGGGGGTGGCCTACGTAGCAGGAGGGTGAGAGGGTTGTAAGAAGGTTGTAAACATTTGGAAGTAAACTTAGCATTATTGTTTTTATAATCCCAAAGTCCATCCCTCCTTAAAGCCAAACCATTTTTATGGGATTTTTTTTCAAATAAAATAGGACCGACTCCGATCCGGATCTGACCCGGATCCAGCCTGTTTCCAGCACGATTTTTTTTAGATAGTGGGCAATGCTAGGTTTGAGTTCTGCTCTATGAGTCCGGTCCGGTCCGGTCCGGACCGTATTTTTTAACATGGCTGGACCAGTCCGGCCAACACTCGATCAAATCAGTCAAAATTGGGCTCGGGATGATCTGGTCAGACCCACTCATCATTTTTTTAGATGTCCAACTTAATGTTCGGGACTTGAGTTTGTGTACGTTGTGTTACATGTCTTTTGGACCCACTGTCACAAATTTTCACCAAATAAATAGAAGGAATATATACGCCCCCATGGCTCGATCCACCGTTCTTCCACCACCCAGCCAGGATCTTATACCTTTATCCAATAACCACAAAGGCCACTCGAGTTCGGTCACTCATCATCTTGAGGTACACAGCATTTAAGTGTATTTTATAAAATATTATATAGTTGTGTAAATTCTGCTATGTTAAAAAAAAAAGGAAAAAGAAAAGGCAAAGAAAAGAACAATAGCCTATAAATAAGGGTGGTAGATTAATATCATGACACACCTAAGACATCTGACCTAAGTATTTATATATGGCCATTGTTGACAGTGGGTGGTGATGGAGTGGAGGTGTTTAATGAGTCAATTCAGACCACCTTCTTACTGCCCATCTCACCAACAATACTTAAGAGGCTTGTGAAAGTCTCTCTCACACATCAAGCGCATGCATGAAAGTGTCGCGATTCCTTTCCTTTGCCTCCACGGTGTTGGCATGTGAAAGTCTCTCTCTCTCTCTCTCTCTCTCTCTCTCTCTCTCTGCGCTATCATGTTCCACTCAAGAAAAATTATTCAGTAGACCAGTCTAATATTACGTTACAGTGGTAAGATTTACTTTTTTTTTTCTCCGACAACCACGTAATATTATAAAAATGATCATAACATTATCGGAAATATATATATATATATATATATATATATATATATATATATATATATACCTCACCGCTGCCACGTGGTAATGTTTGTCCACTGAACATTTTTTTCTCGCGAGCCCAACTAGCAACAGCTACCAACTCATGTTTTTGTAGTCGTAGTTGCACTTCCTACTCTTCCTTTTTTTGATTATTTTGTATAAATGTATCGGGTTTAGATCTAATTAGACTTTGGGTACTGGATTTATTCGTTTTAGAATTTGGATACTCAAATTTTTAGTAACACATTTATTGACAAAATTGGACTTTCAGTAACGAAATGAGACTTTTAATGACGATTGTTCGTCACTAAAGTATGTCACTAAAAAAATTCGAATATCTAAAGTTTAAAACAAACAAATTCAGTACCTACATTTATTCGAATATCTAATTAGATGCTAAACCTGGTACCCTTATACAAAATAATTCTTCTTCTTTTTCTTTGCTTTGTGTGCATGTTAGAACCAGACGAAGGAGCATCTCATCTTTCCTTCTCCCTACTCTTTCTTTGGTTTAGCATGACAATAATCTTTGTCCGGCTATTGCATTCTTCCTTCCAAAGCTTTTCAATCTCTTTGTTTTGGGAAAGGTTTCATTCTCCTAGTCACAAGCCTACACTTTTTTCAATCTCTAGTGAGTGGTGAAGGTGTGCTTGCACTCGGCTAGTTGATGCTGGGTCCACTGATTTATGATGCATGGCCAACCGTAAAGAAATTCTTTGCGAGAAAAACAAAATTCTTAACTCAAAAAGGTCAATCAATTTTTTTGTCCAATAGCAGATGTTAAGCAGTATTTAGGACTATTTGGTTGCTGTAAATGCTATATGTGACATTTTTTTTTTCTTCCAAAGTTTCTCAATATTCTCTTTGGTTTGGGAAAGGGCTCAATCTCCTTACGTAAATATTTGGTTACTGCACTGCAAATGTTTCCAATGGCAGAAGTCCATATCTCTGTTCTTCCTTCAAACTTAGATTTAAAAGTTCAGTTCTGCTACACAGACCACGGAAGAAATCACGGCTGAACCGAGCTGCCACGGGACAGCTTTTTATTGTCCGAATTTTTTCGACCGACATTAGCGGGAAGCTAACGTCATTGAAATTGCTCCGGCCAACAGGAAACTGCCACGTGGCAGCTCGATTCAGCTCTCGGTTTCTTTCGCGGTCTGTCAAGTGTTTTATTTAAAAGTTTAGATATCAACCGTGTACTAATCGAATTATCCCGACCAAACGTATGCTTGGGGTATCTCGCCTGTACTACCACATATATGCTCAAGAATTTTTGTATTTATCCTCCATTACTAATTCTTAATTTGGTTACCTTTTATTATTAAATTAATTACTACCATTACATTTTATGTATTTCTCAAGTGTTATTTGTATTTACCTCCTCCCTCACTCCCTCCCTCCCTGCAAAATTATTTAACACTAAATATGAGATATTACTAATAAAATTAAAAGTGGAGAAAAATAGAGTTATGGAAAAGTAATGGAGTAAATAGAAATAATTCTTTATAGTATGATACTTAATTTTAACACCCATCCCTAGCTCATAATTGTTGTAGAAAATCCTAACCTAGCTATCAAAACTTGTTAGATACAATTTGGTGATAATGAGACATATGTTTTACATCTAAAAAAACTTAGTTTGAGCTGTTGTCTACACAATTAATATTAGTGCATACAGTATACTAACATAATAATGGCAGTATTCTGTCATTATATTGCCAAGTATACTGTGCTATTTTTCCTAATTTCTACTAAGTTCAGTGTCTTATTCTGCAAGGCAGACCAATATACTGAGAGTATAGTGTATGGGTTTTTATTTTTCCAACAAAGTCAGTATTTCTGTTCTGCAAGGCAGGACAGGATACTGAAAGTATACTGCCAATATACTATCAACATATTGTTTGATCAATACAGGGTTAAAGAGCCATGTTCCCTTGGGGTTTTCTCCTCCGTTAGAGTGACAGTTTCGAACATATTTCGGCCAGGTCCTGTATAATTGTTTTTAAATATTTTGGTACTAATTTTTTTGGGGCTTTGGCAAGTTTTGGGAATTATATTCCCCGTATTGGATTTGTATTTAATATTTTGACACAAGTTCATGTTCTTTATCGGCACCAGTGGATTAAACCTGATTGATTGTATACTTAACTAAGTGCATTTCGGTAGTGGACAATCAAGTATGATATTGTCCAATGTATCGTGTGTCATGGGATATGAGAACGTCGCCAGTGATAACTCGTGAATAATTCGTACCTAGCACATGTCATTCTAGGACGATTCTCTAGTATCCATGACTTGTGAATCAAAATAAACTTATAGGATAATTTACTAGCTAAATTCATGTAATACATTGGGAGGGGATGATGGTCGCGCTATGGGTAACCTCGATCGCTAAGGGTCATGAGGCATGGACAACCCCGATTGGAGTGGGCTCCATGACCTACCAAATAAGTATATTGCGACACTTTCGATTATATCTTTCATATGCTATATTTATATATTATCTGCTTATGTTATGCTATATGTCACAAGTACGTGCAAGACCCCTTCGCGATTCAGGTAACTACAGCACTAGTGGTAGCGAACTTCCTCGATTCACATTCTCATAATTAAGTCTTGCGGTAACCCTAGATAGTTCATATATATCAAGTCGTAGCTGATATTTGGCTGTGTATTTTTGGTTGCATGTTATCTTTTATGCTCATATTTTGTTCTATGTTTCGGTCCATGGCTAGAAGCTAAGTTCTATTCGGGTGATGTTCTGCAACCCTAGTCTTTACTTGGTTTACAGGTTGTGGTTTGGTTCTAAAGTAGTTCATATGCCCTCTCATAGCTCATCGATGTGTCCTTCTTTATAGCTAGTTTCTATTTCAACAGTTCATTTTAGTTTTCTCTATTTTATCTCGGGATGCCTGTGTTAGTACTACACAAGTCATGTTTTGCATTTATTTTCTTTATGTCTTTATTGTTGTTTTTATTGTTGGATAGTTTTTATTAAGTTTTGTGTCACGTCCCAGAACTAGAATACTGGAGAGCGGGAGAGTGAGTCAGCCAACCACACCTTACAGAATATCGAAGTAAGCCACAATGTGCTAAGGTTATCTAGAGACAAGGGGGTGCATGCTACAATCAAGTCACCTGGGTCAAGGATCTCTATATCTCAACCATCAACCCAAAAACAGTAAGAATAAGCATGTAAGATAAAGCAGTTAGGCGTCCCTGACTCTCTATCAGAATGTTCATGAAACTAGTTATACAAGATGGTATACTAATACATTGCCAAGAGTACATAACTGTAAGTCAGCTGCGGTCTGAATAATATACAATCATGTAGAGGAACAAATGTCCAGATAAATTGGCTAACAAGTGTCGTCGACTAAACGCGAAAAAGGTAATACAAAATGATACTCATAGTGGGAAAGAAGAAACTCACTCAAGTTCCTCGGCGGACATCCTCCTGGTGTGCGCCATCGATCAGATACAGGACAGGATCCTCGGGCTCTACTACTAAACCTGGCCAAATAAAATCAGCGGGGTCAGGCCCCAATAGCAAGTACCACAAATGAACACAAGCGAATAAAACAAAACAAATAAAGTACATAAAATAGGATCCGTGCCATAATTGTAAGCGTGTAACCTTCATCGAAGAAGTATGACACCTCTACAACCAAACAAAGACAAAGGGTGCCGCACTACGCTGAGTTAGGGTATGACTTACTAATCATGGACACGCCACAGATGTTTGTATTATATCTTTGGCCAATAGCCTATCGTAGCATAATAGTCCAATCCTACAACCAAATAAGGACAAGGGTTAAACCACTATACCATGATAGTCCACGTCCTCAGGCTACAAGCAGATGGCATAAATCATAAGCAAAAACAAAAATACACAGGCTACAATGTAAGTTAAGATATAGATACATATAGTATGTAGCTTCGGTCCATGGCCTATTATGACACATAGGCGCAACCCTACAACCAAACAAGGACAAGGGTTGAACCGTCACGCCACAATAGTTCTTGTCCCTAGACTACCAGTATATACTCTTTTAGATCGGTCAATCAATCCTATGGCTTATTATGTGGAGTCTGAGTTATCTCAGAAGAATAATGCAATGTTGGAATCCTCATATCATACTGATGGTGAGGCAGGCTGGTCGAGCCAATAAACGCATAGCACATAGTGTGTAAGCACCGGTTCCTCATAAGGCCACCGCACAAGTAATCATGTAATAATATACAATATAGATGGATACTGCACTATACTATTATAGATGATATACAGTATATATTGGGTACCAATATGACGTCCTAGGACATATGTCCTAACGGTAGCTACCACGCATGATCTCGAGATTATATTCCCTCCTAATGCTCTACAAGTTTAGTTGCTTAATTAACCCTACAATTATTAGAATATCGTATCATGGTTACACGATTATCCTCCTTAGATGATGCACAATAGTACGTGTACGCTAGGTACGAATCTACATTATTGCTCGAAAGCCAAATCTAGATTTCTTCCAAGCGTAATGGAATAAATAAATAAATAAAATATCCTAACCATGTTACGGTTACTGACCAATCACTATGCCCGTGCCAGAAAAAATAAGAACGCGTAGCATGTACACTTACTATGGTCAAGTTGTATCTCAATACACATGTAGGCTACAAGTGAGCTAATAGTCACGTTCAAATATATCAGCATGGATACAATGAATCAGGTCAAGATACCAGGCATATCAGTCGGTCAGATAACTATATTAACTAGGTCAAGAGTCACATAGTATGTTACATCTAGCAAGGTTGTCGCACTTCGGTGCACAGGTAAAATCATGTGGCACACTTGGTGAAAAAAAAGTATTAACTAGGATACAGTTGGTCAGGTCTATTAATTAGTCACATGAATCTTCTTATCACATTGAATCAGGTTCATAAGTTATCGGTCAAATGGAAGCCTAAATTTATGTGAAATCCTCGAACTAATAATTATGCTGCCAAACATGAGTAAGAAAAAAGTATGAACTACTTTGGAGCAGATCCACAATCCTTAAACCAAATAAGGACCAAAATTATAGATCGTCTCCCGAGCAGATCCATGCCCCCACTCTATTCAACGGTCAAAAGCAAAGGTAACCAATTTACTAATTATCCTCAAATTAACAATTATGTAATACCGCCAGACGAGAGAAAGGGGAATTATATGCACCACTCTGAAGTAGATCGACGACCCTTAAATCAAACAAGGACCGGGGTCACAGATCGTCTTCCGAGTAGAACTGTACCCCTCACCCTATCCAGCGAAAAAAGTAAACTATAATCCGCAGATTTGAGTCCACTTAGCAGGTGCGAATTTAGTATGACACTCACATCTAGTGGGGTCAACATAATGTTATGTTATACACATAGCCAATTTGAGTGCATAAGTCTGGTTTAATAAGTCTACTCTTCCTTAGGATCAATCACAAGCAATTGTCAAGACCAACTACAAAGAACAAAAAAATATTTTAAATAAAATAATTAAACCCAAAAAATTGTGGAACGTGTACATAGATTACTAGGGTCGCATAGGATCACATACACGCAAGGATTGACGTATGGGATAAGCTGTATGCACTGATCAGGCATATAAGCAACTGGTCGTATGGACAAGCTGGCCGCATGGACGAACAAGTTGTATGGGTCACTTAGCCGCATGCTCAGGGTCAAGGTTCACTCCTTGGGACAAGTGTTGAAGTGACGGACAATAAATAAAGTTACAGTGATGTGACATAAAGTGAGTGCTGAAATAAAGAATGTCAGGGAGAAAAGACAAAACCAAAAAAAGTGACAACGGTTCAGAGCCATGCGTTCAAGGAAAATAATGACTGCATGCTCTCCAGGCCGCATAAGTGTCTGTGTCACAGGGATTCAATGCCGCGGGGAGGTCTTTTGGACTTAGCAAAATTATCATTCGTTCAGCAAGTGAAAGCATAAGGTGTTCAAGGACACTTATATAATTCAGCAGTCATGCGTCCAACAAGATGGATGCATGCTGTCAGTATGCGGCAAGAGTTTAGGCCGCATAACCCACTCAGACCGAATGGCACTCTCAGTCACATAGCTCACTGGACGCATGCAAACTTTGTCTTCTCCAGACAGCAAGTTCAGCCATGGCAGAAAAAGCTCTAAAAATCTAAAAATTATTTTCTTCGTAAAAACTTTATTTTAACTCTGAATCAAGTAAAACAAAAGCCAAAATGCTTAAAATAAAATGCTCTAACATAAGGAACAACTAGTTTTCAAAAATACTAAGTTTTAGTATATCAAAACCAAGAAAAACTAATAGAACACATAAAAACCCTAAATTTGAAACTCAGATCTACAAAAAAGTATACATTAAAATCTAAAACTCCAAGAACTAAATATGATCAACAAATCAAGGAGAACATTTTCCATCAAATAAATTTTAAAAATATATAAAAAAAAATTGAAAATTTATGGCTTCACCACTTTGAGCAAGATGTACTTGCCTTGGTGGACTAACAAACCTCTTCCTAGAACCAAGTCTAAGGCTAGGGCTAGGGCTAGGGCTATAATTTTGATCAATGGGAGCTCTTGAGGGAAGAAGGAAGAAGAAAGAAGAAGGAAAGTAAAAATAAGAAAGAATGAGAGAGGAGAGAGAAAACTATATATATATATATATATATATATATATATATATATATATATATATATATATATATATATATATATATATATATATATATATATATACCAAGTGGAGAAATGGGGTTAGCCCTATGATTAAGTCATGACACTCTCCAACCAAATCTCAACCATCCAAAATAGGCTTAGTGGTTCCAAGAGTGAACCGGGTCTGGTATCAATCCTATATACAGGTCCACGGCAATTGTCAAGGTGTTCCCTACTGGTCTCGGGTAGTCTCCCACAATAAGCAAAAATATAATTAAATAAAATATATCATAATTAACGGGAATCAACATGAAAATACAGCATGAATACATCTACAAAAAAAAAATTAATAACACAAATTCAAGAATACCAAATCTGGGAACGGGTGTGACATTTTGTCATTCACCTCGAGCCTCCTTTGTGGTACTTGTTGCTTGGGATTTTGACCTCACTGAATTTGTTTGGACAAATTTACTTGTGGATCCTGAGGATCTGTCATACCTTTCGTCGGATGGTCTGTACCTTTAGATCAGCGGTCTTGGCATGTGTGTGGGTTTCAGATTTCTTTTCTTTACCACTCGATATTCATATTTGTTTTTTCTAGTGTTTAGCCTAAGACAAGTGTTAGTCCTATATTTTAGGGAGCATGTTTTCTCTCACTTCGATCAGCATGATTGTATATATTAGTCCTAGGCTAATAGTATGATCATGTATTGTCTACTTTGCTAGTATATATAGCGTTTTGTCCTACGAGCTTCACGATCATATATGATATGAATTTTGGGATGCCTCTTTATTTTCATGTATGATATGCTTGTTATTTATTGCTTGCAGATTGAGAACTAGGATTTATATGCCTTAGGACTGACGCTGTTGCATGCTAGAGTCCTCCAACTTGTCTTCTAGACAACCATGATCACTGTACGATATTCTGGTATACCTTGGCACAGTTGGTCTGTCTGTTCCTATATTTCCAGTATTTTGGAAGCAAGATGTGACATATCGATCTAATAAGAACCAATTCATAGAAAACTCAAAACAAAATCAAATGCTAGTAGACAATATTAATTGATAATTAAATTATTACTAGTTGTCTTCAAACATAAGTCAGGAAAGATGATAAAATAATTCGTGCAGAGTACGGCAAGAAACCGAACCAAAAAGTACATGTATTAGGTTCGATAGTATACCGATAACTCTGATACCAGCGGTTTATCTTGTCATTTTGTGTTTGATCGGTCATTTTTAACCAAATTATACTGACAAAAATTCTAGTTATCGAAATTAATAGTATTTTAGGACTTATTTATGGGTGTTTGTATTTATGTAGGGTGCTTAATGAAGGTGTAGGTTAGGTTAAATAAAATGAATGTAAATTGAAATTTATCGACAAAGCAAAACCTACAATTCAATAAACCAAATTCTATTGTGGAATTAGCCGTAGTAACTTACTATTAATTATAAACTAGAAAAAAAAAATTAAAATATGAAGAAAGGAAATCGAGGTTGTAACCTCTTTCCTGAGTAAGATGTACTTTCTGTGGGGATGAGAATCTAATGGAGAGGGTCTTCTAGCCCTCCTTCTTGATGCCTAAAAGGCACAAGACATGTTGTGTAATTTCTCTAGGGTTAAAGCCTCAAAAGAGGCAAAGAAAATAAAAGAGAAAAAATCTAGAACTACGATTTTATTTATATGAAGGAGGAATTAAGGTTAGGGTTAGATATATCAAATAATATTTTTAAATCTTTTATATATCCATCTAAACCTAGGTCAAATATTTGACAAGTCGTATTTATCATTCTTCCATAGTGATTTCTCTTATTCTTTCCTACCATGTTTATTTTAATTTCGAGGACAAAATTTTTATAAGTTTGGTAAATTTTAAAACCTCGTTCCCAAAATTTAGGTATTTGTGTTAGAAATAAAAAAAATTTACTAGTTTGAAATGTTGTAAGTTGCATGAAATGTTGTAAGTTGCATGATCGTGTAGATAGGTAATTCACTTTATGATTCATGACATAAGTACTAACTAGGTAATTCACTTCCTTAGGTAGAAACCATAATTTTATGATTCGTGACATAAGTAATAACTAGGTAATTCACTTTTCTGGGTAGAAAACATAATTTTAATATGTAAAACTTTGCTAAAATATGTCAAACACAGTCGCAAACGTTAAATTCCAGATCTAGATTTTGTGTTCGCGCACTTGTTTTTACATGTGTTAAACACTTATTTTGTACTCGAAACTCTCATGATTATGAACCTATGTTTACCCGCTTTGATATATTATATTCGTACCAAGTAAGAATCATGATTCACTATGTCAAAACCATATTATTAACCATCTTTTTTATTAATTCCAGAATTACGATATTTATTTGGGCTCGTCATTTCATGTGCAAAATTTCCACTTTTAAGTCCAAAACTTTCACAATCATGTCCTTAGCTTAACCCTCTACCATGCCGTATTATTATTCCATGTTAATTTTATGAGAAAATTAGGTTAAACTATGTTTTTATAGCATACAACTTTAAATTCCAAAATTGACGTGTGTTTCAACATAAAAAACTCTATCATTTCATGTGTGAAACTTTCTCGGATTAAAACTCAACTCATACCACGTTATATACACTCAGTTTAGGTGTTGGAAAACTATTTTATTTCATGTTAAATATTTCTCAACACTAGGTATTAATAACCTTAATTTTAGCACCTATTCGGTGCTAGTTCAAAACCAAAAACCCTAGTTGAGCTGTGTTGAACCAAAGAGACTTATTGTAATCTGATTTGGACTTGTAGGTGAACTACTTAAATGTGTTAGAAGGATGTTCATAAGGTTAAAAGACGTTAGGAAGGACCCCGTAGGGATGGAATTGTCAATTGACAAGTTATAGTTGTGAGAATCACTAGTTGCATTGTAGCCAACCTTGACAAGTTATAGGAGTAAACATAGTTAACCTCACCTTTTATGAACATATTTTTATGTGTTAGGAAGGGTTAGAAATATTTAAAACATGGTGTCACAATATTAGTTAGTTAGTTGGTGACCCGGGACTTCGATCTAGAAATAAGTACACATAATTTGACACTTGCTAGTGTGTTTCTTTTGAATCCTTAATTCTCATTGTTAGAGATTAAAATCTAGTATGATTAACTCTAGTAACATGTGCCATGTAGTAGAATAGGAACCAATTTAAGTTAGGGTTTGGATAAACATCTAAGTTAACATGTTGGTAGAAGATTGGAAGGCCAAACTTATGTCCTAGAACTAGTTTTATTTACTTATATTAAAGCCTTAATTTCATAACCTACCTTACGTGTATGTGGTTTATAATAATGTATATATGTAGCAACTCTAGAATAACTACTAATATTATTATTATATACAATATAGGAACTCTGGACGGTTCGACTTTGGAGACGTGATCCGGATTGCTATATACTTACCTTGGAATTCCAGGCAAGTATACGTACCTTGCCTTTTTTATTGTTAACCTAATTATTATTGTTCATTTGTTCCTGCTCTGAATATAATATATTATGTGAGTATGAGAATGCCTCGGGTGCAGTCGACGAAGGCGTCGATATTTTATGTACCGGCCTAGTTTCTAGTAGACGTACCTAAAATTTGTGGAGTTATCATTATAACTTCCAAGACCTTGACACGTATCATTATATGGTACAAAGTGAGTTCGTGTTAGGGCACGAATTTGCGCACTCGATTAGATACCGGTGCGAATATCACATGTGTGATTATGGCATAGTTGATTTTATTCTAGTTTTATTGTGACTTGCTGTCACTACCGTATTTTCTAGAAAAAGGGTATTTTGGTCATTTTATAATTAATTAAATATTTTGCATGTTAAATATTTATTTATTATTTATTTATTATTAGCATGATAGATTTATTTTTTTGGACTTGTGTTAGTGGACCTAACTAGTTTAGTTTAGAGACCAACATGTATTAATTGTTAGAATTGAGCCCAACTAGAAAGCCCATTAATTAGGAGGATGATTAAATTAATTAAACCATTGGACTAGAAGCTTCCCTCCTTAATTAATTTCTTCATGAGAGGCCCCAAGGGGTATTTTAGACTTTACATAGTAGCTTGAGGGAGGGGGCAAGTGAGGCCTATATAAAGGGGATGAAAACTTTCTCTCTCTTCATTTTTTATTCCAAATCTAGATCTAGAATTTTCCTCAACCAAATTTCACCAAATCCCTACCAAATTTTCACCCAATTACTTCTCAAATCACCATTAGAGACTAGAAGATCAAGGATCTAGAAGAAGGAAGCAAGGATCTACAAAGAGGAGCAAGGATCTACAAGTTGGAAGCTAATTTCACCAATTTGGAGGTTTCATTGGGAATCCATCTCCCAATAGGTATAAGTCAGTTTTTTCCCTTAAAATAGCTTCTAAATCTGAGATTTAATCATGAATAATCAACCCATATGTATGTACTACCCATGGATTTGGTTTTGTGTTCATAGGAGACCTATGGAGAAAGTTATGGTGGTTTTTGTATCAATTTTGGGGGAATTCCGAAAATGACTTTTGTTGTGTGTGTCAATTGATCCTATAGATCAATTTGGCATATGTTTATGTGTTTGGGGCTAGTGTCGTATCCATAATTGGGTACATGTAGGTCGTATCCCAATAATTTGGTGATACATGTTATTTTGGGGGTTTTTCCTTCGACACGGGACTTTGTACATGTCGTATTTTGACACGGACACATAGATCTATATTTGACACTTTGTTTTGTTCATAAATATTATATATAATTTTTTTGTGTCCTTCGGGCTAAAATTGGATGTGTGGTGGACTCGTGTCGCATGCGTATCCTAGATCTAGTGGGATACGGTGTGATACGCTCCAATTATTATGTGTTTATGTGTAGATCTAATTAATTATGCTTTAATTCTTGAATTATAATTGTGTATGTATCTATATATATTATATATGTATTATGTATATTTATTATAGTGTTTATTGTATCATAGATCTATATATTATATATGTATTAATAGAATATATATTATGTAGCTTTCTTCTACATGCATTAATATATATGTTATAATATATGTTAGGGATGTAAATATATGTATATATTTTATATAATATATGTGTATGTTTAATTAAATAATTAGATTATTTATATATGATTATTTATATATATATATATATGTATGTAGATATATATTTATAAGTGGTAGCATATGTATATATAATATAGTAGATATATTTATATGTGGTTATATATATAGTTATATTATATATTGTTATGTATTTATATTATTATATGATTATATATATGTATACATATATGTATAGTTATATATACATATTACTATATGTGTGTGTGTGTATGTTACTATGTGGTATTTTATACAATTTACTATGTATAAGTGTATGTATAGTTATATATAGTTTTATATGTTTATTGTATAAATATATATTATGGGTTATATATATGTATTATATATATGTATTTATATATATATTGTATATATATATATACATATATTTTCAGCGACAACAGCGAGCCAGAAGTGTCGCAACAGCAGCAACAAATGCAAATAATAGCAGCTTTTCAGCGACAGTTGCAGAAAACTGTCGCTGAAACAACAGTGTATAAGCAGAGTATCAGAAGCTTCAGCGACAATATGGTGATTCACATTCAGCGAGGATGATCGAGCTTGTGAAAGATTAGGGCATGACAGTTACTCCCTGCACCCTGCAGACAATCTGGTAGGGTGTCAGTACATAGAATTAATGCACTTCTAGGAAGACCTCTTGTCCACTCAACAAAAGCAACACATCCATCATATGAGTGCACACAATTATTACGTTGTCTTTCTAGTCTTGCCTTAGGATCAGTTTCATGGAATACACTAAGAAAATGTACTTGTATCGCAGGCATGAAGTGTCACACAATAAACAAGTAACATGAACTTAACTTACCCACACTTACCATCTGTCCTTCCCTGCTAAAATAATACATTAACGATATTCAAAATACATAATAAATCAATAGATGCATACTCAAAGGGTCAAGAACGGATCTCGGCAGAATATGTATTAGACTCGATAAACTTTTATAGTGTGTCGTACATCTATTAGCTTGTTCAACTAACGACCTACATGCGGATTATCGCTAGCAAGCCGACTTAATATATATGAGGGTCACTGGCACCACAAGCCATCTTGGACTTTTAGTAAGATGAGTACTCCAAATGTAAGTGTGAACTATACGGAGTCTATACCCCGGTATTGTGATGCACCATTCGGCGGGGGTCCACGCCGCACGATTGAAGGTTCCGAAATACCACGTTCCTCCAAGGCCGACACGATCCCAATGCCCCAGAAATCATTCGAGGAACGCAAAACTTGTGCACAAGTTGTCCGCGTTCATACAAGTCTCTTCTTCAAACTTACCATACTTTCCCATAACCATTACGTTTATCTTAACTTTTTATCTCTATGCAACTCCCAATCTAGGAACTACCCCGGCGACCCAACGGTCCCGAATACTTTCCATGTTTCTATCTTTTAATCCCAGGAATTGACTAATTTTAGTCTTCCTGTAAAAGATAACGACGTTATGATCCTTCTCAGAATTTTAAAGTGATAGCCATTATGTCTAAGTGATAGAAACAACATTCTACGTGGTACTCCAAAAATCGTGACATGATCAAACTGACAAACATTACAATAGTATGTACTATAGCAACATGTGAGATAGTCTACTTGATACTATAAACAGTTATACTTGCATAAGTCTATGTAGCAGTACGAGGGTTCAATTCTAACATCAAGTTAAGATTCAATGTTCTATACAAACTCATTAAGTGTGAAAGCTAGACAGAGACGAGTTCACCGAAGCCACCCACCTGAACGAGGACTGAGTTAAGACGTCCTAGTGACATAACTATAAGTCTGTAAGATTGGGTTGATACTTTATATTGTTTCTATTCGTATTAATCTAGTAATAGTTTATGCTATTTGATATTAATATATAATATTTTAATTTTGAACTATAAATATATTTATTATAATTTATAAAAAAAAATAGTATAAGTGTTGCGTCTCCTAGACGGAAATTTTGTCTACGCCCTTGACTCTCATTATAAAACTTCTTTCGTCTAACGAAAAAATGTAACACAATATAAGAGCTACCAAAATCCAAATATTATATGGCATGAAATTAGGCATATAATTTTAAAAAAAATAGATCAGTGAGTGAATTCGACTCTAAACAAATGGTGCTCTAAATTTATAGTGATATATTATAATAATATAAATATTTAACCGTCAACTTTGTTTTAGTGACTCTAATGTGATGATCAAACTTGCCTCTTCTTCTACTCTTCACATTGGTAAGATTTTCTCTCTACCTCTTGCTATTTAATCTTCTCATTTGTTATTTCCATTGTGCTCTATTATGTAAAGTAGTTCCTAAACTAGTTATTGGCCAATTTGATTTGGAAAAAACGAGATTTCCGTTTCGTTATTATAATCTTCTTTATGTCAAAAGACAACAAGCTAGTCTAAAACAGTAGATACAAAACAATGAAAATAAATAACTTGATATATAGAATGGGTACAACCACTAGGAAAGGTTCGACACACAAAAATTATATATTGAATACTCAATCAATGTGATCAGACGAGACCAGCACACAATGACAAAGTTCATCAAAAACATGCCAAAAGGAAAGGGCAAAAAAAACAATAAAAATAATCATGGAAAGCACAAACCCTGATCTTTGCGCCGAAGTTCTCCATTGGTGACAAGAAATCAATAAAAATAATCATATAACTTAATTAGGACTACGTATTAGTGGTATTGAAACCTAACTTTGTTAGGTTTGATACCATGAAATGAATATGAGGTTGCTAATGCATATCCTTGTATACCTCATGTTTCTTCTTTGCATTAATTTAGTATCAAACTATTCTTCCCCTTCAAATGTGGTTTAAAGGTCCAATGGGTTATTGATGCCTAAGATAATTAATCATTTTAGTGAAGACTTCCATGTTAGAGACATATCTCATCATTAATTGCACCAAAAAATTTCAAGGTTGATCGGACTTTGGTTCCACAAACATTTGAAAATTAGCGTTCATGTCCTGAAGATGTATAACTTAGTATTTGGATCCTGAGATGACAGTTTATCCGTGTTGACTATCAAAATATGTTAATAAATAAATTGAATCAAATCAGAACTCAAGAATGACAATAATATTTTCTGTTACCCTAAATTTAATTAATCCTAAAACATATTTTGGATGGTCAACACAATCAGCAGTCATGCATCTCAGTACCCAAATTCTAAGTTAGACATCTCAAGGACCCGAAACGCTAATTTTGGAAATTTTCTTCCGTGCGCAACAACACAGTTTATACAGAATCACTCAAACATTAACTTCGAACAAACATATGAAGCATATATCAAAAGCAGTTGTGCCCATCGTATCCCATTATGTTGAAAGTTGAATCTTCAAGCATACGGCGTTTGTAACGACGCAAGTTGTCTTTGGCCTTCGTCGTTGCTTTTGGTGGCAAATTAAGCTTGATCTTCCATATGCTTCCTTGACAGTTGCTGATATGTCCAGTCCTCTCCAGTGCTGACCCTGAACATGTTCATCTGGAGCGACCGAACAAGGTCCTCTAGTATAGAGAGCCCTTTATTTTGGTAGTTAGTTGCTATAATATTTTTATAATGAATAGTCAAATATGACAATGTAGTCAAATGTGATAATGTAGTAATACAGTAGAGTGCTTGCTTTACATGTTGGATGTACAAGATTCAATCTCTTACATCTCTATTTTTATTATAAAAAAAATTGAAAATATTTTTTATATCCAAAAACCTCTAGCCTCCACTAGAAAAAAAAAGCATGGTTCAAGAAATAATTCGGTATATTGTTGAAAAAAAAATTAATTAGCAAGTAAAATACAAGTTCTTTGGGATAAAATATGGTTTTATATTTTTCTGATGCTATTATTTGAATTTGTTTTGTTAAAATAGCTTTTACATGCCATAAACTTGTAGCATTTGGGAAAAATAAATATAAGGTTGGAACTTGAAAAAATAACTTGATATATTTTTAAATAATCATAACAAGTAAAACACGAGTTTTTAAAAAATAAAAGATCATTCAAACCAAAATGCCTTCAAATAAAAAAAATAAAAAAATCTTGATAGTATGTATATTGAACATTTTGATCAACATTATTCGTCTTCTCTTTGTTAACAAGCTTCTTCTGCAAATGAGTTTATATAGATTTTGTAAATTTGAGTAGTATTTTTCTAATATTTAGATGTTATAGTCGTTCAATCAATACAATTCTTATCATACATGGATGTTAAAAGATATTCTCTTATTAATTTTTACTTATACACATGGATCATTTTTTTAAGAAAAATTAAATTAAACTTAGTGACATTAATATATGACATGAGTTTTTTTTAACAATTTCTCCTTCACATATGGTTATTTGATGCTATGGAAAGACCTACACCCATTTCGACTTTTATACACGCAGGTACTATGGTAACAACAGGAATTTTTCTTGTAGCTCGACTTCTTCCTCTTTTCATAGTTATATTTTACATAATAAATTTTATTTCTTTAATAGGCATAATAACAGTACTATTAGGAGCTACTTTGGTTCTTGCTCAACGAGACATTAAAAAAAGTTTAGCTTATAAAATAAGGCCTTATATTCAATTTTTGAACAGGATCATCTAAATCTCAATGCGGGCCTTGGTCTTCTCTTTGTCTTTTAAGAGGGGTGCATATATAGTAATACTTTTATGAACCTTGTTGCAATCAATTTCAAGATAACTACAGGCATCATCATATGAAATAGTGGGCATGATCGAGAAGCATGACAAGGGTGAATTGGTGTTTTGAATACTGAGGAATGCACCCTTATGTTCACTATAATTGAATCAAGCACATGAACAAATAGACCATCACCACCACCACCATCCCAAATAGTTGTACAAGAATTAATGGCTTTTAAGAGTAGTCAAGAAAGTTGGAACTCTCTCCATAATAATTCCCTTCCTTTAGCACTCATTGGGGAATCCTTGTTTGAGTGCACCACCAAGTAGTTGCAACACCACTTTGATTGCATGGTAGCTTTCATGTACAAGCATGGAACCACCAAGTGAAGTAAGAAGTCATGAAGTAAAGAAGAAGAAGAAGAAGAAATAAAGAGGGAAGTGTGGGCATCAGGGCACCTATGAGAACCATCAATATTTCCTCTATGGATTCTCAATTATTGATAGCTAGTTGGACATTCTTCCAATGGAGGCAATCTTGGATTCTTGATTTACATACAAACCATGAAGTGTTCATGGTTCACACCAGTGTTTTAAAACCCGGATCGTACCGGTCGGGTTGAACCAGTCAATTCATGAATTAATAACTTTTTCAGACCAGTTTAATATCGATTCATTATTTTTTTTTCAAAAATCCGGTCAACCCAATTAACCCGGTCGATCCGGCCGATCAGACCACCGAACCGTCTGATCCAGCTGAATTTTGAACCGATTTGACCTTGACTTTTGGCTTTTGTTTTGGACTTTACATACAATCAAAATTTAATATGTTTGCTTATTGACTAATTATACTAGGATAAGCATGCACAAGTTCTAAATAGTTGAGTATTATGTAATATATTCAGTGTAAAATTGTAAGTCTATATAATTGGTTCAACCTATATTAATTCACCGATTGGATCGATTTGACCCGACCCAATTTATTGACCGGCGGTCCGATTTTAAAAACATTGGTTCACAGATGCTTCTGATCCAAGAATTCTGGCAACCTCAGAAAAGATTCCGGGTAGAAAACAAGGGAAAATCATTATTGATCGATACCACAAGATCATGGCAATGAAGATAATAGGACATAGTCGAGAAGGCACTACTCAATATTATTTTGGACCGGGATTGCTTTGTTTTGTTGCTTGCTCCTTAGAAAATGATGGAGTGTAGCCACTTTTCCTTAATAAACAAAAGTACTATGCTAGATGAACCGCAGAACTGGTCCGTAGTTTTGGTCCGTCCGCTAAGTGCCAGCATCCCATTGACAGGTCAACCGGTGGTGGGCTCAAGCAAATTGGAGGAGAAGGGCTAGTGGGATGCTGACACTTGACGGCGGATCAGAACTACGGGACAGATCTGCGGTTCATGTATTATTTTCCTAAACAACAAAAAAGGGTTACGGAAGAAGAAATAAACATTAGGCTTTCGAGTCCTCCATGATTTTGAATTGGGTTATTTAGTTTTAGGGTTATGTATAATATTTGAAATTTATATTTAAATTTTCATATTTTTCAAAAAATGGTCTAGATCTCGTCCTGACGGTTGACTTGGACTGAATGTTAGATTTCTTTTACATCTCCACAGGACCGGCCCTGAGCAAGTGCACACCGAGTGCACCCTCTCCGGACCCCATACTTACCGGAGCACCTTAATTAGGATATAAGTTGGTAGTTATAAAAATATAATTGTGGTATAGTGTTTAATATAAAATAATTGTAGTGTAGTAGTTAACATAAAATAATTGTGATGTAGTGGTTAATATATTAGTCTTGCACTCTAGAGTTCCTTAGTTCAAATCTTTGTGATAAAGATTTTTTTTAAATTTTTTTTTTTAACATTATATACGGGGGTCCAATTTGAAAGTTCGTCTATGGCTCCCACGAGCTCAGGGCCGGCACTGCATCTCCATAACATTCGAAATTTATATTTAGTTTTAGGACCACGTATAATATTCGACATTTACGCTTAGATCTTCATTTTGGTCAGTCCAAACCAACCGTCGGAACGAAACTCAAATCATCTTCTTGGCAACATAGAGATCTAAACACAAATTTCAAATATTATACGATATCTTAAAACTAAATAAATCTTTTTTATTTTAATTCCTAATGTCCCAAGAACAAGATAAGTCCATACTCCATAATGCCAACAATCTTAAACATTTCAGTTTCCAGCCACAGGTGCAACATGGGAACTGAAATTGGTTTAGGGTTGCAAGCATTTTTTTTGTGCTGTTGATGCAATGATAGTGTTGTAGAAAGGCTAGCAAGAACGAAAATGGTGAGCAGTAGCTGATAATCATAACAGTTGGATGATGACAAAGAACTGCAGCACATCAGCAAGCAAGGAAGCAGTAATTACTGTTACTCATACTGCTGCACTAACCGAGTACACTCTCACTGTTGAGCGTTACAAATTTATATTTGACTCCCCTATACTACAGAAAAATTCCTATAACTATAATATATATATATATATACATACATATATATATATATATATATATATATATATATATATATATATATATAAATAAATTAGATAAAACTAAAAAAATTTGAAAAAAATATTGACATAACCAAACATTTTGCCGGTGGCTCCGATAGAAATTGAATATTGTCCAATTTACGCCAGAGGCTCTGGCAGAAATCGAGCAGGGCCGGATTAATGCATGGACATGACATGTTTGTCGTGGACGGTGAGAATTTAATGCATTGCACTGTTCAACAGAAAGGAGGAGAGTGGAAAATATATAGACGACGTTGTTATTAAACCGTCACCCGCCAATGCATTAATCCGGCCAAGCATTAAGAACCGAACCTGCTTGATTTTTCGCCAGAGACACTGGCGAGTGGCACTGGCAGAATGTTTCGTTCGATCCAAATCCTTCAAAGTTCTTTTCGATTTATCTAATTTATTCAAATTTATTATTGTCATAGAAAAAAAAATGGATACTATTAAGAGGTGAGAAAAATTAAATTAAAAACAAAAGTGGCTTTAGATTGACACGTAATAACTTTTGGTGGGTAAAAAACATTTTTTTTTTTTTTTTGGTCCGAGCCGAAAGCACTCGTTTGTTCAGTTCTCGCTTACTCAGATGTTTCAGTTTCCTAAGTTTGAAAAGCACAGACAAGTCGCAGAACTTCGATATAGTTTCTACAGAAATGCAGGTCTTCTTGGTGGATTTCATCCTCAAGAAAGAGGAACTGCATTCACAAGTCTTTGGCATCTATCTTTGGAGTAAAACTTTGATACAGTAGACGATATCTAACTTTTGATACCGTCCTTATATGACATGTGAGTCCCCCATCTTTTGATACTGCCTACTGTATCAAAGTTTTACTGAGTCTTTGCTCTATGGTGGGCACTCTCTAAGTTATTGCTCTACTACTATCAGGGCAATGAAGGGGTGTGATTAATGTGGTAAGGATCAATGGTGAGGCTTGGACTATGTGCAACTGGCATGAAGTTATTATGAGCTCCAACCATCCTATACCTGCAATTGTTTCTCTGTTTGGGAAATTGCATATTTTAAATCTTTACCAGTTCCTTCAGCTTGTGCTCGAAAGAAAACACCATTAGAAAGCACGGTAGTTCTTTTGATTTATGGAAATTTGAGGTCCGTTTTAACGACCGATCATAACAGATATATATGTGTTTGGACATACACATGTCCACGCATGTTCTATGTCGCGGACGGATGCAAATACCATGTTGCACTAGGCGCGCACAAGTACTTAACCGTCCATTTATATCTGAATTCATATTTCTTTTCTTTTTTCTGAATATTTGTCTTAAGGCATCGTTTGGTTCACGGAAATGAAAGGAAATAAATTTTTTGTTCTTTTTATTCCTTTGAAAAATTACAATTTTTATTATTTATTTATTTTTTCTGTGTTTGGAAAGGTCCGAAAAATTGAAAGAAAAAATGAATAATTAAGGGTGAGAAAGTGAATCCATGGGATGAGAGAATCATTTTCTCCCATATTTTTCTTTCCCTTGGAAATCAATTTCGTTTCCTGCTCATTTCCTTTGACATCCAAATACAATAAATGAATGATTTTTCTTTTCCAAACTCTTGATTTCGCGAACCAAACGTGACCTAAAGGGAGATTGGTAGAGTAAAACAACCAACCTAACGGATCTTATAAAAGGTGGAATTAGAAAAAGAACTTTGCCAGAAGAAGAGCGGAGTGAGGCAACCAGAGAACAAAAAAAATGTGATGAGCGTAGTGTTAAGTAGTAATATTAGTAATAGGCTTTAGTCCCACATCGAATAAAATGATAGAGAGAGGGGTTAGCCTCTCATATATATATATATATATATATATATATATATATATATATATATATATATGCTTCTCATCAATAAAGTTTAACCTATTAGTCCAATTCTACAAGGTTTCAGAGCGATAACTTATCCACTCCCCTCCCCCCCCCCCCCCCCCCCCCTCTCTCTCTCTCTCTCTCCCTCTCTCTCTCTCTCCACAAAAATAATCTAACCCTAGATCACCCCCTACCTCCCTCGCCCCCCCCCCCCCCCGGCCTACCTCGGCCCCCTCCTGCCCCTGCTCCCCCCCCCCCTCCCCCCCACATGCACCCGCCTCATGTCCCTACTCCCCGCCCTGTTGTGGCTGCTGCTGCTATCATGCCGCATCCCCATGTCCTCGCCTGAAGCCAGCGCCACCCCCCCCCCCCCACCGTTGCTCCGCCCAGCGCCCCCCCCCCCTCCTGCCAGCGCCTCCTCCCAAATGTAGCCCCCCCCCCCCTCCCCCACCGCTGCTCCGCCCAACGACCCCCTCCCACCTATCTGTCACCTATTCCAAACCCTAACCCTAATCCTAGTAGTCCTTCCTAAACTAAAAAACATGTTTATCAACCCTAACCCTAACCCAGTCGCCACCTACCCTAAACCCTAGTTGTCTTTCCACTTCAAAAAAAAGGGAATTGAGATTCTCAGATGTTAAACAATAATTTGTTTGCCGAAAGTTCTGACTCTCAATATCTAAAAAATGGGGGGAGGGGGTCCTCATAGGGTAAACAATGGTTTGTTTGCCGGAAGCTCTGACCCTCATCGGCTTCAAAAATTTAACAAAGAGCAGACAAGTGGTTTATTTTGCGTGAATCTTTGTTTCATTCCTTACTTGATCTTCACATCGGGATCTAACAGAGAGTAATCTGGGTTATCTTTATGTCCTGACGTGTATGATCCACATTAAATCTCTGCTTCCTATGCGCGTGCCGGTGATGGCCACATTTTTAGCGTATTGGCAGAGTTGATATGATTATCAAGTTGGAGAGATTAAACCGACAGTCGAATCCAGAATACAGAAGGATGACAGGCACTGAGACGAATAGCAGTGCTACAGACACTAGTGTCGGAAACGCAATGGTAGGACCAACAGACACTGGCATAACAATTTTCTTGATTCGACTTGTCGATCAACGATTGGACGGACCAGAGGGCTACTCGATATGGCGGAAGAAGGTCGAGAAGACACTTTGGGGAATACGGTTGTCCAAGCATCTGACTGACAACCCTCTAGCAAAGATTGATCCCATATTTGAGTAATGGGAGATAAATGATAGTCGACTGTTTACACAGTTGATGAATTCAATGGAACCATCGGTAGAAAATATGGTTCAGAATACAGATTCCGTGAAGGAATTATGGGAGGTCCTAGCGGCGGCGTTTGATAAAAAATGTGATTTATCTCGTTTCTACTACTCGGTCGTTGGTGTATACCGACCGAATCAGGAAGACAAATCTCATAAGGACCATTATCGGGTCTTTAAAGATATAACTGATGAGATCGACCGTGTTTTATCCCTAACAACGGATATTAATGAAGCAAGATCCCAACGTGAGCAGCTTCATGTCATGCATATCTTGTATCTCTCTGTCCTGATGCGGACTCTGCTCGCTCTCAGATCGTTGCTGGATCTGATATTCCGTCTCTCATGGAGGGTTATTGTCGTGTTCTTTGGACAGCAAAAGTCGCTGAGACAGGGTGATGCTCCTGCTGATCGATCTGCACTTGGTGTTGCTCGTGCTGAATTTTGTGGTGGTCGTAGTGGACGACGTGGTAGCCAAAATATTGTGGTCATGATGGGGGACGAGGTAATGACGGTTGTGATGGAGGAAGACCGCGCACATGCTTCAACTATGGTCAGCATGGCCATTTTCAGTTGCAGTGTCCTAAAGCTCCTGCCGTCAATGTTACATCAAACGCTCCTGATGATGGCATTCAATCTGTCCAGATGACTGCAGAGTCATATACAGATTTTCTTGAGTACCAAGCTCAACGTCGTGGTGAGGTATCCACATCTGGATTCACAGTCGGGTACTCCGCGACATGTGTGGTGAGATCGAAGCAGTGGGTGATTGACTCTGGTACTTTATCTCACATGACTGGCGACGCAGGTATGATACACAATTATATATCGGTGTGACTTATTTCTGATATTACTGTTGTAAATGGTGGTTCACTGGCAGTCCGTGGACGTGGAAGTGCCCGTCTTTCGTCCGGACTGTCACTCAATTTCGTATTACATACACCGGATAACACGTTTAGTTTACTTTCCATTAGTCAGATTACTCGCGACATACATTACTCGGTAATATTTTTTTTCTGATGGTTGTGCTTTTCAGGACCTGAAGACTGGAAAGATTGTCGGTATGGGGCATGTGGATGGAGGCTTGTATCTGTTTGACGCACATTTTCATGTTGCTTGTGTCGGCGTGAATCTCGATCCTTTCGAGCTACATTCTCGGTTAGGTCATCCATCTATCCAAGCTCTCCAGAATTTGTACCAATCTTTAGATATTCATGTTTCTTTTCATTGTAAGTAGTGTAGTTTGGCTAAATATTATCGTATTTTCTATCTAGTGAGTCAAAATAAATTTGCATCTGCTCCTTTCAAGTTGGTGCATTCTGATATATGGAGGCCATATCCGGTTGACTCGATGATGGGTTTTAAGTACTTTGTTATATTTGTTGATGATTATTCACAGGTTACTTTTGTCTATCTGATGAAAAATTGCTCCGAACTATTTAAAATTTGGTATAATTTTTATGCGTAAGTCAAATACAATTTGGTGTTCCAATTAAATGCCTTCGAAGTGACAATGGTCGTGAGTATATGTCTCTTGAGTTCAATTCACATCTGTTTCGACATGGCATCATCCACCAAATTTTATGTCCTTATACACCACAACAGAATGGTGTGGATGAACGCAAAAATCGTCATTTCTTGGAAACAACACGTGCGCTTATGTTTCAAGCACGTAGTCCGAGAAGATTTTGGTCAGATGCGATCCTTATAGCATGTTATCTTATTAATCTATGACATCGTCGGTTTTCAATGGTGCTACTCCATTTTCTCGGCTATATCCAGAACGAGAGCTATTTTCTCTACCTCTCAAAATTTTTGGTTGCTTGTGTTATGTTCGGAATATCCGACCAACCCTTTGTAAAGTAGATCATAAAACAATCCAATATATTTTTCTGGGTATCCTAAAGACCAGAAAGGGTACCATTATTTTTTTCTACCTTGAAGTGGTATTTTTTTCTCTCGGGATGTTACATTTGTTAAAATTGAATTTTTTCACTTCCACAAACTACATGTACAGGGCCCCAAGTTTACCCAGAAGAGAATTTCTTATTGTTTCCTGTACAAACACAACAGCCCCTCGTAAGGGTGTCATTCCCTACCGAGCCAGTCTACCAGTCCGACGGTCCGCAGACACCGGTTCAGTCAGTACCGTCGTCGTCCGAACGAACGTCGCAAATGGTGCCTCCGTCTACGGTCACAGTGCCATCATCATCCTCTAGCTCCACCGATTCGCCTCCTCCTGTTCCACCAACTCGACATCGTCGTACCTGTCATGACCATCCCTTATATATTGAAAACTATAAAGGGCTCGGGAGCCACACTCAATCCTTGACAGCTACTATTTATGGGATTCAGATTCCCAATACTGCCGAGGAGGGTCTGAAATATTCAGGTTGGCGTGCTGTTATGGAAGAGGAGATGAAAGCGCTTCGGGAGATTCAAACTTAGGACTTGGTAGATTTGCCACTTGGTAAACAGGAAGTAGGTTTCAAATGGGTGTTCACGATCAAAGTAAAATCGGACTGCACTCTTGATCGACTAAAGGCTCGTCTGGTGGCTAAAGGATATTCTCAAACCTATTGTGAGGGTTATTTTGAGACATTCTCACCAGTTGCCAGGATGACCTTTGTACACGTACTCTTGGCCTTAGTTGTTCGCTATGACTAGCCATTACTTCAGCTGGATATTAAGAATACATTTCTTCACAGGAATCTTGACGAAGAAGTGTATGTGGTGCAACCTCCCGGATTTGTTGCAAGGGAGGGTAAAGTGTGTCATCTGAGGAAGGCCCTCTATGGTCTCAAACAATCACCTCGTGCATTGTTTGGTCGATTTACACATATTGTCACTCAGTTTGGCATGTGTCAATCGAAGAATGATCATTCAGTATTTTACCGACAGACATCAGCTGGAAGGATACTACTTGGTGTCTATGTTGATGACATTGTGATCCCGGGAGATGAAAGTCAGGGCATTGCAGGACTGAAGAAATTTCTGGAAGAACAGTTTCAGAACAAGGATATGGGATCGTTGAACTACTTCTTGGGTGTTAAAGTCGTACGGAAAAAGAGCATATTGTCATGTCTCAAAGGAAGTATGTGCTAGACATATTAAATGATGCAGGAATAATGCAAGCCAATGGAGCAACGTCGCCAATGGACACATGATAAAAGTTACTCCCGAACAAGGGAGTACTGATGACTAATCCAGATCAATATCGTCGAGTGGATGAAAAACTCAACTATTTGGCAGTTATGACTCGTCCATATATTTTCTTTGTTGTTTGCGTCGCAAGTAGATTTATGTCTTCTCCATGAGTTCCACATTGGCAGGCAGTTATCAGAATTCTACAATATCTAGTCCAGAATCCTGAAAAAAGAATTCGCATGGAGAATCAGAGACATACGAATGTTGAGTACTTTACCGATGTTGACTGGGGTACAAGCCTGACGGATAGACGATCTACATTTTGGTTACTCGGTATTTATTGACAGAAACTTGGTATTGTGGAAGAGCAAGAAGTAGAGTGTGATCGCACGATCAAGTTCCGAAACAGAATATCGAGCTATTGCTCATAGCACAACATAGGTGCTATATCTGAAGTATCTGCTACAAGAACTGGAAGAAGAAGCTGGATCTAAAGCAGCAGATATGTGATGAGATAACCAGTCTGCTATCCATATTGCTACCAATCATGTGTTTCATTAAAAGGACGAAACATATATTGAAATTGACATCCACTTCGTCCGTGATGAGTATAAAAAGGGGATAATAAAGTTCCATCACATGAGAACCGGTGATCAAATAGTTGATATCTTCACGAAGTCTCTTCTGGATCCTCGAGTTCAATTTCTGTGTAACAAGTTGGATATGATTGATATATATGCTCCAGCTTGAGGGAGAATGTTAAGTAATAATATTAGTAATGGACTTTAATCCCACATCGGATAAAATGATAGAGAAAGGAATTAGCCTCTCCTATATATATATATGTAGACTTCTCATCAATAAAATTTAACCTATTATTCCAATTCTACACGTCGCATACTTCTTATAGGTTTATAAGGGTGAATCTTTGGATAATAAGAAAAAACCTACAGCCTTTTCAATTACTCACTGAACATATCACATTTTGAAAATTTGCATGACTAGTCTCCAACCACAAGAAACCCGAACCAAAATCAGCCTTTCTGACTCACTTTTCTTAATTAGAACATTTCTCAACATGAGATTAGAACATTTCTCAACATGAGAATAATGTTCTCATGCTCATTGTAATTATGGTACACTGGATAATCTATAAACTCGGAATAAAACAATTCCAAAAGCATCATTTCTATTAAAAACCGGATACTTTGTGAGCTTTTCTTGCTAACTTCATATTAAAAAAAAGGCAGGCATCATAGTACTGACAACTGATCTGGATACAAAAACTCTGCATCAATTTTAGCCATCGCCTCTTCACCAATTTGAATGACAGTGTAGAGCTTTGGTAGGGAATAAGACACAACTGGTGTATCGTCAGTCTCATGTTTGCATGCGGGAAGTTCCTCGGCATCAAGCTCATTGGGTATGTCAGCAGCCTGGCTTTCAGATTGATTTAAAAGCTGATGCTTCATCTCCAGGCAGGACTTGTAATCGTCCTCACTCCGAGCTTTACTCAACTTATCAACCAGGTCACTGAATGCTGTGTTCCTTTCAGCCAGCAATTCTCTTTCATTCTTTGGTCTTTTGAGACCCTTAGAAGCATCTACTTCATCGGCATAGGGCAAACCATCTTCACCTATGACACTTCTTTCCTTTAGGTTCTGCAACTGTTGTTCCACAAGGTTCCTAATCCTCTTTCTACAGCTGTCGACCCTCTCTGAATTAGACCTAAGCTTCACTTTCATCGCATCAACCAACTTCTGAAATTTCTCCTCGGAAGTGATTTCAGCTGCCGCTGGGTCGTCTGACATGAGCCCCTCTGTTGAGAAGCTTTCCTCCAATAAACTGACATTCCACATGTACCTATCAAATGCCTCATTCTCTGATTCAATGTTCCCTTGAATATGCTCCTTCAATTTTGAAAACCTCCACTTGTTTATATTGATAGCATCCTGGTCAAGAAAAAGAATTTCAACATCTGGAATGAGCACAGAGGAAAACTCGGAGATAGTGTGCGAGCTATTTGTTAACGTTCAGAAATAATATGACGGAAGCACGGGTTTTAAAGTATCATCCAAGAAGAATCCTTATTCTGTTTTCTTCCAGTGATGGTAGAGGCCAGCTTGGAAGCAAGCCGAGATATCGATCTTGGCCTTCAACTTCTAAGAAAACCCCATAAAATTCTACAAAAGTACAAACCTACCTAATAAAGGACGTGAAGGAGATAGCGGATGGAAAAAGTAAAATCTTGATCTAGGCTATGCTGTTAGAATCAGATGATACATGATACATATCACCAGATATAATAAGATATGGAGGTTGAACCAAACGATTAGTATGGCTGTATCAATTCAAAAGGTACAATCATAGTATCATGCATACATGTTTTATCGGTCAATATGATACATGGTAACACTAATAAGTTCGAAGATTTAGCTTGTCACGTTCTTGCTTCTTGGTAGCACCACACAACGAACTCGACATGCTTTTGTCTAGTTTCACTTCTAGTTATCAAATTTAAGATGAAATAATCACTTAATATTGGATGTTCCTTATTTTGTTGGCTGTGTTCAGTTAATTCATATAACTATATTGAGTTCCCAATCTATCTGCCAATATTGAGTTCCCAATCTATCAAAAGCTACACAATGTTAAAGATAGTAAGATAATGAAGAAAACCAATACATGATATGTTATCTCAATTGGACAACTTGAGATCTAGGTTGATAACATGGAAATTAGTAGTAGTTAAACCACAAAATTCAACCGACAAGAAAGGAAGGGGCAGAGAGAAGGATAAATTTTTATAACAGCTATAGTTGAACTTCAAAGTTGGATTAACTACCATGTAACACATGCAATCTAATATAATTACCCTGTTTGCACTTGGCACAGAACCCCTTAGCATCATTATCCTGACACGGATGCTAACTCAAAGTTTATGTAACAAATCCAACTTCCTTATCTATGTAATCATGGCATGAGAATTAGGTAAAAGGTAAAAAGAGACGAAAGGAAGAGTAGTCTCGGGGGAGAGATTTATGCTAATATAACACTGAAACTTGTTACAACTTACTAGTTTGTAATTAACCGAAACTCAAAAATTGCACGAGTGGCAAAACTGTAGCTATTGTGAAGCAGTAACCATGTTTTGCAAGAAATCGAGAATGGACAGAAAATAATATATTGATGAACAAATGCTAAAGTGATGCGTATATACTGATGAATAAATGATTAACTGCATGAAAGTGGCAATGATACCAAAAGAAGGCAGCAGCACCAACAGCCAACGTTGTTAATCAGTAATTATGAAGTGGTTTAATATGGAAAAGGAAAAAAAAATTATGAAGCAGTTGTGATTATACTTTTGAATGTTTAGTTGCTTTTATGAAGTTATTGTCAAAGGAAAAAATAATACCGTAAGAATTTCATAACAAGAAATTTGGCAATGTACTATATATCTGAACCTTTCATATCCTTGGAGATTTAGAAATAATACAGTAAATACGTTCTCTAAATGTTAAACAATAACTGCACAAAAAGGAGTTTAAATATGAGCTTAAAGAGCAACAGTGACTACCTTCCGAGTGAGGGGCTTCTTTGCTCTTAGACTATTGGCAAATGTGGTAGAGAGTTGCCGAATTGAAGACAGCCTCCAAGAAGCCCTGCGGTGGTGTAATTTTTGTTAGCTTGACTGCTGCTCCTAAAGACGTTAATTATGCAAGGCTTACCCATTTGAAGTAATTTCAGGAGACGGTTGTTCAGATAAAGGAGCTGCAGAAGGTGGCGGCTTATCCGGCAATATGCTGCTTTGTTTTAGAACTGCAATATAAACCCAAAAACCAGAGTTCATAGCAAATATAATGATGTGGGAAGAATGTTACTCATCAAAGCAACATATCTAATTTAAAAGATCCCACATATTGACGGGGTCACCGTAGAGGCACAATCTCTTCTTGCCACAAAAGGCTTACAAATCAATTTTAGCACAAAGTTATGAATTCAACGTTCAAAGTTCAAACGTCAAAAGGACAAATACTGAATGAGAAATAAGACCTTATAGAATCGGTTTGATTTATAAACAAAATAATTAAGCCTGGCAATGGGGCTATCCCACCACAGACCCAACCAAGCAACCAAGCCCAACCATCTTAGAACCGGGCTTGAGCTGACAGTGATACACCCTAGCCCAGGTTTGGACCTAATCTTTAGAGAGAATCATAAATATGAACCAGGTGCCTCTGGAATTGGGCCTGCTGGGCCGAAATCAAATGCTCTTTTAATTTATCTATTCTCAAATAGATTTTTTTTTACATGCTTTTCACAGGAATCAATCTACCAACATAATACTTAGAAAGTGATAGAATCATAGACCAACAAGCAAGTTGAACCGTTATGGTAGAATTCGAAGATAAACATATCTAGAAATTATAAAATAACTGCAAGGTCCAATATTGTCTTACGGATTCATGACCGACCTGAGCCTATAATAATGATTTTAAATGGGCATATGCCTGAGTTTTAATCTCAAATGTTACCCCTCTTTGGCCTTAAAATTTAGATCATGTCCAGGGACAGGCCAAGATGAGCTCGGTCAAGGCTGACCCATTTCTAAACTTGAAACAATCTGAAAAAACATTTTTAAGATAAAGAGTGAGTACCATGAATATGACATGGATTTTGAGCTTTGGCACAGCAATTTTTGCAAGACTGGAACGGACACCTGTGGAGCCAATTATAAGTGCAGCAAAAGGTTGAGAAGGATTAAAAAACCAAAGTGACAAAATAGCACCAATTTTGAACCATGTTTACAAGTTAAACAGCAAATGTGATGGAAAACTGTATAAATATATAGAGCTCTCAGAAGACAGAAAGTTACTAGAAAAGGTCGAAGTAAATATTAAATAAATAAATAAAAGTATAAATTTCTCTTCTTGGTACCATTTTAGTTTCAAAGGAGGATTCAAGATAAAAAAAAAACCAGTGCAAATGGTGAAAGAACTTTGAAGTTTAATCTATTCCTTCAACCAGGGCCAGATCCTTTAGGTCCCAGAGGGAGCTCAAGTTCCCACACACACCCCAAAGAGAGAGGGAGGGAAGGGGATCGGTACAAGAACTATTTAATATTTTGGTAAAACATTTGTCACTTTGAAGACTTGAACCATGTATCTAATCAATCTAAAGCAAACCTTCAACCATTAGGGCACTTTACATTTAATGAAAAATAACTTTCCTACAGCATTTGATATATGTGCATTTCCATATTGAGAGGAGCCCCCGGATCCGCCCTTGCCTTCAACAAAGCCTTTATCCAAAAAAATTGGGGGGCAATTGCTTGAATCCATCAGCTCTGTAAAGGGTCACGTCCTCTGGAAACTAACAAAAATCATAACCTTCATTAAACTTAAATACATGCTATGTAAAGGGATTGGTACAAGGACTATTTAAAATTTTGGTTAAAACATTTTGTTAATTTGAAGACTTGAACCATGTATCTAATCAATCTAAAGCAAACTTTCAACCATTAGGTCACTTTACATTTAATGAAAAATAATTTTCCTACAGCGTTTGGTATATGTGCATTTCCATATTGAGGGGAGCCCCCGGATCCGCCCTTGCCTTCAACAACCAAAACAAAGCATTTATCCAAAACGTAGGGTCAATTGTTTGAATCCATCCGTTGTCCTTTGTAACACTAGCAAAAATCATAACATTCTTTAAACTTCAATCCATGTTCGTTTATGCCTACCTCCAGTCCTAGTGTCTCATTTAACTATAATCTTATTGCTCCTTACAGAAGCATCTATTAGTTTGTGTTACACATGTCCAAACCATCTAAGACAATTTTTATCTATCTTCTACTAAATTGGCACCACCTCCAACTTCCTAAGCATACACACATTTATCATCCTTTCTTTTAATGTATCGTGATATCCATCTTAGCATTCTCATTTCGGCTATGAGAATTTTATGGGCATGTTATTCTTAATTACCCAACATTAAGATCAATAAAGCATAGTTGGTTGTCCTATAAAATTTTTCTTTCAACTTTAAGGAATCATGAGATCACAAAGTACTCCAAAAGCACTCCTCCATTTCAATCATCTTGTTTCAATTATAAGCATATCATCATTCTCTATCTCTTCATCATGATAAATGATTGATCCTAAATACTGAAAACTATATCTAATAGGAATCTCGTCCATCAAAATGTACTCCCACGTTTCTCTTTGAGTTCTAGTTCAAGTCACATTTTATATACTTCATTTCCGTCCACCAAATTTTGAAACCCTTACCTTCCAAAGTTTCTCTTTAGAGTCTATCATTTATATACTCTCGTAGACTAGCACAATATCATTAGCAAACATCATACACCATGGAAACTACTCCTAGATATGTCTAGTAATTTCATCTATAACTAATGCAAAAAGGCAAGGACATAATGATGATCCTTGATGTAAGCCAATGGTGATAGGAAGTTGTTTGCTACCACCTCAAATAGTTTGTACTCTCATAGTAATTCCATACATATCTTTAATGGTTTCAATATAGCTAGTAGAGACCTTTTCTTTCATTCCAAAAGCCACTACATTATTTTCCTAGGAACTATATCATAAACTTTCTTTATGTCAATAGAAACCATATAAGATCCTACTTTTTCTCTCAAAATGACTTACATAGTTGATCTCCCCGACATAAAACAAATTGATTTTATGAAATTATAGTTTCCATCCTACATTTACTCTCTCTCTCTCTCTCTCTCTCTCTCTCTCTCTCTCTCTCTCTCATAGTTTCATAGTATGGCTCATATGTTTAATTAACCATGTATATCCCCCTTATCTTTATATATGGATACTATAATATCACGTTTTTATCCATCGGCCACCTTCCTAGTCCTTAGGATTTAGTTGAATAAATTAGCAAGTCGAAACAATCCCTTCTCACCTAAACATTTACAAAAGTAAATAAGAATGATTACGTCCTACCACTTTTCCATTTCTTATTTCTTTAAAGCATCATTAACTTCAAAAATCCTAATCTTACAACAATAGCATGAACAAACTTAGTATCTAGATTAAGATTTTCTAGGTTGCTCTAATTACATAACATGCTAAAGTAACTCCTCTAGCTCTTCTAAATATCATTTTATCTTGCTAGTAATTTTTGGTCTAAACTCTTGATACATTGAATATTACCTATATCTATACTCCTCAATTCCAACTCTTCACAAGTCCTATATAATCTCTCTCATTAGTTTATAACTTCTTATACAAATAATCATAGGCCTTCAATTTAGTTTCACATAGCACTTTCTTATCTTCCTTCTTTGCTAATTTAACACTCAAAGATTTTGTTATTTCTACACTTTTGTCAATCTTTATAGGAAATTATTTTTTTCCTTAATTACCTTTTGGACTTTCTCGCTCCACTACAAACTTTCTTTCGAAGTCCAAACATTGTTCTTTAGAAAATTCAAAGATATTTTTTTGCTACTTTCTTGATACAATTTGACATACTCTACCACATAACATTAGAATCTTCTTCTACGTTTCATCTTCCTTCATCATTTATCCTTAAATAGTATTAAGTTGTTGTATTTCAAGTGCCACAATATAGTTCTCGATCTCTTGTATTTCATATTATTTTTCTCTGTTTTCTTAATGTTCAGGTTTAAGATCATTAAGCTCTCTTCTCGTATAAGTTAACAATATTTATATGCTAGTCTATCAGCCTTCCTAGTAAGACAACAATCTACTTGGTTAATATTGGATCACTTGGTTAATATTGGATATGCTCTTAAAAGCAATTAAATGTTCATCCCTCTTCCTAAAACAAGAATGTGTTATCAAATGGCACTACAAATCAAGGATCTTATCACCCCCTTCAATTCTAGTTCCGTACTCATAACCACTTTGCACAATATCATATTTGTCTTGATCATTTAATCGCCTCGAATGTATAACTTTTCTCCTCTAGGTACTCCCTCAATCAAAATATCCATATGTTCCTAAAATTATTTTAATATTTTCATGTAATATGGTGTACTAACAACATTTAGAACCTCCACCCTTAATACTAACTTAACTAACATTATCATATATTGTATTCTTTTTACATCTACAACACAATGTTATTTGTTAACGAATACCCCCATTTATGTCTCTTTACATTTGTAACCAAAGTCTAAATCCAATCTTTTCAATTTCCCTCGATTATTCACCAACTAACTTAGTTTCTAGTAGACAAACTATATTGATCTTTCTCCTAATCATTTTATCCACTAACTCCATTCATTTTCCTCTAGTGGTCATATGTTCCAAGTAGTTAATCCAATGCTATACTTGTACACCGACTTCTTATACTTCTTATCTTATTGCTTCATGTACCTTGTACACCCTTGTCTATCTGTTGCCACATTGAAGTAGCTATGTAGTGCATTGCTTTGAGAGATTATCCTAGCCCACACTTGCTTAATTGCCATTGCATCCAAGTGATATTGATGCAATGTATCACTTACGGGTAACGACCTAGCAATCCATCCTTGTTCACTTTTCATTGCATCTGGGTAGGAAGAATGGAACATGCCATTACTGAGGGATGACCCAACGTGTATTGTGTAATTGTGTAAGGATTTATTTAATAAAGATCCGACATGTTCTACGTTGACAGTCGGCTAGCTACCTAATGCAACCATCCTCCTTTATCCAGGCTTCATATCAGTAATCAAAATATAAGACACAAGTACAGATAGACGGTGTTAAAAGTTTTATTGGTTCCTTAAATGTAAACCAAAGTACTTTGCCGCACAGCTACAATCATAAGTTTCAAGAATTCAAGACCAGTAATTCCCGTTACAATATGGTGTTCCAAATAATAACATGAACATCCTAGTAACAGGTCTATAGCACATCAACTTCCACAGGTAAAGAAATTTTAGTAAGAAAAAAATAATCACATAAAATTCAATCAACTACAAGGGGAAAGGTTAAGGGAAGTCAATGTAGGGATACAACTTAGCAGGTGTTTCCCACCAATAGGTAATTACAAATCCTTAGCTTCTGAAGCCTAGTGTAGTAGTTATCAGAATGAGATTAGAAACAAAGGCATGTTAGTCCCTTCAAACGATAGCATCTCCATTTCACAGAAAATATGAAACCCCAAACTGCAGGTTCTTCATCTTGTGATAAACATCTCCATATTATGATAAATGTATTCCACTGATTTTAAAGAGAGATTGGCTTTACAATAGTGGATAGTCATAAAGATATTTCTCGACCTATGTTTCATAGACCCGGAAACAATACAGACAGGTGCACAGACACAGATCAGTTATACGTGTCCCTGAATATATAGGCATGCCAGTCTCATGTCCTATACAGAAATGATAATGATGTGTGGGTTCATGCTTCCTAATCCTCCATTAGTAATCTAGGTCCTTTCTACAATAGAGAGGAAAATTCTACAAGGCAAATTGCATAACTTAATAACAGGTCTCTCTTACCATTTCTAAAGCTATAATCTAAACATTGTAATACTTCGCCTATGATGACTGATGAGCAATGAAAAGATTCGACATAATTTAGTGTATTGATGTTGTAATAAATATATACCACTTATAGCACTTGAAAAATCTGCAAAGGATTCATCAACCATGCTCTTTTCAGAAGAGGAACATTACATGTTCAAACCAATATTCTTTACCCCTTCGGAACACGGTTCGGTCAAATGACCTGTCCATGCTCACATCTGTATCAAGGATAACACTTTCAGCACCAAATTTATCAATGTGAAAGGAGAAAGGAATCATGATGGCATTCATATTAGCTCTTTAGTTGCCTCTGATGAATAATCTTCTCTATACAAGTGTTACCTAGACACTTCAAATGCCAAGTTTCTAGTGAACCCATCGAATCATGATGGCATCATAATTTCATGGTAATGTTAGCACTCTAATACAAAAGAATGTCAAGTCCAAGTTATGTCAAACAAAGTGTGTAAACCTTTTTATATATACTTTGAAGTAACTGATGTTAAAAAACTGCTTCATGTTATAAATATAATATACATATTTGCATATAAATCTATATAGTATAAACGTATCTACGTGTGAGGTCTGTGTTAGGTTACTCATCATACACTTCCCAGATACTTGAACATCCTATCTTGTATCCATGTATTACGGCTCCATAGCAGAATTTATTTACCCTCTTCATCCTTATGACTGACCATATTCAAACTGGCATGATTTCTTCCTTGTTGCCTATAAGGTGAAGCAAAGCCTATCCATTATTCTTCTATCAGGTCCAGGTAACACCATAAACCCACAGCAAGTCCATACATGCTTTCTGTAAGAACTAGATACCAACCCATAAATGCTGTGGAGGATCTGAATTGTACTATACATTTACAGGATCCAGATACCCATTATCCCAAATTGCACTCATATTAACGTAGATTCACTATGAAACATCAGGATGAGTAACTTCATATACCATCTACCGAGAAAATCGATACAAGCTACAGGTATCAATTCTGCTACGCATCTATATTTCAATTGTTTGTTTGTCACCTTTTTGCTCAGTTGACCGGTTGGTGCATGGATAGATAAATAATAAGATAGCTCGATCAAGTAGGGAAATAGCTACGTAAATAGGTCAATTGATTGAGAGATTGATCTATCCATAGGTTAGGTGTATACATCTATGGGTGGAAAGGTATATAGGCTATCTACTATAAGGTTTACGGATAGATGGAATATGAGCAGATTAGACGGGTGGGGCAAATAGATAACTCATACATCTATAGATAGATAAACGGACGGACAGAAAGAAAGAAAGAAGGTGGTCGATATATAGATTAATAATAAAGGAATCGTGCAAGGTTCAAGTCACGTTAGGAATAAACATACCCAGAATCGTCAAGAATACCCAACTATATTTGGGTTTGGGTCTAGGTGAGATCAGGTAAATACCAAGTTGTCTCTGGTGAGAATGAAAACTTCAAAAACGACTTTCATGATAACTACTGTCATCAATCAACCAGGTCAGCATATTTTTTTCTTCCTTCTAAATTTAGAATTGTGCCATGAGAAGGATGTTTAAATCTTTCACCCCCTGAATACATACTTTAGGACATTTACAGTGCCTCCAGCTTTTAACAAATCAAACTTACCAATTCATAAAACAAACGTAGTTCTAAACAAAATAAAATAAAACTCCAACAAGTTGTCATGCAACTACAGCTATAACATGCATTAGCACATTCATCCAAGCATGAATTGTTGGCTTTCGTGGTTTCATCTTCCAGCCAGTCGAAACATACTATAGTCAAACTTTAGGTTGCATGCCCTTCCAAATAGTCAAAGACACTTGCTAATGTTTGATATACTGCATCACAGGTACACAAATGATAGTCCACTGCCCAATTCTTAAGGTGTTCTTTCACAAAGCATATATACTCGAAGTCAGAATCATTTATCAAAAGCTACTAGGTTCCTTATACTTGCTCATGGCACAATATGGACCCAGAGACACGAACAAAGCACTAATTTAACATGTCCTAGTGTATTTTGGGGTATCCGTGACGTTCCCGACATGGAAACAACACAATGACGACTTTAGTGTGTTAGGTGCTTCCGATTAGGCTATTTGACTATTCATGTTGATCCAGGCTTATTATATCATACTGCCTCTAAGAGGTGGATTAACATCCAATTTGAAAATCGATACCCATTGCACGCAATTTCATACATAAACTATAAACATGCAAGCTCCTCTAAAACTCCATCCTTTATAAGGATTTGGTTATTAATTGATTTGGTTATTAATTATAGTATATGTTCATTCAGGTACCAATTCCAATCAGATCTTGGCATACCCTACATATGGTGCTATCGTCTTACTTGCAAAGTACAAAAATGCCTAAAGTCTATTGACAATATGCCTAAAGTGAAATGACCTACAATTGTTAGAATTTGCGAATGTCAATGCAAATGCAGACTTGGTTCACTTCGTTCTAAACAAGAAAAAAATTACTTTTTTGTGTGTGTGTGTGTTTGATGAGCATAAAAAAATATTACAGGACAATTGCCAATACATTGAATGACTAAAAAATAATGCAATATTCATCCATCTGCTTGAGCAGTGTTAATTTCCAGTACATAATAAGTTAATAATGTATATGTCTTTTAACTAATCCTATAAAAATAATAATAAAAGGGAAGATCTCAGATTAAATTTGATATTAATGGCTTCTTTTAGATTGTTTATTTTCATACAAAGATATTTAGTTAATTATGAGCTTGATTTCTTCAATTTTGGGTTGTTTTCAACATTCCTACAATCTGTGTATTATAATGATTCGGTCAAGTCATCTTTAATTATCATTTTGGGGATTAGCACCATTAAAAGATCCATTAACCACTAAAAAACAATGAGTAGTAATATATGCCAAATTGATATGATTTCTATTCTATTTCAGCATGCCTTTTCCATGTACGTTAGTTGTTAAGAGTATTCCAAACAGTGTATATATTGAGGTGGCGTTTGGATGAAGGTTTGTATTCCTAGGAATCCACTTTCCATTCATTTCCCATGGGAAAGGAATTCAACATTTCCGTACCCATGTTTGGTTAGGCTGGAAATATGTAGTCCGAAAAATTCATTTTTCCATTTCCATGTTTGGTTCAAACAAAAACAGAAATCTTAATTTGTTTAGTTTTTCATAAATACCCTTTCATTAATTTCATGATGCTACTATTACCTAAATTCAGTTGGTGTCATTGATACTATCGTCCAAAAAATGTAATTAATGCATCCAATCAGGAAAGCAAAAATATTTCCAATGGGGCCGTGGGTTTTACTTTCCCATAATTGTGGGAAACTGAAGCCCTCCATATTTCCTCCCAATCCTAGACTTACCAAACATGGGTAAGAAATCCAAAACACATTCCCAAGCCTCTGAAACTTGAACCAAACAGCACTTGACTGTATGGAATCCATTCCATGCAAACTTCTAACTGACCACAGGCTTATACCAATACCTCAATGTTGGGTCCCTAAGACTATGCCATCTCAGCAACATGAATGTTTTATATATTTTAGATTGGCCTTTATATGCATAACTTCCCCCTCCTGAACAGTGCCATGGTGCTTCCATGAATACCTTGAACCTTTCAGTTTGGTTTCAGATGCTTCATTTCCCTTGGTGCCTTAGGCATAGCATAGCTACCTTATGACCTTTGTAAACATTTTCTTCTAAGAGAACTACTATGCTACAAATTTCAACCAAACTCTTTTAGCAAAATGGAAATCATTATCCCTTGGCTTTGATGGTTGCTTAGTTGATTGTCAGCACATTATTGTACTTTTGAGAATCAAAAGTAGATGTCAATAATACTAACAAGTAATAATTAATTCCAGTTATTAAGAAACATCTTAAGATAGCCAGAGAAATCATTAGGTAACAGAAAATTAAAATTTTGGATAGCAATAAGAAGCTAATATGCAAAGTTAAAGGTCATCAAAGCCAGGACATTGCACAGCCCCTCTATCTTCATTCTCTCCAAAATAATGTTCTCTAAGCATATGTCTAAGCATTTAGGGCCTCACTTAAGGGTTAAGATAGCCCAGCTGTATGTTAGTGCATTGGCACCTTAGGAAGATTAATGCAGTTGTTTACTCGGATTATGCTAGCCAGATCCGCTTAAGCAGGGGTTACCGATTTAGCATATTAAAAAGGCTGATTTTATGCTTCTTTTCCTATGCTACTCTTCTCTACTTAAGCAATGACATGGAAGGGTGAACGTCTGTCTTTTATCTATCTATATTCCATAAAAGGGAGCATGAGAGTGTCATCGTACGAAAACAGTGTACTATAGGTAAACCGGAAGAGATATATAACAGTATTTGCCCCAAATAGCATTTTGACTTACTAAAGATGCCTGCCAAAATGTTGTCATAGATTGAGGTGCACTAGAGAAAGCATGCATTAACACTTTACTCAGAGAATATATATAGGGCCATGCACATCGGTCATTATTGCTTGCTTGCCTAGACTGTGGTAGCAACAGGAATTACTCTTCTTCCATTTGCTGCTTCCGAACACTCGTTCTTATTCCAATACGGCTCTTCTTTTCTCAATGTTTCCCAATTTTAGGCGTATAATATTATATACAATACCTGGGTTACTATACAATACCTTAGTTACTAAGGCAGTACTTAGGGGCCACCTATGTTGCACAGGCACAGGAAAATGGATTGGTAACCATATTGTCTGTAGCCTAATCTGTGTTCGTATTCATGCAACATAGGATACTCTACTATAGTACCCTATGCAGTTAATAACGGTTTTTTTATGATAACGGTCCAGTAGAGTTATAGATATATCACCGATATATCGGTTTTATAACGGTAAATATCGGTTTGCATTTTTAACACAATTTTTATATATGAACAATACACTTAATAGTTTTCTATTATAAAATATGCAGAAAGTATACATATCGTCGAGAAATCCAAGAGATCCAAGATAAAGAAGATCACTTAAGGAACTACATCTCTGAATAAGTTTGATGTATGAAGATTTTGATGGCATAAAAAGTGGTGGATAAAAAGAATGGCAGTTTCATAGCAGCTTGCACAAAGACCACCACTTGGAAACCCAATTTCAAAATCAACAGTGCGAATAACTATTTAGATCTCAGATAATCTCAAACAAACAGAACAAATTGTTCAAGATATGTCTCCAGAAAATCATGTCCTATGAAATCAAAGTTGAATTGAATTGCAGCACATTATATTTTGCCTCTGCTGTTTTTTTTTTCCTCTTCTCCTTAGTACATTTTTTTTCCTCTTCTCCTTAGCACATTATACCATTAATGCATCTGATGGTACATTAGAGCCGCCTCTGCTGTTTTTTTTATCTCTTTCTCTATCATCAGTCCCTGTTATTAAAAAAAAAAAAAAAAAAAAAAAAAAAAAAAAACTGTGAAATATCGGTTTTTATTAAAACCGATATTTTACAAAATATCGGTAATATCGGCCGATTTTATCGGTTCCGATATAAAACCGATTTTTTTCCAAAAAAAAATCGGTTCATCACCGATACCGTTATATATCGGTGATATATCCGATATATAACGGTTTTTAACTACATAGATAGTACCTATCTGAAAATGTTTCTATCTCATATATGTATAGTGTCCTCGCCAGTATCCGTGTCAGTATTCATGCAACATAGGTGGCCACCTTACACTTGGATGCTAGGTGGTCCATAGGCCACAACTGTGTAGGCTGGCTATTCTTTAGAACCATGCTCTACATCACATTTGTTCCTTAGAGATAATCCCCTTTACCCTAGTGAGAACCATGCTACATATCTTACAATGGATAATTCATGTATGAAACTTACTGATGATGACACTTGTAAGTAACAATGTAGTTAATTAGGTATATATACACACCTGGAACGAGCAACATTGCCACACTTAATGCACTTTGGCTTGTTAAGGCCACGCTGACTCTGTTTTGGTGGGTCAATGATAGTCAAACGTTGAGGCGTTGTGTTCCCATTTATGGGTGGAGTTGTTATGTTCCCATTTATGGGTGGAGTTGTTACGTTCCCATTTATGGGTGGAGTTGTTACGACAGGATCAGCAGCCTTGTTATCAATGGGGACAGGAGATGAAGCAGCCATTTAATTCTCTGTATATGTACTGCAAAAGCAAAGAAACAAAAGGAATTTGCCGGTTAGAGGTTAGAGGTTAGAAGAACTTTTGGTTGCTGAGCTCAAAACTGAAAAGAGAGAACTTCCACAGCCATTTGTCAAAAAACTACAAAGAGAAAGAAAGGGAAGGCACCTTTGCCCTTATTTTCTCAAGAAACTGAAAGAAAAAGAAAAGGGTATATGTTGAAAGCAAAAAAACATCTGTGTTTTAAAGTAAGTAACACAAGATCATAGATGTAAAATCCTCCCAATGCAAATTTATGATAAAGTCATCTTTGAATCTTGATCTACAACATCTAAGAAAGCCTATTAAGAAAGAAAAGCATATACTCAGGAGGATTTCTCTACCATAATCTAGGCATAAAGAATAGATTGTTTCAAATAGCAGTAGAAATGTTTAAATTAGATGCAAATTTGTACGCATCCATGTATAACATGAGTGTCGCCTTTGGATCAAACTAGTGTTCCCTTATATAGATGATATTCTCATTCAAGCAGGCCATATTATTGTGTAAGCGAATATAGGGTTTGAGGGGTTTGATCCTAAAGCTAGAATCAAGCTGGACCAACTCTTAGTTTCACACAAGGACAAATTCATGTCTATTTCAATATGAGATTAATCTTTATTTGAGTATTATAGATGAGAAGTATTGGCCTGGTGGTGAGTAAGATTTTGGTAGAATTTGAGGCGTCCAAGGAATCTCGCACTCTATAGTCTATACTTGTTTTTTACCACCCAATATGACTGACGGTTGTCTCTCTTTTTTTTGCTATGTGGCAAAAGATGGATTGGAAATTTTACAAGAATTTTGAACCTTGGTGTTGTTGCAAAACATTTGGATTGTTACAAAATGTAAATAAGTTTACTTATGAAAAATATTCAGTGCACCAAAGTTTTTTTCCTTAAGATTCATATGGTGAATGAAGTTCTTTAATACGTAACAATCTATATATCTAATGATACTCTATATAAGAATTGCCATGTCTTCATTCAGTAGACAAAAGAGAGAACGAGGGAAAAACAATGATCTATAGTAACTAAGACACAATTGGTTCAAAACAAAACGTTCAGTAAGTTTCTAAACGGCGGTAGGCGGATGCGCAGCGGAAAGAGTCCGTCTACCGCCTAGACGGTTGATACATTTTGGACATTTTTTACTATTTTACCACATTTTTTTTGCATTATACACATATTTTAAGGATGTTTCATGCATAACTACTTTGCAGAACAAAGATTTATTAAGTTTTAGTCTTGTAAAAGTGAACCACAAGCCCATAATGCTTGCAAAATCGTTTGGCCAAAATATATTGTTAGGTATTGCTCCGCCTAGGCGCCCACCTACGCCGCCAAAGCTCTTTTGGCTGCCTACTCCACCGCCTACCGAAAAGCGGTGCAGAGAGAGACCGTCTACTGCCTAGACGGTCAAGACGGCCGCCTTTTAGAACAGTATCTGGCACGTCCAAGGTGTGCCTGAGTACGGGTAATAGCCAAAGGTGGTAATTCTTATCAGTGCAGAACATTCCAGTATTTCTGTTGCAATTCAATACAGTCAAAATTTGTTGGGTCCTAATTTGTTGGTTCCTAGGAGCGGATGAACGTTAAGGGTCGAATCTCACTTTGAGAAATGGTGGCTCTGACCACCAAGCAGGCTATTCTACTCTCTTTCTACAAACTTTTTAGTGCTAATACTTCCGAACTTTTTTATATTTTTTTGTAAATCACTAACAATGTCAAAGTGAGATCCTTGCAACATCCAAAGTTTGTGAGCATTTGTTAACAAAATAACATCGTAGAAGTCTGCACTAGTTTGATGAAGAACTTTCACAAGTTGGAGAATTTCGATGGAGAGCACTTCAACAATTGGAAGCGCAAGATCTCACTCAACGTTCAATTGATCAATGTTGAGTATGTTCTGAACACAGATGAACCTGAAATCTTTGCTACTGGATCGGTTGAAGCAATCAACAAGGCGACAACCGACCTTTAGCAATAAAAGGACAACAACTTGTGCAAGCTCTTCATCCTCAACACCCTGGAGGACAACCTGATTGAGTCCAATAGCAAGGAGAAGGCAAAGGACATTTGGGTGTAGGTACGCTACGTGTGCACATTAAGTCTCGATTTTGAGTGGCAGTAGTAGCCCAGTCGATTGTTTGCGAATCAAGCATGCGGAGTAGTTTTCCTCCATTGATGGCTTTGAATCAGGTCATTTCCGGATCACAAACAATCAGGTGTGTGCAACTAGGAGTAATTTCCATGGGCTTGGTGTTTGAAACTTCGGAACGCTAAATGTTCAATGATTCCGAAATGAAAATTCGTCCCAAAACACCAGCATGCCACCGAAGTGATTCCGACGCATCGAGTTCTACTAAAGAGGACATCAATATCTATTTGGTGTGTCTATTTGTGTCCGACATGAGACATGCGTTCGTGTCCAAGATGGAGGGTCCTTACTAACCCTAATTTTGTTAGAAAGAAAGAAGAAAGAATGAATGAAAAAGCAAAATGAAAGCAGACGTGGAGCACCTGCTGACGTAGTTGGACGGCAGTTGACGGGGAGAGCTTCCGCAAGCAATTCTTTTCCCTTTCTTTTCTTTTCTCTTTTCTTAGGGGCATTTTGTTCTTTCTCCAATAGAGGGTGTTTGGATGTCTAACTCAACATGCATGTGAATGAACATTGGGATTTTGAGAAAGAGAAACCCACTTAAGATGTTTAGATCATAGTTTGTAGTAGCAATCGATACCGATCCGATATGACCGATACCAATATGGTTTGACATGTCCCAATCCGACCGACATTGACGGACTCTTTTCTAGTCAATTCGGCAAAAAAATTGAACGAAAAAGACCAATCAACAAGGATGTAAAAGAATAATAAGATTGTAAAAGCATGTGAAGGAAAACTAATCTATCGCAGATAAACTAATTAGCAAGGATGACTACTATTTCACTCAATTTTAAAACTACTAAGAAACAACACATAAAACACTTAAGAATTATGTCTAAAGGTATTAAAAAATTCTAAAATTTTAATAATTTATTCATAATTATTTGTTTTTCGATACCAAAATATATGATACTCCGATCTGAAATCGTCGATATTGTCGATACCACCGATCCCAATACTCATAGGAAGGGTCCAATATTGATATTGATTCCAATAATGTGAACCTTGGTTTAGATACAAACTGGATGTAGACATGAAAGTGGTTGTCATCATTGAAGGAGAGTTCCTATCGGCAGGGGTGTAGCTACACGGTCCCAGGAGGCCATGGCTATGCCCTTATATATATATATATATATATATATATATATATATATATATATATTGTCCACATACATATATGAACATATGAAGTAGTACCTGATTTGATAATTTAAAAAAAAAATATTAGATAGCTTGCATGCATTTCCTAACTTCAAAGTATTAGATTATGTCATTAGCAAACATGTTGATTATTAAATAACTGGAAAGAACTGATACCATGGTTCCTGCAAAATTGGACATGGCATGATGGTTAGATAAAACCAGCACTAGTTGTATTTCTTAGAAATATACAAGCTTTTGCTTTGGATTTCTCTTGTTCTCCATCTTCCAACTTTTGTACCTTAGTAGAAATCCGATGTCACATTGGTTAAGATTTTTTTCCATTATCTTATATCAAGTAATTGCAGCTTTTCAATTGGAGTAGTTCAGTTAGGTCTATCGTGCTCCTATTGGACCTATTCCCATAACATATCCATCACTTAAATGTATACTCGACCTAAATGTGAAAAGGATTTGTCCTCGTCATTCTTTTTTTTTTCTATAGCCTATCTAGCCACATGAGAATGTTTGTAAAGAAAACAATTGAAATGGGTGTCATTGTCTCTGTCTCATCTGAAACAATTCAATTTTGACTCAGCTAATACTCGAGATGTGTATGTAACACAAATCTCCTCATATGGTGTCTTGAATTTTGAAATCATAAAGCGGTATATTTGACTTTGAGGTGTAACAAAGTTGGATTCAAACACAAATAGAACCATTGAAAGTCTTACTACAATTGATTATAGTGGCAACACATTCCTTATTCGGAGTCAACCCAATTAATGGATCACTTAACCAAAACTGATAGGTGAATCATAATGCTTCATAATGCTTCTATCGTAACAATTCATTAATTGGGTTGGTATTTTATAATGTTCTTATCCGTGTTAGTCCAGTAATAGATTATAACATTTGGTATTAATATATGATGTTTTTAAGATTATAAATGTGTTTATTATAATTCTTTTTAATAGTAAACATTCGCCCCCTAATGAAAATCTTGGCTATGCTACTGCCTATCGGAAGCATGTCTGCTGCTTTTTGAGGGCTTCCCACATCCTAATATTTTCTTAGGATGTGGGCAGAAGTAGACCAATTGATTTTTTTTTAGTACAAACCTTTATCAACTAAAATTCTTACTCTTTTTTTATTACAGAACTTATTTTCAAGAATGAAGAAGAATATAATACAGACTGCAACAAGAATTACATTCCACGAGTAAATCCCTGAAAATATTGGAAAGATTGCAATTTTGGTGTCAAATTAGCATAAAAAAAAAGGAATGAATCTGGAAGCGAATCAAAAATTTAGGATACCCAGATCCAGAATCGATAGAAAATAGAAATTCAGCAAGAATTAAACCGAAAGGATCCGTCTTTTTCGAAAATAAGAAATAAAAAATGCCAATTCCACCAGATTAAAACCTAGTCCGGACGGACACGCCAAAAGAAAAGGTGCCATGTCGCTGTGTCCGTGTCGAACCCAGAATCGAAAATTGAGAGAGAAAGGAGAAATAAGCTATAATCGAGCAAAAAGATGCAACTTTTTTTGGCGAGCCGGCTCGAGAAACTCGACCCAGTCCGGAAAAAAAAACAGATTAAAACAAAGAAAAAACAAAGAAAACCCAAATCGAAAATCGAGAAACGATTGAAATCAGCAGGAATTTAGCAAAAAGGAGCAATTTTTCGACTAAAGTAAGTGGAGAAATTGAAGGGAAATAAGGAAAACCTAACCTTTGGAAAATCGATTGTCAAGGAGTGGGCTTTGATTTGGGAAAGCGTTGCTTTTCAAAGTGAAGTGGAGGGAGGGAGGGAGGACGGTGAGGAGGCGGAGGCGGAGGCGGAGGCGGAGGCAGCGGGAGCTTTAGGACGTAGAGGAGGTGGAGGAGTTTGATTTGGGAAAGCTGCTGAGAGGAGAGAGGATGATAAAGGACACAAGTAATAATACTAATTATTAAAAACTAAAAAACCGGCACCAACCTTCTTTTCCATTCAAGTCACAATTCCTTATTCCTGAGCAAATTATACGGGCACTACATATTTTACTTGGGGCTAGTCCATTAAAAATTTACAAAAAATTACAAATTTGTCATCCTAAAAGTTATTTGGGACTAGCCCAAATTGTTATCATTGATAATTACAAGTTTGTCACTCCCAAACTCGGAACTGTTATAATCAGGACTGTCAAAATTTTGACAGTCCTACAAATTGTTAGGACTGTCATAATTTTGACAGTCCCACTGGGACTGTCAAAATTATGACTGTCATAATTTTAATCCACTGAAAATTTTATATAAAACTAGGACGGTCAGGATTTTGACAATCCCACAAACAATGAGGACTGTCATAATTTTGACAGTCCTCATTTTAATTGTCAGGATTTTTTTTTTTAGTTTATTTCTATTTAGTTAGTTTTGGATTTTAATTTTTTTATTTAGTTTAACATCCAAAATAAAATATGTTATCATTGAACACAAAAAAAAAATACCGTACGAATATTACGTCTGCCGTCGATCATACTTCGAACGGCCATAACTATTTGTTTTCAAATCGTTTTTCGTCACACAATAGATCGATTTGTATGTTTTCGACAAGAGTAACACAATTCGTGTAGATAGAATTTTTATCCGAAGTAAGACGTACATATTACAGGCAAAAATATAAAATATAAAACTGTCACGTCCCAGTCCCAAAATATCGAGGGACTAGACACGTGGCAATGGCCAGCAGTACACACCGATGGACAAACCCAATTTAATGGATCCATCGGGGCGTACTTAAGCTGTAATACAACAATAATGGTCTAGATATATTAATCTCATCCACAGAAATGAATACAACAATATCAGAATCATAAAGCAAGGTCAATCTCAATATGATATAAACTATGGGAAATAACCCGATAATGAGTCTGATACATCTGTCAAGATACAAGAATAAAGATAACCACAGCAAATACCGAGTATGGGGAAAGCCTATACCCAGATGATACCCTCGGGGATCAATCGTCTACTGGATCTGGTACTGCTCCAGTGTCTGCTCCTGCTCCATCTCCTGCTAATGCTCCTGTCCCGTGTAACTCGGGGTCGATCTCGTCTGCTAGTCCTGGGGACAAAGTCCGGTATCCAGGTCCTCAGGGGACATAACAAGGTACAAAAATCGACATGCCAAAATACAGTGTAATAGTAAATGAAATAAATAGGGTAAACTATATAACCATCTATGTGAAAATGTAATTTGAGAGCATCACTAAACTCAGGCTGAGACCACTACAAGCTCTGTGTCTTGGAGACGGTAGCAGTGTTTACTATATGTTTTACTAGGTGTTTACTATGTGTTTACTATGTTTTATATATATATATAAACTCAGCCTGTAGCCTGTGTGTCTCTCCCCACCCAATGTAATCACACGTCTCATGTCCATGATGTACCATGTCCATGTCACGCACGATCATATCTAATGCAGCAAGTCATCTAATATCTATGAATATGATGTCTATGTCATAAAACATGTATCCTACACAGAATCACCATGAATATCTCAGGAAGATTCTGTCTCATGAATAGTGTCAAGTGTCCTGGGTTATAGTGTACTTGATAGGACAAGTACGAGAATAAAGAGGGTCATGAATATCCATGTCTAGATGACAATACACAACTCCGCGTACGGTGTTGGCACCCGACTATAATCGGACGCTAAGTACGTCACACGGTCCTAGGTTAAGCATGCACAGCAATATAATAAAGCAAGAAAAATATGAAACAATACTGCAGAGTTTGGCAAGGTACACTTGCCTGGGGTCCTGTTGCTGGTATGAATCAGAGTCCAAGTCACAGTCCAAATAGCCTATGTATTACAAATTTATCACGTCAAAAGATAATTTATTTTAATTTATTTAATTCTGGAATAATTACTCTAAAATCCTATTTTAATCTTATTATTCTGATTTTTATGTTAATTCTTAAATTTTGTCCAAAGAAACTGAATTTTATCAACTCGAGACTCATGGCACGCAAATCGAGACGATCTGTTGACAAAAAGTCAACCGACACAAACTCGACTTTCATGCATGATTTCCTGTATATTTCAGCATAAAAATATACTAGAATTTACGGCTCGTCCGAATTCAAATTTGTTTGGGAATTATGGCACATACAAATTTTGTATTGTGCACCGATGGTTAAATTCTAACCTAGAAGTTCTACAGAATTAACAGTATGTAAATAGTTCGAATTAAATTCTGGAAAAATATATGTCGATGATCTCGATATTAGGTTTCCGAAACTTCAAACGGTTCATGATTCGGATTCCGGGTTCTCCCGGAATTGCGAAAACATCGAAACACGTCTATTTTCGGACATGCTGTGCTCTACGAATTTTCCAGAATTTAATACTAATAATTTTGTAAAACAATTTATATAATCAGAAAGCTAACCTCAATATCGTTCTAACGCAAGAAACTAGGCCTCGTTTGGAGTCCGGAGCTATGCGCAATGGCTTCTGGAAGATGAAGAAACCCTAGATGACAATTCTCCCAAATCTCTCTCTCTCTCTCTAAAATAATGAGATAATTAGGGTTATTATATTTTATATATATATATATATATATATATATATATATATATATATATATATATATAGATGTACCTGCGGCTGAATGGATATCTATAGGCTGACATGTGTCAGAATCTGATTGAATGGTTTTATTTATATTATTTATTTTTGATTTACCTTTATCAAAACATTATTTAAGTCGTTTTAAATCTAAATAACTCAAAATAAAAATTAAAAATAATCATAAAAATCTGGAAAAATTACAGAAAATATATTTTAAACCGAAAAACCTCAGAAAAATATTTGGAATAATTTTATATTCATAGATTTCCTACTATAATTAGGAGAAGCTCTAAAAATTAGTTTTGCCATAAAACTAAAAATAAATACTAACATTATTCCAAAAATTCTGGAATAATTCTAGAAAATATATAATAATATTATAAATCTTAGAAAATAACGTGGGTCCATTCTATATTCCTGGGCTTGCACCATAAATTCTACAAGTCCTAAAAATTAGTTATTAGCCTAAATAACTCCCAATAAATACTAAAAATACTCAGAAAATTTCCAAAAACTTCTAGAAAATATATTTCATTATTTAGAACCTAAAATAAAAGTTTGGATATTTTTAATTATATTTGAATCTAAAATAAATTCTTGAAAATTCTAAAAAATTACAGAAAATTGTGAAAAATCTAAATTAAAAATTTCTGAAAAATCAGAGGGTTACAAAAACTTTAAAGTATCATAACTTTTGACTGGGAGATCAAAACAAGCTCTAGTTTGTGCCAAAATGACCGTATGGAAAAGTACTTCGGGATAAACCGTTTCACCGTTTGACGGACTTCCCAAATTTTTAGAATCGCAAAAAAACGACGTTTCGACCTTCAAATTTTACTTTTGGTAATTTTTTATTTTTTTTTACAAAATATTTAATGTACCAATAATAAATTTACTATTTTAAATAACAGAATACTTTAACAAATTTTAAGGATAGAAATTTAGGATTTTGATACATATCGACAACTGAGTTAATTTATTTTAATTTTTTGTTAATTTTAAAATTTCGATACAGTAAATTTACTGTTAATTTATTTTAATTTTATTTCGTTAAAATATATTTTCTTAAATAAAACATAAAATTAACAAAATAAATTGTCTTCCCCACCAATTAACAAAATAAATTAACAGAAAATAAATTTTAGGACTGTCAAAATTTTGACAGTCCTAACAATTGGAAGGACTGTCAAAATTTTGACAGTCCTAAAAATTCAACATATATTTTTAGGACTGTCAAACTTTTGACAGTCCTACCAATTGGAAGGACTGTCAAAATTTTGTGACAGTCCTAACAATTGGAAGGACTGTCAAAATTTTGACAGTCCTAAAAATATAAGTTGAATTTTTAGGACTGTCAAAATTTTGACAGTCCTTCCAATTGGTAGGACTGTCAAAAGTTTGACAGTCCTAAAAATATATGTTGAATTTTTAGGACTGTCAAAATTTTGACAGTCCTTCCAATTGGTAGGACTGTCAAAATTTTGATAGTCTTAAAAATCAACATATATGTCAAATTTTGACAGATCTTCTATTTTTTCTTTTTCTTTTTTGGTTTCATGTGTGCTGTTATTTTTCTTTGTCATTGTGTTATTATTCATGTCTTCCGGCGACGGAGTGGAGGACCTGGTGGTAGCGACGGAGGAAGGAGGGGAGGGAGGAGCTGTAACACCCCGTTCCGCTCAAGCGGACTGCCGTTTTATAACGGCAATAGTGCAGCTGTCCCGACCCGCTTTGCCTCAAACAAGAAGCAAAGGATATCCAGACTTGTCCCTACAGGAATCCAGCTTAGGCTTTCAGAGGCTCGCTTGACGTATCACTCTACCGAGGCGAATCATCGCTAAGGTGGGTGGCTACGGTGAACTTGTTTTTGCTTAGCCAGCACACATAAAATCTGGAATGTTCATGCTAGTCGCTAGGTGATTCACCCCCTGCATGCTAATAAATCCAACGCACCTAGCTAAGGGAATAATCCCAACTTGTATTGCTTGCTAGAACATGGAAATGAAATACTGCTTATATATGTCCAGACCCTCGCATGCTAAGTCCCTTAACGGTTTCATCTCTCGGCTTACCTTCGGGTCCGAGCAAACGTGTTTACTTTTGTTCCTTAGAACGCATGCTTGTCTGCTTGAATGTTGCCTTGTTTACATCCAACTCCGGGAGACTACTAAGTAGTCGTTCCGTGCATAATTGACCCTGCAAGTATCCGGGACCGTTAGGTCACCGGGCAGCCCCGAACCAGGAGAATGCATCAAGGCAAGTTATTCACTGTACCGAATCATGATTCAAGTATCTCGTGTACTCGTGTTCTTGTGTGCACTCGTGTTCTCTTGTTCTAATGCACTCTTGTTCTCGTGTATCTCGTGATATTGGAAAGACCCAATACTTGCATGTCGCGGACAACTCGGAAACGAGGTATAGTTCCACGGATGGTCACCGGGGCACTGGGACCGATCCGATCCAGATGGAACTCACGTTATTGTACAGTCCATTGTGCTGGACGGGATGGCATGTAGCGCCCCTTGTTCTTTTGCTGCATACATTCTCTCTAGTGACTAAACCGTATTGTATAGTCCATTGTGCTGGACGGGATGACATGTAGCGCTCCTTGTACTTTCGCTGCATACCATTACCGCCAGTGACTATCGTCCTGAATGGCTATGCCAGCGACTCCTGTTCATATAGATAAGTCATCCTCGCTTAGCGGCTATCCGCGTGCGAGTCACTGCATCGCATCAAGAAACAACTGAACACCTGAACGATCATGATAAAACGACCCTCGTGTTTGCATATGCTATGCCTCCTGAATGCTTATACTTGCCCGTGCTTGAATTAACAATGTTTGCCTTGGACAGGAAAGGTAAAATGGTAAGTTGGTAAGTCTCGTCGTGTTTTCTCTCATGTTGCACGGCGCACTGCCCGACACGATAGGCTATTCAATATTTGCATGAAACTGATCCTAAGGCAACTAGAAAGACAACTTAATAGTTGTGCACGGAACCTGTATTACGTATTTGGATTTGTCGAGCGGGCGAGTAGCTTCCCTACCAGTGCATTCAATGTACTGATAATCCACCAGTTTATGTGCAGGGTGCGGGAGAACCTCGTTCGGTGCGGATGCCTCCAACGTGCGTGCTTAGGGGTGGAGATCACTCCGAAGCAACGGTGCGTCCGGAACAGAAGCACATATACAAGACATAATGTTGGAACATAGCCTGAACATCGCATCTACAATCATTCCACAGTTGTAGCCACTTGGCACGCTTTTACTGTTTCAGAGAGAGGCTTGAGCGACTTGTAATCTCGGCTATACGCCGCCTGTAAAACATGTTTATATCAATAAAAGAGTTGCTTACTTCAAACTTGTGTTTCAATGCTTCCGCTATATTGTCGACTCAGTGAACCTGTTACCAAATCGCTATGCGTTCATGACTCCGCTGCACTCAGACAATCTGTGCGACTCCGTGGCTTAGAACTCTTGCCGCCAGCCAATGAACCATGGCCTTGCACGGGCGTGGATCACGCTCGTGCGGCATCACGCCCGGAGGGGTCAAAGCGATCGTTCCGCGGGAGCGCTGGCGAGGGTGATTCCCGCCTAGCGGGAACGGCCGAAATAGCCTGCGGGAGATCGGGGCGTGACAGGAGCGGCGGACGGGGTACGAGACGAAGGAACGGGAGAGGAAGGAGGCGACGGGAGGCGGGGGAGAAGGCAGAGGCGGCGGCGGCGACGGCGACGGAGGAGGAGGACGAAGTCTCGGAGAACGGCCGGCGGGAGGGGGGAGGGCTCCGGTGGGGTGGGGAGGGTTTGGGAGTGTTTGGGAGGAGGGTTTCAAAGTGGGCTAGTATGAGTAAACTAATGGACTAGTGTGAGTAAACTTTGCTCAATCCTGGGCTAGCCCCAATCCTGAGCTAGCCCCAAGTAATAAGTGTAGTGCCTTTATAATTTGCCTTATTCCTAGACTACTACGTATCATTATTCTAATTCTTATTACAATTATTCAAAAATAACTAAATTATTCTAAATTTATTATTATTATTATTATTATTATTATTATTATATGTGGGAGATATTGCACCAATAACCAAATAATCTCAAATACACATTCTTTCAATTATATGATTTTAAAGCATTCCATAAAGTTGCTGCCATATTAGCATACTTTATAACCACATAATTGAAAAAAAATGTATGGTTAAAATTGTTTGATGTAATAATTGATACAATAACTTTGGTACAATATTTTATCACACATATATATATATATATATATATATATATATATATATATATATACCCAAATCGTAGAGATATTATCAAACTTTCTTAGCTAAGAATATAATTATATATGGTTAAAATGGTCATTTACATGCCCACTAACTTAAATTTGTAAACTACTTTCTCTCAGGTTTGCGTAAATGTCTTAGGATTCTCTTTCTCTTCCTCTGCGATTGAAGTCGACGTTCACTGACTATCCACAGTCTAATTCTAAGATGTTTCGTCCCGATCAACTCATCAACATCCTCGATGACGACGACAAAGTGAACTCTGGCGCCAACCATCTTGCTGACGTCATGAAGAGCCTCGAGGAGGAGATCTTTCTCCCATCTCATCCGCCGTCACTGACACGTCAGCACGACCTCGGTTACCTTCTGGAAGCCTCCTCCAACGAGCTCGGCCTGCCGCCGGCTGTAGGATCTGAGATGTCGTCGTCTTCTGATCGTTGAGACGCGGTGGAGGAGACGGTATGTCGGATGTGGAGGATGTAGGAATCTGTTTCGATTTTGGATTGTTCAATTATTCTTATATGGATCTGGACCATCTGATTTTTTTTTTTTTTTTTTTTGCCAGCTAGAATCTCGGACGAGTAATGGAACAAAATTTTATTGGTATTTTTATTACTGTCGTCTTTTTATACAGAGTGTTATGTAAATGTTTTCATAGAAAGAACTGGAAACAAAAAGATTATTTTGAATTGTCAAGTTTTGGTGGATTTTGAGGTTATGTGGAATGGTCTCATCCTATGCTTACATGTTTAATGGACTAAAGAATATTAGTATAACTACAAAAGAAAAAAGGTACTTAAAAAATATTATTATTAAAAAAAATAAAATAAAGATAAAGAATTGTTAGAATTAAAATATCTAAATATATTAAAAAGAAAATAAAGATAAAGAGGGTCAAAATAATTTTTCTTATTAAGATCTTTTGATACAAACCTTACTTTATTAATTCTATCCACTCAACCTTTACATTTGATATTTGAAACTATTAGAAAATTCCAATCCCGGGGCCAGGGAGGCCTGGTGATGCTACAGTTGTATATGCTTCCACATAAAAAGTTGAGAAATAACTCGATTCGAGGTAACTTACTGATTCTATCAAAATATTATTTCTGCATTCAATACCTTAATTCTGAAGATTAGCAATACTATGCACTTTAAATGTTGCAAAGATGAGCTAACAATATTTTTTTTTCTCCATTCTTCCACCTATATCATTTTTCTTTCCTTATAACAAAATGACAGCAAATTAAAGAGAAATGCATAATAATATTTTATGAGTGTCAATAACGATACAACATAGTGTGTATTTGGTCGGATCGAGGCCCGCGCTCGCAGGATTCGACCGGATTCGGGTCAGGCCGGACTTAGCTCGGGTGAGAAAGCGGACCAGAGCTGAACCGGGTGGCTCGTTAATATTTAGAAGATTTTTTTTTTAAGATTTGTATATATAAGTTAATAAATTTTAATAAAAATAAAAAAATTATATATATAAGTTAATAAATAATATATATTAGCTCATTTGTTAGTAAATTTTTGTTAAGATCTTTATATATAAGTCATTTGTTAGTAAATTTAAATAGAAAATTATATATATAAGTTAATGAATAAAATTAATAAATAGATGATAGAATTTGATTTATAATGAGCTAATAGAATAAATTTTGATTTAATTATTGAGATCATTTCTATAACCAAACATATTAAATATAAACAACTCTTATCCTAATATAAATAAACAAAAGGCAGAATTTTGAGAAGAAAAAAGTTGATAAATTTTTATTAATGCCAAATAGTTTTAATTTGCTATAACATTAACTAACAAAAGAATTGAAAGTTGATATTTTATTTTCATAAAATTTGTAATAAAATGTACAAGTTTTTTTTTTTCGTCGTCCGTCTTTCGTCCAAGTTTATTGTTCAACTCTTCCTCCAGTAGCGTCCTCCAAATTAAGAGATTGAAAGTCCAGCTCACTGATGTCGGCACTTTCATCTCTTATGTTTTGAGTTCGTTTTTCAGCACGAATCTAATCTTGAACGCAGACGCAGGCTTCCAAAATATCTTGTAGCATCATGTTATTCTTCTTGCTTAGCATCCTTGAACTTGCACTAAAACAAGATTTCGATGCTACCGTGGACACCGGGACCATTAGAATATCACGTGCTGTAGAAGAAAGTATATGATACATTTTTTCGTATTTTTTTAACATTCTAAAATTGAAAAATTCGATCCAGCTTCATCTTCATCTTCTTCATACAAATTTAAATACAAAGATAATTCTTGAGTTGGTAGGGAAGATTATTTTTGTTTCTTCCTTTGCAGTACATTTTTAGCATGGGATAATTTAGACATAAAATTGGAGCTACTACTACCTTGAACGGTTGTACCAGGTTAGCTCGATACAACTTTTTTCTTCATATAAAAAAATTAAGCAATCTAAAACTTCTTTAATTTATACTTTTAAGCTACCTACCTAAACGTTCAAATTGTCATTAAAATTTTCTAACAAAATAAATACACCATATAATTTAATCTTAGGATCAAAAATCGAAGTCAAACAATATAAAAGAGTCATATCACCCATTTAGAATTTTTGCTTCTATTTTTGAAACAACAAAATTAAAACCATAAATATTTCTATATTTACAAAATAGACGAGAAGTGTTAATAGTTTTTTTTAAAGCTAAAGGAGAAGTTGGATAATAAACTCCATATAAAATACATATAGCATTGTAAAAGTTATACCATATTGTGCACATAAGATTTGAAAAGCATGTTGTCTACTTGCAAAAGTGTTCAAACTTTGTAACAAAATCTAATAGTTTCTAAATTTGCTTGAAAGAATTGAAGACATTCTTGTACAATTAAATTTATAATATGACAAGCACATCTTACATGAAAAAACGTCCTTCTAGCATAAGCAAAAACTGTTATTTAAAACATTAATAGAAGAAGTGTTATTACTAGCATTATCAAAAGAAATTGAATTTTTTTATTGTGAATATCATATTCATGTAAAAATTGTATTATAATGCCACCGATTACAACGCTAATATGTGGAAATTGTAAAGGTCGTAGACAATTAATACGTTTTTATAACATCCATTTTTGATCTAAATAATGTGTCGTGATACAAATATAAGCGTAATTATTTTTAGTAGTCCATATATCAGAAGTTAGAGCAAATTTACTAACATTTACAAAAAAAATAAAAAAATTTAAGCAGCCTTTTCTTTTTGAATTTTTTTGATAGTCTCTGCTCTAGTAGTAGATCTATATACTTTAGTAAAACAAGGATTAATGGTAATACTTGCATAATCATAATACCAATCACTTTCACCAAATATAAACTGTTATTCATCACAAATAATATATGCTGTTAACTCAGTTTTGTTACGAACAACAAAATAAGTAAAGTTACCAAAAAAAGATCCTTGAGCACGATACTTAGCTGTGTTTATCTAGCCTGTAATATCCTTACCATAACAAATTTCATAGTGTCTTTTAAAGTGCTCGTATCATCATTTTTTCCATTTAAAATATTTATTGTATTTTTTTCATTGTGCAGCTTTAGTTATTGGTTTTTGATCTTTTGGATCTAAAACTCGTGCGACCTCATTATCGATGATATATATATTTTATCATAATATTTCCATAAAAATGATTTTTCTTTTTCTTTTTTAACATTAGTAGCCATAGTCTTAATTTCAGGAGGTGACATTTATGTCGGTGACACAGAATCAGGAATATGATTATTCTCAAACAATTCAGCATAATAAGCAAAAATTTGTTCCGAATCACCTCCATAAGGATGGTTAAAACCAGTAACATCCATAATTTAAAAAATAAACTTTTAGAAGAAAAAAATAAGAGAAAGAAGAAGATAAAAATTTCTAACAAAAAAATAAGAGAGAGAGACGGGAAAGAAAAATCTCGAATAAAATAAAAATAGAAACAAAATTATTCTGTAATATTAAAATTACTTGAAACGTTAACTTGAAGTCTTCGAATTTTTTTGCACAAGTTGAAGCTTCAAGAACACCGCACTTTGTACTACAGAAAGTTGCACTCGAATATCCAAAAAGTTGTACTTCAATCTTCAGAAATTGCTTTGCTTTTAGATATTGTAAGAGAGTGGAGAATTTTTGTTGTGTTTAATTTTGAAGATTTATGGCCTATTTATAGGATTTATTTTTCGTGCAAAATTACCCATGATACTTCCAAAATATAGTTGTTATAAGGATACTTTTGTCATTTTCAAAAAAAATATCAAAATATTCTTTAAACGGTCATAAACGGCCACCAAAATGGAGATCTTTGGGTCAAAATACCTCCAACGGTCATAATTTTTTTTGCAAATTTTTTGTCCGACTGGGCCTCGACCGGGTCGGAGGACCGGGTCGGATCAAGCGGGCTCAGCGAGTTTAACCGGTTCGTACCGGTTCTTGAACCGGGCCGAACTTTGGGACCAAAATCTTGGACCCAGTCCGGATCCGTTTAATTGGTAGACCGAATCGGACCGATACGTTGATCGGGTCCAGACCGGCCTAGACTGGCTTTGACCGGATCGAAACCGGTTCCGAGCCGAATTTTATACACCTCGACTCAAACTCCAATGGGTCGTGGAAAGAATATTATTTATAACGGAAATGATATTTGGTCCGTGGCCACTGACCGCGGAACGTGACTGCGGACCACACGTCAGCTCTCCATTGGTTCCTTCTATTTACATGGATCCACCATCGAACATATCGGCCAATAAGAAGCTGGCAAGTGGCCCGCGGTCAAGCTAAATAGCAGCGCTCTATTTATATACTTACCTTGACGGGTCTGTCCCGTCAGTAAAGAACCAGACAAAGTACAATCCCATGTTCTCGTTATAGCCCCAAGGCTCCAAGCTTTGCTATCGGCGTTGCTATCGGCGACGGCGACGGCGAAGAAGAAGAAGAAGAAGAAGAAGAAGAAGACAATTTGTGAAACATTGGTCACTAAATTGACCGAGAGTACAAACCGGCAGATAGAGATAACGACTATCGATCAGCAATCGAAAACATTGTTCACTAATACATTACTATTGATGATTCATTTGATCGCGTGGTGTTGCTGAGATGATAGCAGGTCGAGACCGGGATGATTGAGCACGGATAGTTGGGATGGGATTCAGAGGTCGAGGGTGATTCCATGGTTGGTGGTCACTTGAACGGAGGGTGGCAGCTGAGGTTCTTCGCGCAGTTGCAGTTTGATGCTTGTTTGTAGGGATGGCAATTTCCTCGAATTCGTCGGGGAGCAGAGGCGAAAACGGGAATGGAGATTAGAAGAATTTTTCGGTTGGTTTTGGAATCGAGTATGGGTATAATACTCCCCGTTCCGGTAAATCTTCCATCCCAATTACTTATACTCATATATATTTTTATATGGAAATGTAGATCTCTATTTGTAAATATTTTGTGGCGTTAACATTCGTTCTTTATTGTTTTGTATTGTAGAATTATATTTATTATTTTTATATTTTTGTTAGATTAATATTCTCTTTTTGTTGTATTGTATCATTTTTTTCTATCTAATAGTATATTTGTTTTATGAAAACCAAAATTTATTAACATGTCTTGTATATAATTTTTTTTTGAATAAAAATAATTTTTAAAACTTATAATGTACATAAAAAAATGTTAACATGGCATGGTACGAGGATGGAAAAATCCGAACAGAAGTTTTAACGGGTCGGAGATGGAGATGGGGACGGGGAGTGCATTTTTTAATGGGGACGGAAATGGAGATAAAAAATTAAACTCGAACGAAAACGAAGATGAAAATGGGAATTCAAATACTATTCGAAGACGGAAACAAAGATGGAGGATATGGCCCACGGTCCCAATCCGTCCCGTTGCTATTTCTACTTGTTTGCTTAATGAAACATGAATGTAGTAGAGACTTGATCCTCACAGAAGCATCCCAGTGACTACTGTTGTCATGATAAAAGAGAGATCATAAAAGCACCACTTTACATATTCCATAGTCCATACAAAAATATGGAGGGGGGTGTGAGCACTTTATTCAATTTTAACTGAACCAAAAATAATCAAAACCAAATAAACCAAAATTTTAAAAAATTTAAAACCAAAACCATACCAAATTTAGCCAAAACCGAACCGAATAATCGATTCAGTTTAATAGTTTAGTGATAGGCCCAAAGTTGGAATCATAATTAAATTTTATTAAAAAATGTGATTTTTATGCACATATTTGTTGTATACTTATATTTCAAAATTGCACTCAAAGTTAGGCTAATATTATCAAAATTTGACTTCAAAACACATATATAGAATTATTATTTTTAAAATATACACATTTTTAATCATAAAATATATATAAAATTGAAAGTATTTACATAATTGTATAAGCTTTATTCGGTTTTCGATTTTGAAACAAAACCAAAACCCGATTTTGGTATTTTCAAAATCGAAATTGAACCAAAAAAATTTCAAACCGAACCGAATCTCTTATTCGGTTCGATTCGGTTCGATTTTCAGTCCAAAACCGAACAATGCTCACCCCTACAAATATCATTAAGAGCACCACCACTCACAATACACCAGACAACATATTAATGGCATGGAACACAAGTTCCAGGACTCTGTATGTCCTAGGTATGGAACGACACCAACAGCCTCGATCAAGATTCAAACCAATGCAGCAATGCTCAGAACCAGTAAGGACCAGTAAGCAAACAAACTTCCATTGTAATAACCAAGAACAAGCTACAACTCTGTCTTACGGTCCGGCAAAAACTACCAGGTATACACCTTGGAATATAGCAGGAATACTTTGAAGCAATGAGAGTTCCTGCTAGGGCAAAAAACAGAAACAGCGCATCAACAACAACGTATATGTACCAACAAGCTTTTAATCAAAAATACATCAACTTATTAGATCTTTCACAGTTGACTCAGCATTTAAGCTGCGTGTTGTTCACTTAACATGGAATTGTGCAGTCAGCCTGTCAGTGCGGCATTAAGAGCACTGTGGACATCCACCCCAATTTGTGCCTCAGCCTTCTCCAAGTCTGTGGAGGCAGAGTTGAGCTTCTGAGTGAAGTCCGCAAGCCCCTTCTGGACCAGGCTCGCATCAATCTGGTCAATAGGAACAGCCTCAACAGCCACTATATCCGCAAAAGAGTTTGCGTGGATGAAAGCAAACCCGCTGCTGACGAAATACTTGTTCACATCGGACCCTTCATGTACAGAAAGAACCCCTGGCTTGAGTTCCGCAATGGTGGCAACATGTCCTGGCAGAACTCCCATTTGCCCGGTTGTTGCAGGAACGATAACCATATCAACCTGAAACAAAATCAAATCAAAGTAATGGAATATGTAGAATTTCCAGAAGTCACAAAGCAAGCTTAAAGACATCGTCTAAAACTAGAATAGGTGGGGTGATATATATGTTATGAAGGCATACATTATCTGCACGAGCTGTTTCCATACACATTATTTGTTTAAAACCCTAAATGTCACTTCGATGACAAACTGAAAATGAAAGATCCTGTGAAACCTTACTGACATCTAGCAAAGGGAGAGGTTATTGGAGCATTTCTCAGGAAATATGAAAATCATGGTACTCTCCACCAAATGTTACTCTGTATCAATATTTGATTATCTTGTGTAATATTACGGGAAGCCATGACATTCCCTTTTGCTTTTCACTTGATGCATTATAAAAGATGAATATAATTACCTAAAGCAAACCCTATATCATCTCTCTTTGTTGGTGCTTTTTAGCCGGTGGAACTTGGATGGTGCTTCTTGGTTGCATGAGTTTAAACTGGTCAAGCTTCCAGCCAACTATTCAAGTGGCCTTCAGGGTTTTATCGTAAGGTCCTCTCTAACTCATAGCTATATTGAATGAAAGGTTGATGCCAGGTAAACAGTCGGTCATAAACAAAACTCTTAATTCTTTTGTGGAGCTTTCTCATACTCTGTAGCCAAACCCACTCTGGCTTGGAGATGATAATTATGATGATCTTGGGTAAAACTGGGGTAATTGGGAGGGGATGTAATGTGATCATTCGGGATACCCATTATTTTAGCAGGAACATTTATTTACAAGCAGCCAGGCAGGAAAGTTGTCACACAGATGGGCAATAAAGTTGTCACTCAATTCTCTACCATACTCCAGTAGCCCACTTACCATTATGGTTTGCTAGCTAAATATGCAAAGGAAAAAAAAAAAAATTAAAGTAGAAGCTGACAGCATAATTTTTTATAATAAAAAAGGGGTTATTTACACCAACTAACCCTATGTTTTATGTTTATTACACGGGTTACCCCTACTTTTAAACTAATTACACTGACCACCCCTACTTTTTTGGTTTATTACATGGAGTACCCTTACTTTAAGATAAAAATAAAAAGTTATGACACTAACTACCCCTATTTTTATTTTTATTTTCTAAAGGAAGGGGTGGTCAGTGTAATTAGTTTAAAAGTAGGGGTACCCTGTGTTATAAACAAAAAACTTAGGGGTAATTAGTGTAACTAACACTAAAAAAACCTCCTTAATATGTTTATCATTCTTAGCATGAAGAAAACATGTCCTCCCAACTTTGCCATGCTGTGAAAATGTTTATTAATTATGAAGATGATGTGGCCAGAAAAAAAGATGGGTTCCATGCAAGAAACTTATGTCAAAAGATAATGGAATTGTTCGAAATCATAAGAGTGAAACTCTGGTGAAAGTTGAAACCAAATATGAAAGCATTATCCTGAAACTTGCTTCAAACTTTTCCCCTATTTTTCTTAGGCAGGCTTGGATTTGTTAGTTAAGAAATTTCATTAACAATTCCCGAGGTATCAATAGAAACATAATCTCGGTCTCTGTTAAGGTCACTTCCTGCAAAAACTGTTATCCACTTTTGCCAATACTTTATGCTGCTACTAATATTACATTAAAAGCTTAGTTCACATGCCCATGCAGCTACTTAGATTTGGTCACGCCACGTATAGTAGGTTAGCGTGTTATATTCAAAAGGGGATATTAGTTGTTATAAACAGTACAGTTTATTAAGTTTATAAAGATAAATGTATTAACTTCAAGCTAAAACATATCCTAGAGATGAAGGGATAATATCTGGAAGCCTATTATTGGTACAGACTAACCAATCTAACTATATGGTAAATTCCTAAGTAAGATAGCATGGATAGGTTGTGTAAGCTAAGTGGCATAGGTGCTCAAGAGTACTTTGTGTCGACATGAACTCCCATAGAAGCTGAGAAAGTAGTCTACCAATAAGGCACTCAAGAATGTGTCCCCATTATGATTTGCTTAATATTGGAATGATGAAGCGAATACAAGAGATACCAGGTAACTAAATCCAAGAGACCAGTCTACCTAGCCCCTCTACAAGAGAGACAGGCGATTAAATTTAAGAGCCCAGGCTATCAAGTGTGTGACGTTTGAAGAGATATCAGGTGATTAGTTTCACAAACCCAGGATTTCAAGCCCCTAAGTTCCACAAAACTATTCTGCGTCGTGGGAGATTTTTTATGGGAACCAAATCTCCAGCTTCTTTCATAGCATTTTTGTAGGAAGCTTTCCTATAAATGATTAGTTTGCATTATGTATAAACAGAAAATCAAGGTTAAGGAGTAAAATAGTAAGTCTACAAATAGCACGTGACAAATGTTTTTAAGTATACTTTCAGTGTTACAAAGGATTAAATATTAGGTTTAAAGGGTCCATTGAAGTGTACTGGCTACTATACCAACAAAGTATTCACTTTTGAAACCAGAATCAAGATCAAGCACTTAGTCTTTAATATTGTCTTGGATTTGAAAGTTAACTCTTGAAAGCCAACTTTTGATCACGCTCTTAACGTTAACTTACAATCCAGAGTAAATGTTAAAGACTGATAAATAACCTAGTTGGAATAAAGTTGCTCCTAGCTAGCCTCAGAAAAAGGTACGAAGTCAAGAAGAAATTTTAACTTCAAATCGTTGTTTAACTTTACAGGCTGCCTAAAAGATTTCTTCACAATTACATAAAGGACTAATCGAGAAGTTTGATCAGGTAAGTTATCCCTCATAACAATCTTTGATGAGCACAGAATATGAGAACACAGTGTATAATATCAAAAGGTGTTATCTGGATCTAATATCAACATGTAGATTTTGCATGCATTCTCTTACAATCATTGTTTATTCCATGCGACTCTGTACTTAATAGCAAAAAACTGTAGCTCTTAATTTGTCACCTTTAATAAAAGCAAGTTACAAGGGATAAATAATCCTTCATGACGGTAAGAGAAAGCACTATTTATTTATATAATTTGCTATATCTTTATTATCCTTGTTTTAGTCACACATTGGGAAATTATAGGAAGGGAGGCATACTCTCTCTCATATATGCACCAACTCTTTCCAAAAATAAAGGTCATTAAGTTGAGCCAAATTCTCAATAATGACCTTTCAAATACTTGTAAGACTCGTTCATGAGAAAGAGAGCGTCTAAAGAAAATTATGAATCTAGACTAGCTAGTCCTCTTAATTTGTGTAAGGTGTTGGACAAAGGGGTATTTACATGGGCCAAACTAAATGGAAAGTTTTGGAAACTAAGAAACTTGGTTCTCCTTTTTTTCTTAGAAACCATAAGAAAGTCGAGAAAAGTGAGTTCTCAGTCACGAACGTTGTTACAAATGTTGTTTGTTGCTAGAAAGTAAAAACTAGCAACTTGTTTATGATGACGGGGATACAAAAAGTAATTTATATGTAGGTTTTAAAGTAGGTGTTTGATTTTGAAGTAAATATTCTTAAGTAATTGGATCGTAGTTGCTCACAATGAATTTCCATGACTTTCCAATTTCCATCCATTCGGTTAAAAACTAAAATGGAGAGTAGTTTCTATTTTGGTGGTGGGCCCTATAAGTTTCTTAACATACTTTTTTTTTAAAGACAAGTAAAAGGAAAGTAGCAAAAGTTTCCACTAGTTTTCTATTTCTCCTAATTCTCCATTTGCCAAACAGACCCGAATGGCTCTAAGTTTCCCAAGGATATGATATCCTTCATGACCTTTCTAATTCTCAAGTTTTCAAAGCGACTTTACATTTACTTTTTCTACTAAACACACATCTTCCTAGTAAAATGTACAATTGAGTTAAGATTATCTCCCCCTCTTTCTAAACGGCGGTAGATGGGTGCGTCGGAGAGGGTCCGTCTACCGCCTAGGCCGTCTAGGCGCTTAATACATCTTGTCTATGTGTGTATGACATCATGCCTATGTATGCAAGTACTAAATAAAATTCTCAAGAAGCTGAAGTTAGTTCTTTGTAATTTCGAGGATTTCAAGTTTATTCTGACTGACAATGTCTTTCGTGCAGAATATGGAGTTGGATTTCCTCAACTGACATTAGTTATAAATTAGAATAAAAAAAAATCAAGAGTGTAAAAATTGTGGCGTTCCCTCTTCTTTCATATTTTTTTTTATAAAATATATAGCTTATTTTCGAGATAGGCGTCCGCCTACGCCGCCTCACCTACGTCTATACCGACAAATCGTCGTCAGCCGCCTACTCCACCACCTACGGCAAAAGCGGTGCGGAGAGCGGCCATCTCGCACATCGGTGCTGCCTAGGCGGCCATTTAGAGCACTAACTTTAGTAACTACCGTATCCTAAACTTCTATTGTGCAATTTAGAAATGTTATGATGATATATAAACTACTAATTATCAGTTATCGAACATTTTTGTTGCCACTTAAAGCATAAGAAAGCCCAGACACATTTGGATGTAGGCTAATATGTATTCACATGGCGTACACCAAATCAACCTAATAATGTTATATTTTGTGGTTTCATTGTGCACTAAATGAAGGGTTGGTTAACGCTATATCAGATTACAAGGCTGATTAATAGCAATTATGTGGCTGATTATCACAATTGTGTGGCCACCCACAAATTTTGCTTACTCGTCCCCTAATTAATTGGATTACCCGGTCGATTACTTCGACTAACAAACTCTGCTTAATTATATTGCTAGAATAATCAACCGGATTAGCCAGTTTTATATTCATTGGAAATCTATGTTTTGGATGTATTTTATATAGATTTAGTATTATGGACAATAATCTATATTGCACCAACAGGGACAGTCAATCTGACACGACGACAGGGGAACTTTGGAAATTCAGGACAGACGCACACACGTGTGTGTTGTCACACACAAACTACACATTTGTGGAACTTCCCAACATGTTAACTACGTTTAAAGGCGCATTTGATCAAGGCACTACAAAAAAACTCAGGACAGCCCAAAGTTTCACCCTTGATAATTACAAGTTTGCCACTCCTAAAAGTTGTTTAGGGCTGCCCATACCAACCTATATAAGTTACAACCATTTGCTCAAGTCCCAAAACATGAGAAAAAACTAAAATCTGGTTCCATCATTCTCTCAAGTTCCAAAACCTAAACCTAGGAATTTGATTGTTGTGGTCCCAAGTGGAAGAAAATTCAGACTTCGAAGATTTTTTTCTTCTTAAATTCGGTATGTTTTCGATAACATACGATGAATTAGTTTCTCAAGCATTCGATTATCACCTTATTCTTCATATTTATTCGACCATTGTAGGAGCCATAACACGAAATTATCTTCGACGAAGAAATCAAATCATGCAATCCATTAAATTTGTACTCCGCTCCTTCCGAAGAACACTCTGATTGTTCCGAAGCACCTTCGGTACGCGAAATGACAACCATATTTCGACATTGATTGTGTTAGGACTGTCTAAATTATGACAGTTCTATATAAATATAGGACTGTCATAATCTATACAGTTCTAATATACTGAGTGGACTGTCATAATTACTACAGTCCTGATTTGGACAGTCATATTATCTTCAGGACTGTAGAACTATTGACAGTCCATTCAGTACATAGGTCTGTATAAATTATGAGTCCTAATTTAGACAGCCAATAATTTGCAAGTTATTAATTTTTAATTTAATTTATATTGATTATAGGATCTACATTGTCCAGATGTTGTGGTACATCCTGTTATTGGGTTTGATGTGGAGAATATATTCTCAACGGATATTCGCTTTGCATCTTATAAAGAAGCATTAAATTGGTGCAGAGAAGTTGGAAGACAACATAACATAGTCATTGTCATTGCAAGATCGATCAGATCTCGACCGGACAAAAAATATTTAGAACCGGATTGTGAAAGAGGCGGTGTGTTTAGGCATCTTGGAAAGAAAAAACCAGTTGTTGACAAAAAAGCCCGTAAGGAAAACGTCGGGACGAAAAAATGTGGTAGTCCATTTAAGGTGTTGATTGTAAACGTAGAATATGTGAAGTGGATAGTCGAAGTCAAGAATGGAAAACACAATCATCCTAGTGCAAAGACACGAGTCATGCCTACGTGGCACTGTTGAACAAGGATGAGAGAAAGTTTGTTGAAGAATTGTCCCTTTCCGGAGTTGCACCTAAACAAATCTTTTCTGTCGTACGACAAAAAGATGATAAGAACAAGTCAATCATGAGGACGATCTACAATACTTTAGTGAGAGCGAAATGTAATAATATGAAAGGAAGAATGACGATACAACAAGTATTGAAGTTGCTTGAAGAGCATCACTATGTGGAGTACCATAGAAGACATCCAGAAAATAATGAACTCATTTCATTATTTTGGGCTCATCCTGATTGCACACACTTGACCAGGTCCTTCGCAGACGTATTGGCCCTTGATTGTACATATAAGACTAACAAGTTCAAGATGCCTCTTTTTCACATTGTCGGGTTTACATCTACGGGAAAAACATTTTCGGTCGCTTTTTGTTTTATGAAGAATGAGACAGTTGAGGATTATACCTGGGCGTTGAGGAAACTACAATCCCTTTATACAGGATACAAAGATCCTTCTGTTTTTGTTACCGACATAGAATGTCCTGATAAATGCTATAGATATCGTATTTCCTCACGTGCATAGACTACTATGCACTTGGCATATAAATCGAAAAATCCAAGCTCAATGCAAGAGCAAATTTGAAAAGGTGGATGGTAAAATTGACATACTCTGCTTCGAGGAATTCTACAGCAACTGTAATCTTGTATGGCAAGCAAGTACCAAAGACAACTACGACACAACATGGTACATGTTTAAACAGAAGTAGGAGATGAGTAACCCGACATGCATTTCTTATATCAAAGATACTTGGCTAAAACCACATAAAGAACATTCGTCATAGCATGGACAAACATGGTGAAGCATTATGGCACAATCACTACCAACCGGGTCGAAGGATCACACTCAAGTTTGAAAAGCCATCTACGATCATCGGTCGATAATTTTGTCCCCGTTTGACAATCGATTCATTTGATGACTATTTCAACGGTGAACGAGATTGTAGCATCATTTGAGATGAGCCTCAATATTGTAAAGCATGAATATAAGCATGAACACCTATTGGATGCTTTTGTCGTGCTCCGATCTCCCGCAGGTAATCAGCTGTCCCCGCTGGACGCGAATCACCGCGCCATCGCTCCCGCGGGACAATCTTTCCCGTCTGGGCGTGATGCCACACGAGCGTAAGCCGCGCCCGTACAAGGCCATGATCCAAACATGCGATAAGATGACTAAGCCACAGAGTCGCACAGATAGTCCGAGTGCAGCGGAATAAGAAACGCACATGCGATTGGTAACAAGTTCACAGAGTCGTCAATAGCGGAAGCATTGAATAACACAAGTATAGAAATAAAACAAGCTCTTTATTGATATTGAACAAGTGTTACAGGCGGCGCTAGGCCGAGATTACAAGTCGCTCAAGCCTCTCTCTGAAACGATAAAAACGTGCCAAGTAGCTACATTTGTGGAATGATACATAGGCGATGTTCCAACATTATGTCTTGTATATGTGCTTCAGTTCCGGACGCAACGCTCCAAGGCTCCAGAGTGAACTCAACGCCTTAGCACGCATGAAAGGGGCATCCGTACCGAACGAGGTTCTCCCGCACCCTACAAGCAATCTGGTGGGTTATCAGTACATGAATGCACTGGTGGGGAGACTTCTCGTCCGCTCGACAAATCCAAACACGTTATATAGGTTCAGTGCACCATCTATTAAGTTATCTTTCTAGTCTTGCCTTAGGATCAGTTTCATGGCAATGATATATAAAGCCTAACTCGTGTGGCAGTACGTCGTGCGATATAAAGAAACACGGCGAGACTTACCAACTTACCATTCGTCCTTCCCTGTCCAAGGCAAACCAAGTTAAATCAAGCACGGGCATATATATAATGAAATCCAGGACAATAACATATGCAAACACAAGTGTCGTGAGCGATGTTCTGTTTCGGAAACACGAGTCATACGAGTTACTCTGGTGTGTTGCATTGGATGTTCAAGTGTTCAATAGATTGCTCGGTTGCTCAATTTGTATAGATGACTTATACTCATAATCGTTCAGGTGTTTCAGCTTACTGGATGCGATGCAATGACTCGCACGCGGATTGCAGCTAAGCGAGGATGACTTATCTATATTAACAGGAGGTTGCTGGCATAGCCATAAAGGACGAGTTATAGTCATTGACGAGGATGGAATGTAACGAAAGCACACGGTGCGCTACAAACCATCCTGCCCAGCACACGAGACTATCAGCCTTTATTTACAAAGGTGGCGCGGCGTTAGCGGAGACGCCACCCAGCTCTGTACACGAAGGCTGCATGAGTTCCATCCAGATCGGATCGGCCCCGGTGCCCTGGAGACCGTCCGTGGAACAAGATCCGAAGATCCCCTTGTTTTCAAGTTGTCCGCGACATGCAAGTCTTGGTCTTCCAAATTCACAACTTGACATGATAATCCATGATTCTTGTTCTGAACGAGCATTGCTCCACGAGCTGTGTTTCTTGATTTGCTTGACATGATTCTCATTCAGTGTTCAACTTGACTTGATGCATTCCCCTGGTTCGGAGACTGTCTTGGCGACCTAACGGTCCCGGATACTTGCAGGTTCATATTGCACAAGAGGACTATTCGATAGTTTTCTGGCTAACTAGATGCATGCACGATATGCGATAATGTTACTTAATTGTGGCATGAATTATGTGACAAGCATTGAAACGAGGCAACGAGTACAAGTTAATATAAGCAGGCAAGCATTGCATTTATATTGAACATAAACATTTACGTTTGGCACGGGTCTAAGGGTAAAGCGATGAGTGAAACCGTAAAAGGACATACCGAGCAACATAATCTAGGGACATGCAGTGTAAACAAGTGAACAGTGCACTACGAAGAGTATATATCGTTCTACTCGAGGCATAGCAGGGTCTAGTTGCACAAGGCAAATGTAGCATGTAAGGGTCCATTTATAAGCAAAGATTTATTTCCATGTTCTAACACAAGCAATACAAGTTGTGATTATTTCCTTAGCTAGGTGCGTTGTATTTTTATTAGCATGCAGGGGGTGATTCACCTAACGACTAGCATCTATCGTCCATATTTTAAGTGTGCTGGCTAAGCAAAGACAAGTTCATCGTAGCCACCAACCTTAGCGATGATTCGCCTTGGTCGAACGATACTCCGAGCGAGCCTTTGAAAGTCTAAACCGGAACTCCTAAAGGGCCAAGTCTGGAAATCCTTAGTCTCAAACGAGTCTTCTCGCTGAGCAAAGCGGGTCGGGTCGTTGCACTTGCGCCGTTTGAATCGGCTGTCCGCTTGAACGAAACCGGTCGTTACACCTTTAATCCATGTAATATCTCACAAGTCATGGGCTTATTGTTTGAGGAGATTGGTAGGTTGAAGTTCGTTGATTTTGATCCCGAGGTTTGCGGTTGTTCATATCGACATTCGGTCGGCCTTCCTTGTGCACATAAGATTAATGAATATCGCAGTCAATCTATACCTATTCCATTATATGTTGTTGATCAACGTTGGAGACAATTGTCGATCATGCCGACGGTGAAAGGTCACGATGATTTCTTTTCTTTGCCACAAGTGAAACTCCTTCATGCAGGGTGGTGTGTCGCACCGAAAACGGAAAGGAAATCGATTGAGGTTAAAATTCAAGAACTTGCTAGCCCGACAAGTACTCGATTGCAAGAGCCATATGTTGTTAGAGCTCCTAGGAGAAGACCACATTCAAGAATCAGTAGAGCACAAAAAAATAAATTTGAGTCAACTAAAAGAGATCCATCTTTGTTTGAGCATATTGAACACAATTTAGAGCAACCTGAGTCAACGTCAGTTGTTGAAAGTGTGGTAATTTCGAAGAGCAAGAGTAAGCTGAATGTTCGAAGGAAGAACCATAAAACGAACGATGCAGTCACGACCGATGATTCATACGGTCTATACATTCATCATTTCCTACCTGAGATACGGGATTTCATTTGGTCTATTGTTGATGTTCCTAAGGATGGCCATTGTGGATTTCATGTACTTGCAAGACATCTTAGCTATTCCGTTGGAAGACGGATGGATACAGGTTAGGGAAAAGTTGTATGGGGAGTTGGAGTCTCGCCTTCCCTTCTATAGGCAGATACTCAGCGAAAAAATTGTTGAAGATTTATTGACAAGCATACCTTGTACTGATATTGTTACCGGACTAGACCATTATATGGATGTCCCGCCGGCTGCATATGTATTCTCTAATAGGTATAAGATACCTATTGTAATTATCTCAGAAGGCATTAACAATACTTTCTTTCCAATATGCGCTCCGCCGGCCGAACTCAAACTATTCAACCTATGTTCAATAGGGATTGTTGGACAACACTTTGTCATCCCGAGGTTGATCGGTCATTCTCCTATTCCTCCACCTGCTACGCTTTGGTATAAACACGCACTGGCCGAAGCGATCGCCTGGACGACACCTTACATGGATGCAATAGTTGTCTATAAAAAGATGATGAATATAGAGGATCCCAAAATCGTAGCGGACTACTATGATATTGTAATCGACTGATACATCTTACACTTTTGTATCATTTTGTACTTTTGTATGCAATAGATATGACATATAATCGTAGTCGGACAACATTTTGTACTTTTGTATCGTGATAGTGCAATAGATAGTGACTATCAAAGAAATAAAATGGAATAGAACATTTTGTATTTTTGTTTGCATGTTGTGCAATGAGTCATGTCTTTTGAACTTTTATACGTATGTTGAAAGAAAGGTAGTAAAAACTAGGACTGTCAAAATTTCGACAGTCCAAAATACTATTAGGACAGTCCTGATTTTAATTCTGTCTTTCATCAAATATATAAAAGTTTTAGTCAAATCTAGGACTGTCAAAATTTTGACAGTCATAAATGCTATTAGGACTGTCAAAATCTTGACGGTCCTAGTTTTAATTCCATGTCCTTCATCATATATATAAAATTTTCAGTCAAAACTAGGATTGTCAAAATCTTGACATTCCTAGTTTTAATTCCCAGTCCTTCATCATATATATAAAAGTTTCAGTCAAAACTATGAGTGTCAACAATTTGGCAGTCCTAATAAACTAGGACTGTCAAAATTTTGACAATCCTAAATGATATTAATATTGTCAAAATCTTGACAGCCCTAGTTTTAATTCCCTGTCCTTCATCATATTTATAAAAGTTACAATCAAAACTAGGACTGTCAAGAATCTGACAGTCCTAATAGCATTTTGGAATGTCAAAATCTGACAATCCTAATAGCAACTAGGACTGTCAAAATTTCGACATTCCAAAATGCTATTAGGACTGTAAAAATCTTGACAGTCCTGGTTTTAATTCAATGTCCATCATATATATAAAATTTTCAATGAAAACTAGGACTGTCATTTGACAGTCCTAAATACTATTAGGACTGTCAAAATCTTGACAGTCCTAGTTTTAATTCAATGTACTTCATCATATATATATAAAAGTTCCAGTGAAAACTGGGACTGTCAAGATTTTGACAGTCATAAATGCTATTAGGACTGTCAAAAAATTGACAGTCCTAGTTTTTCTTCCCAGTATTAAGTGTCTTTTGAACAAACTAATTTTTCACCAACATAAAAGAACAAATATAAGATGTTCCAAATGTAAGATGATAAAAATGTTAGATTATCAAAATGTAGCAAAACACTCGAAACACAAAGTTATATCCAACTTAAAAGTTTAAAATGTCAAAGTTAAAACCAAAATTTCCAGCTTGCTAACAAAGTTCGACAACACCCACATAAATTGAAACATGGCCTAAACTCCATGTCGCCTCTTTGTACGCTGCTCCATATTATCCAAGAAAGAAAAATTATCAGTGTTGTCGATGTGCTGTAGCTCCTCATTGATTTCCATATAATTTTGACCCTGACAACTAACGAGACTTCTTCTCAACTTCTTCGCTTTCCTAGTCTATTGATGACAATACAAAAAATTTGTTAGGTTATAAACATTTACAAATCTTCAAAGTGAGCAATTTATCCCTCACCATCTTGACCAATGCAGTATACAAAACTGATTTGGCGGGAAGATCTGCTGGTACGAGCACAATATCGCCTCCGCGTTTGAACAACGTAGGTAGTCTGACACCAGCGTAGTAGGCGATGTAGTCGTCGCTACAATCTAGTATATTAACTGTCGCTTCTCGTTCAGATTCTCTAATAACGTTACGTTGCCACTCAGTGAAGAAGTCTGAGACCCAGTTAAATACCGCAGGAATATAGTTGAGGGGTTTTGTACCTCTCGAAGCACTTATCATTTTCAATGTACGCTTCGGTACTGTTTGTATGTAGCCAAACTGACGGAGCACTCTATCAGGCATATAAGACTCCTCGATTTCATGACAACTTAACATACCATGATATAAAGCGACTGGTTGCAATAGACGACTACACTGTTGCAAATTCGGATATGGATTCCAAATATCTGTAACGCATGAAATTGAGCATAACGTAATTTAGTAAATTATTACCAAACTAAAAAATAAAAATAAGTTTAACATTCACCGCATCTACCATCATATCTTCAAGTGAATTTCGTAGGACGGACAATATGTGCGGACGTTTGGCATCTTCCTTAGTTGGCGTCCATCTGCACATTACAGGAAGGTGCTCGTTATACCCTCGGTTAAGTTTAGCCCGCTTAAGGGTTGAAAAGTGCTCGTATATCCATGCATGCACGTACATTACAATAGTCAAAAAATTTACAACAAAATTTTGTATCATGTATACGAGTTGACAAAGATTTATCTTTACATGGAGTAGAGTATGGCATCCGGATATTGTCTTGGAACCTACGCGGGATGTCGCACCAAGTTCGCGATAAAAATATGCTAGCATACCGCTTCCCCAAGAGATTTCTCCCACCGTGTCTATGTCGTCAAAATTCAAGAGATATTTAGCATGTATCGTCGTTCCGGACTTATCCGGAATGCCGACAGCCCCTAAGATGAACTGCATATATCCATGGGCCACCATATCGAGATTATTACCTTCAATGTCCGGATCATCAAATGTCTCCTCCAAATATTTCAAAGGAAGTTCGTACTTCTTGAAGTCTTGAAGGGGTTGTAAAACTGGCTGTATCAACTCCGAGACAGTTTGATACATAATCCACGATATTATTGTAAAAGTTTATGCTCGATTCGTCAAAAGTATGATTCATCATGACTCGACCACCAACCCTAAGTTCCAATATATGATGAACGTCATCCAGGGTAATCGTCAACTCCCCTTTTGAGAGATGGAAAGTATTGGTTTCTGGATACCAGCGTTCTACAAATGCTGATATGAGTGCATTGTTCACCGTCGTATATGAGTAGTTACCCAAATTTTGTAAACCGGTGGGATTGATTTTAGCCTTGACGTCGTCTACGAAAAATTCAAACCCCCGTGTATTGCACTTTCTGCCGTGATTGATCACCGTTAACATACGAGAACTCTCCTGAAAAGTAAACAATTGGATGAACTTAGAACTATATATAAAATATAGTTATCTATAAATAATTAAAATTATCATAAATTATTATCATAATGTAATGTACTTACCGGATTGATCCATATTTGGTATGCAATATGGTTCTCAATCGACGACAACATAGAGCAACCGTTTGGACGAGTCTCGACTGGACTATCTGGCTGCTGAGAAGGTCCTGAACAATCAATTGGCCGATTTCGGAGGGTTGGTGGACGAGTCTCGACTGGACTATCTGGCTGCTGAGAAGATCATGAACCATCAGTTGGCCGGTTTTGGACGGTTGGTATGTCTTCATCGGAGGAGGAAGAATAACCAGAAGTACTAGGAGCACGTCTTTTTGAACGAGTTACAGTCTTCTATAGTCGACGTTTCCTAACTTAAGGGGGTGCCTCGGAGTCGACGATAGTGAGGGTTGTCTCAACATCACGCTCAACATTGCATTCCTTACGCATCGACGCAGTGGACGTCTTCTTATAATACCTTCATCCTCAAGGCCCTTCCGGGAGTCGTGGCTATAAAACAAACAAGATATATATATTTTAATAGTCCAAAAGTAATTGAACAATCAGGATTGTAAAAAAATTTATAGTCATGTATGTATATAGGACTGCTGAAATCTCTACAGTACTCTATACATAAAAGACTGCAGATACTTCAACAGTCCGGAATATATATAGGACTGTAGAAAATGTTACAGTCCAGCCTGTTTCGGTCCCGACCGTTCGACGAAATTCGAACATTCATACCCTAAATTAGGGTTCGAGACTCATCCAAAACCTATTTTAGCTCATTACACTATCATTTTAAGCCATTAACAAAGATTTAAAACAAAAAATTTCGAAATGCAATGGAAAAAAAAAATTCAGAGGGAGGAGGAAGAAGAATTGTACCTTAATTTTTTTTTGGATTTGGGAGCCATCGATTAATGGCTGGAATTGGAGGAGATGAAGATTGCAAAATTGTAGGTCTTCAAATGGAAGGAGCGGAGGAGGAGGGCTCCGGCCAAGTGCAGCGGTGGTAGAGGTTAGAGGGGTTTGGGGGTGGGGTTGAGCTAGTATAAGTAAGATTTGGACTAGTATGAGTAAAATTTCTTCATTAATGGGCTAGCACCAATACTGGGCCCCAAGTTTTTTTTTGTAGTGTCTTTATCAAAGGCCCGTTTAAACTATGCTCCTTTTCAATCTTCAATTCTTCCTTGAAATTGTTGATGCAGGGGTAGCATGAAAAAAACCATTGTACTACTGATTATGAATGGAAAAGGGAAAAACAAGAAAACGAAGATCGTAGAGGGTGGTTTATGCACCATCGCTAAGAATTGGTGGACATTATGCTAGGTAGTCAACTATGAAGCAAAGTTGGGGTACTGAGTTGTATAGTCTAGCATGGTCGGTGTCAAGTTGGGTCTAACAATAATTAACTAAATTCATACACGAAAATAAAGGTAAACCAGTTGAGAACAATTTCAATTTGTTCCAGCCTTCAGGTCTTGATTTCTTGTAAAAATGGTTATCAAAAGAAAAGGAAGAGATTCCAGTTTATCTTAAAGGTATCCTTACCTTCTATAAATTTAGTGAATGGCCTCCAGTCTCCTGGTTGTTCATCCCATGGATGATCCACCATTGTTCCTTAAAATCATCATGTCAAATTCAACTTCAACAGAAGTTATGTGCCTTGTGACCTCCGGTTCATCAATCAAGTGGTTCCAAAACAAAAGGCTTTTGCAACCCACGGGGTGACAAACTTCCAAATCATAATAATCTCAACCATTGATGTTTTAGGTCAAGGAAACAGCCATAAATCATGTTAACCATCCAATACATAGACCATTGAATGAATATAATGCCAATTCGCCAACTGTGTATGATATCACCTCGTTTACTTTCATGCTAAACCTTCATAATCTGTGTATGCTAGAAGAAGCATAGAAGTGAACAAAAAAGAGACCACATAATGCAACAACAGAATAAATTTTGACAGAGCTAACAATATGGTGTGGGAACATCTATTGCATCCAAGTGATTACTATAGACAAAAGCTTATTTTGTAGGAAACAAAAAAACACTGCAAATGTAAATGGCCGGAATATTCGACAGTCTATAATGTGCCAAAAACCAAACTACTTTAGGAAGTAGATGTAGCATTTAAATAACATAGAAAAGTTAATGAATCAGTCTGGTGACTGGGTATAGATATTGACAAGCCATGCAGACTAACAAAAAGGGAAGAATTGATTAGGATGACATAATAAACACACTTGTCATGAAAATTAAGAGTGCTCGAATGAGACACCGAAGTATTAAAATTGTGAATATCCATAATACATCAACCAGGAACTGATCAAAGCTTCAAGAATAGTGCTGATCACCAACCATGGTTGATCCTACTATAACAGTTAGACATCTCGGAAAACTATGTGTAGCAAAGTATTAGGGTGACCAGTCTGTCTTCGTTCCCATTAAGATCTTGATTGAAAGCCGGAATACTCAACTAGAGTGTGCCAAAGACCAAACTACTTAAGTAGGTTTAGAGTTTAAATATCAAGGACGAGTTAGTGAATCAGCCTGGTGACTGGGTATAGATATCGACAAGCCATGCATCCTAAGGGATGGGGCCGAAAGGATTAGGATGACAAAATATACACACTTAGTCATTCAAAATTAAGAGCGCTTTGCATGAGAGACCAAAGTATTAGGATTGTGAATATATCCAGAATACATCAACCAGGAAATAATAGACCTTCAAGAATAGTGTTGATAACCAACAATGATCAATCCTATCATAATAGTTGACACCTCGAAAAAATATACATAATGAACTAGCCAGACTAGAAGACAACCCTCTTCTACTTTATCCTAATCCAGGACACACTTTCCTAACATACTGTAAGTTCCGTCGTAACTTATTTTGCAAGTATATTCCAAAACCGGTGACATGTCCATGTTGTGTACATGTCGGACACATATTGGCACGACACAGACACTCAAATACACACTTGAACACGCCAAAATTAGTAGTGTTTCCAAGTGCTTCCACGTCACCGTGTATGTACTCTGCCATGTTAAGTGCGATTTACATTGCTTGAACTTAAAAATATCAAGCTGCTGCAAGGAATAAAGCACAAACACTCCAAATACGTTGGCTATGTCGGACACATATCAGACACAACCCAAACACTCCAAGATACACACTGACAGACCAAATAGGTGTCATGTCCATATCGCCCTTGTAGTGTCTGCCGTATCTGTGTCCGTGCAACATAGGTGCGTGGTTAACTCTATACATTAATTTTGCTCGGCGACACCTTTCCCTATCACATTGCCCGAGAGAGGTGCATGTCGCCGTGTCCGTATCATTTCCGTGTCATATTCGTGTTTGCACATGTGGAAATCACAGATCAGCCTAGTCCATTCCATACCGACACCTAATTTCGGACTGACAATTGCTCCAACGGAACATCCGATGCTGATGCAGTAACAAATCAGATCAACAACAAAAGCGAACGAGCGCCTAATTTTCTTCCAAACCAACACAAACAAAAGAGAGATCGAAGTGAATCGGACCTCCTTGGAAGAGATCTCAGACTGGTAGGGGAGGACGAAGTTGACGGTGAGCTTCGCCGGGATCGAGGCCGGAGCCGGAGGCCGGGGCTTCATGAACGACATCGGGGTCTTCGGCGGCTCGACGTTGGGAGAGACCTTCTTCCACGCCTCCGTGAACGCCGAGTCCTCCGCCGGCATCGCCGCGATATCGGTTGAGAAGGGGCGGACGCGGCCGGCGCCGGCGGTGGCGCGGCTGACGAGGCGAGCGGCGTGGCGATACATCGTTTTTTTTCTCTCTAACCGGCTCCGATTAGAGTTTGGTGGGGGGAGTTGGAACGGGGGCGACGTCGGGGGTGAGTGAGGACTGGTGGTGAAATTGGTGATAGGGGAAATTTGTTGGACCCCCAGATTTCGGTTTAGGAACCGAAACCAATCCGACCCGAACCGACCCGATTTTGAAAATCGGCAGTTTTAAAAATTGCGGGTTGGATATCGGTTTTAAGTCTAGAACATTGCGATTTTTCGATTCGGTAGTCGAATTTGGATTTCGATAATTGACCAGAACCGAAAACCGAAATATAAAATTATATTTTTAACCCTCCTATAATATATAAACAGAAAAAAACCTAATACTTATCTCTCCTCATTTTTTACAGTCGTCACTTTCTTTGGAGAAAACCCTCCCCACTTCCTCACGGAGTCTCTCTCTCTCTCTCTCTCTCTCTCTCTCTAAAAGCTCTCTCGAGTCTCTAGATCTAACAAATATTCTCTTCAAATCTTTTTTTTCCCTCTCAGAGCTCTCTCTAGATCAAACACATCTACAGTGGTTTGTGAGGGCCAGCCCGGCCAGATTAGGATTGTGTATCTCTATATCTAACTTGTTTTTACTTTTTCTTCATATTATGGAAACTTGTTTATATACTGTAATGATAATAGCAAAGCCAAAACTGATAGTGTGTATTGTTAGATGTGATATAGACATCACTCGTTGAAGCCAGCATTTCTTTTGGAATGTAATTGTTTCCAACTTTGAAATTAATGGTCTTGTGAAGGTTCTATGTCACTTATTGCAATTGTGATATTTTTTTTCACCATATATAGTTTGATTCTTTTGTTCTCTTCTGATGTAGTGTTCATAGTGGTGGGGTGCATGGTGGACATTACTCTGCGTTTATTAGTCTAATTTTTGGGTTAGCTCTAGGGAATATCTCCCATCAGCTCCGTTAATGTCTCTCTTCTCTCAAATTAGCAAAAAAAGATACTGGTAGTGGTATATAGTTATGTGAAAACTATACTGTTAATTTTGGTTCTAGCAATTTTGAGTGGTGTTACTGTTAGTTGGAAGTGGTTCGATCAATTTTTTATTTTTTATTTTAAATGGTGCATATGTTGTATATTTTATTTTGTATTTGTAAACTGGTAAGTGCTGCCTTTTGTTGTAATTCCAGAACATTATGCAAACGGATGCCTATGGTGTGCATTATGTAAATGGTGGCTAATGGCTATGCTGTAAAATGGTGCCTACATTTTATTGGAGGTAAATCATATATGTTTTATGAAATTATCAAATCAATTACCAGCAAACTGATGCATATGCAAACCAATATATTTGAATTTTTTTTTCAAATTTGCCTATAAATTTTATATTCGGTTCGGCCAATTGGCCCGTGAAACCTTATAAAATTTATATAATTTTAGGCTTGGCCCGGAGAACCGAACCGACAAAAAATTGAACCGATTTTTTTTCAGTTTGGTTTTTCACAAAACGGTTCAGTTTACGGTTTTAAAATTTACGGTTCTCGGTGTCACGACTCGCACCCGATATAGGGGTACGAGTATGTGGGTACGTCTAGCCTACGTTACAGCATCGACGGTAGAACGCTATCTAGGTCACAATACTATCTAATCAATCTCACACGAATATCCAACTTCATAAGGAGACACAGATATAACAATATAATATGAAATACTCAATCACAGAACTAAAGCACGATAAGATATCAAAAGAATAATCCAAACACAACCAAAAAGTCTAAACAACAATATAAATCTAAACTTCACACAATAATATCCCAAGTCTCAATATATGCCGAAAATAAATCCGGTACCAAAATCTGCTAAAAGGAACTAACTAAAATAACTAGTGATTTCGGCTATATCTTCCGGCAATCAAACCTGAGCTACAAGGTCCAAGGCTGCAGCTACTCTCCCTGTGGTCCATAATATGTCAGACACCAGTCCTCTAAGTCGCCGTCTGAAAAATATATCCAATCAGGATTGGAGCAAATTTTAACCCAATAGCAGTTCCAATTAATTGACAAGGACTATAAAACAATAAATAGAGGATGATATATACAGTGAGAAACAATAAACTGTTGCAATAGCAAATGGTAAAGAGAACATGCAGTGTAGATAATAGGGTATAGTCAGTGCATATATGAAATAAAAGAGAAAGAAACTACAATATTAGATACAAGGCAATGTAATCTATGAAACTGAATATGAAGAACTGCAACTATTCTAAGTGTTTGAAATACTAGTTTCGATATGTGATTGACTTGGGAACTTGAATGATAGCTAAACGGTCTGTCTAATCATACGTGAGGTATATAATTAACACTAACAATGTTTACACTTGTACGATAGGTATATGATCACATCTCTTACTAGCATTTTTCTCGTCCCAACTAGTATAGTGGATCCAACCATGACACATTACGATACACGATAAATGTCCAATAATAATACCATGTACAATGTCTAATGTCAATGTCGTGTACGATGTCAATATGATAACCATTGTAACATCTCATGACTGAAGATCCAAGTTATATACTAGTCCGTGTACCATAGTGTCAAGAATTATATGTAATATTTCTAAATAATTAAAATATAGTAATTATCAAATAATGGAAACTATCAGATAATGTACTCACCTGTGGTCCTGAGCAAGATATGTAACTCGGTGTCCGAGCTGGTATCACACACATATATATATGTGAATGGCATGTCAATTGGGTATAAATAAGTGATGAAGGAGCTAAAATGCATTAAATATGTTTTCTAGGTCTTATCTAGGCCAACTAGTCAAACTAGGTCAACCTTAGTCAAACTAGTCAAACTTAGGTATTGCACAAGTTTCTAGGTCCACACTAAGATAATTAACTCATATTAATCGCTAGCTAGCTATCACTAACCAAACTAGTTATTCTAGCTAAAAGCACTACTACCTATATAAATAAGATACTCTAGATAATAGGATACTATATGTATCCATATACATAATACAACTTATATACATTACTATATATAGTATCTTATTATGCTCTATAACTTGGTATCTAAAGGTAACCTAGTACCACACTCTAACTTAACACTAACTTAACTTGACACTAGTCCACATTTGCCGCTAGGTGACAAATACCTTAACACCTCATCTTACCTATGCACTATGTCACGCCCCAATCTCCCGCAAGCTCAATAGTCCCCGCTGAACGTGAATCACCATGTTGCAGCTCTCCCGCAGGACAATCGTTCTCATCGAGACGTGATGCCGTACGAGCCTAGAGTTGCGCTCGTACAAGGCGATGTTGTTAAACACCAAAGTTATCATCAAAACGACCAAGTTGCAGTAGAAGTCAAGTATTGTGTACCAAGAACACATCAGAGTATACGCAGCGGAGCTCTCGATAGGGTCCAAATAAAATGCCACAATAAGAATGCCACAATGGCTAATGCAATATTCTTGCTCTTTTCTCTAGCCCACAAAGGTACTTACAGTTCATACAACATGTCCCGTATACCCAAGCAGCGCCACTACACCTGTATACCTGAAATAATGCCCACAAATGTGGGTCAGTACACAGCCGTACTGGTGAGAGGGGTAACCCACTCGCCTAAGCCAATACTAAGTAAAATAGTGAATGCAAACAGTTATATGGTGATCTTTCTAGTTGAATCCTAGATTCGTTTCATAGCATAGGGTATGACATGTTAAGGAAAGCTGTAAATCAAGTTAAGCATGCAAGCATTCAACTCAAGCCAATAGACAAGCAATATATAACCAACTCGAAGGAAACTAGCATGCAACCCGTCATACTCAAACCCAAGCAACACAAGAACCTATCGAACCATTTCCAAGCCTCAATATCCATCCTCAATCCAAACCATAATCCAATCTTGATATGCATACTCTTGCCGAGGCAAAGTGGCCGCCACCTACGTGAAAAGCACAAACCCAACCAAAGTAGAGCAAACCATCTCTTATCTATATGAAGTCACTGGCCAAGCCATAAAGGACTTTGATCGGACTGATCAAGTGCAGTTCTACCCGATCCAGACCGAGTAGCTAGCCCGCCTGGTCGTATCGAACTATCGACACCGCGCCCAAGGCACGTTACCATTGTCTCCTCCATGGCCGAACGGTCTCGGTGCTCCGGAGCCTATCCCGTTCGAGGAGACAAAATCCTATGCCAATAGACAAGCAATATATAACCAACTCGAAGGAAACTAGCATGCAACCCGTCATACTCAAACCCAAGCAACACGAGAACCTATCGAACCATTTCCAAGCCTCAATATCCATCCTCAATCCAAACCATAATCCAATCTTGATATGCATACTCTTGCCGAGGCAAGGTGGCCGCCGCCTACGAGAAAAGCACAAACCCAACCAAAGTAGAGCAAACCATCTCTTATCTATATGAAGTCATTGGCCAAGCCATAAAGGACTTTGATCGGACTGATCAAGTGCAGTTCTACCCGATCCAGACCGAGTAGCTAGCCCGCCTGGTCGTATCGAACTATCGGCACCGCGCCCAAGGCACGTTACCATTGTCTCCTCCATGACCGAACGGTCCCGGTGCGAGCAGGCCATGCTTCTCCAAATCATACGACTGATCGGACTAAGGAAGACGACATTATCGCTCCAATCCAGCTATCTCAGTACTGCTCTGAACGAACACCTGATTTTCATCGAACTTCGCTAGCGATCTGCACATAAAACCAACTCAAATCAATACTTATTCCCAAATCCAACAAATTAAAATATAACCAGTTGTTGCCTCATTCATTCCGACTCAGCGTAACGCACCGTGCGGTTGCGGGGCATTACATAATATACCACTTAGAATCAGGTTCGTCCCCGAACCATACTAGTATCCATTCTTTACTCGCATGCTGTAATCCAATTTCATAACTCTGCTATATGCAACTCATATTCTCTTGATCCATACGAAATCGTATATGCCCTTTTTAATTAATTATTAATTTAATTGTAGTAATTAGTGGCTAATTAGGAGAAATAGATTTTTATTAATTTTTATTTTAGGTGTTGGTGAACTTAGGGGATTTATGGGACTATTAGAAATTTTTCCGAATTTATTTCATGTAGGAGACCCCTTGAACAGTTGCTAGCTTAATTTTATGTATTAGTGTAATTCTAAATTTTTCCTATGAGTATATACGTATATATAAATATTTATATACATATATACTTTAAAGGAAAATATAAAAGGAAAAAAAAAGAAAAAAAAACCTATTAACTATACTAATCTCCAACCCATTCCCTTAGCAACACCTGCCCCTAGCAAAGTGCAACCGCCCCTTAGCATATTGCACTAGCAACCAAACACAGCACCCGCTGTGAGCCAACCCACACCCCACGCTAGGAAAAAGACCCTTACCCTGAGTTAGACCCCCCTCCTTCTCTCTCTTATATACATATATATATATACTCTATTTCAATAAAACCATAACCCTAGAATCATCAAAACTCTCTCTCTTCCCATCTAGACTTAAGGAGCGCCGCCACCGCAGCCGGAGAACCCTGCCAGGCCTTCCAAACCAATCCCGACGACCGCGACCCCGCGCACCCCGCGCACTGTAGAATTCCGCAGCGAGGTACCTGTGTTCCAGAGTTGTTTTCCGTCGCCTCGCTCAACCAAATGCCACCCCGTCTTTACCGGTATGCTCACCCATTAACCCTCTTCCATATCTGTGTGATAGTAGACCTCGAACAACGTGTAACCATAGGCAAAAATAGCGTCAAAGTTGGCAGAAATAGACCAAATTATGGGATCGCAGAAAACTGCGGTGATCACCAATGTTCTCGAGTTCGTATCTCCCACCACAGAGATCCGAATTCGATGATTCTTTTTGGTATGCGTAGACCACTTGACCTAGTTTAATTTTTATTAAATAACCCTAGATTATTAACTGTTGTAGACAGAATTAAATTTATTGGAAAATCCCACGAACACACTTTTCCAGATTTTTAAAAGTTGTGAAACGGAGCGCCCCCCGCCAAACGGGAGCGTCCCGTCGTGTACCAAGTGTACCGAACGGTGCGTGTAGTGTAACCAGATATGTGAGAGTGCGCAAAAATTGATTCGGACATGTGTGCACGTCGAAATCGGCCCGTATCCACGGACACACCCCGTGTGGTAACTTTTACGAAAGTCGCTCGCATTTTGTGCACGCTCGTCAGATTGCGACGAAACTTGCGCCACTGGACTCGTGGTAACGTGCTGGTCCTGTGACCTAATTTTTATGCAATTCTGAGACAGTTGACCAGGTCGCCAATTGGCGGGCCCTACGATTGACTTTTTGGGCGAAATTGTGTTCGGTCCATCGGAATCCACATTTGGACATACCATTGGGTTCGTATTGACATCTAGAGTTTGTTTGACCTATAATTTGTCCCATTTAGAGACCTTTACCCTTGGCACATTTTTTGGTGCAAAGTGGGCCACACGTGGACCCCACTTTTACCCAAAATTACCATTTTGCCCCTGTGTCCAAAATGGACGAAAGGGAAGTGCTTTTTAGCTATTTTGCTCATGCCAGAAACGTTGGTGATGTCTATTTCAGCATCTGGAGACGTTTGTTCGGAGACCTTAGTTCTAGATTCCGTGTCCTTGATATTTGGGCGCGTACACTTTACAGATTTTTTGTCAGGCAAGTATACCTTGCCATTGTACTGTATTTACATTCCATATGAGGCATGCATGTTTATTTTTGCTTATTTTAGTTTATTTATTTTAACTGCTATATAAATTATGCGTCCAAGGAAACTTGGGTGCAACGACGGTGTCGTCGTACTATGTTTTTATTTATGTATATGCATTGGACCTACTTTATGAGACTACCCCATCTTCATGAAGCAGTTATGTTTCATTGGCCATGACACTATTCTTACACGAGTGTGAGTCACATGTAGGACATGGACTTGCGTACTCAGCTGGCCACTGGTACGTATAGGTCGTACGATGGATAGGGATAACTGCCGATAGAAACTTTGCATGCTAGTAGACCTGGAAGTTATTAGAGGTTTATCGTGTCATGGACATGACATGCTTAGAGCATTGGGTGGGGAGAACAACAAGTAAGGCATTTGGGCTCCTATGTACTTTTTTCCTTGTAACCCGTACGCTCCGCCGGAGATGCGCGGTCATGATGACCACTATATATTATATATTATCAGGCAGCCTCTGCCGTTCAAAAGACGACATACTTTGTAGGCCCCTGGATCTCCAAGAGAACCATGCCAATCCCATTTTAGCCAGATAGCCCACTTGGTGGAAAGTTGTTCTCAAACTGCATTCACTTAGACGGTTAGGCGATCCCATTGGATGTTTACACTTCAGTACTTTATTGGCATGTTTATATGTATCTTGTTACGTCTCTCCGAGGACCTGGTACCTTTCCAGATATAGATGAGCAGGAGTACCCACAGGAGTATGGACCTGGACCTGACGCTACCTATCAGACTGAGGAGGTCTTACCTTCGGATTATATGTGATCCATTACAGCTGTTTAGAGATTCTAGTTGCTATTCTTTTCGAGACATTATTCTGATATTAGAGTTTATTCTCTTCTCTCTTTAGTAGTTTTGGTTATAGTCGATTTGTAGTGGATTTGTTTCCACCCGACTATTACACTTTGAGATTTCTTATTTGAGACCGCTTATTTGATATTCAGTTATTGATTTCTATTTATCTATTATTTGTGTTGTGGATGAGATATAGATTGCGTATGACTTGTTGTGACAGTATATTACCACTGTGGATTGGATATTCATGTACAGCGTACGTGTGTATATGGTTTCCATATATTGGAGTTCGTATACAAACGTCTGGCGTGTTACGTATTCCTAGTCCTATGTATTTTGGGACTGGGGCATGACATATTTTTAGTGGTGGCCCATGCAGGTCGAGAATATATTGTCTCGGTTACGTCACTGTATCGAACAAGCCTGCGTATAGGAATAGAGTATAAGGATCTCATCCACGCTTGACTGAAACTCATCCTTCCTATTTAATACTTGCATCATGTTTGATTCCTGTACTTCTTCTAATCGTTTCGTACATCGCCTGCAGAGAGATGGACATGTAAAATGGATGTACTGCCGCCGATGGCGACACAACTTCTGGAGTCAATGGTCAGACTCAAGGAGGGACCCCAACGATTCCTAGGCTTCCGGGGCCAGATGGACAGACTCACACTCTACTTCCATCTGATCTTCCCGCTTCACCTATTGGGAACCTTCCAGATTTTCCAGTACCGCAAGATGGCCAGGCGCAGCTGTTCCAATTCTTTCAGATGATGATGTAGGAACAGAGGCAGCAGGCAATAGAGCAGAGGCAAGAATTTTTGGCATCACTTGAGAGGATGGCTGCACAGGCTACTGTACCAGCCCAAGCACTAGCTCCAGTCCCTCGAGCTAGAGTGGGTTCAGTAAAGAACTTTATTCAGATGGGTCTGAGGCCGTACAAGGGCACTGTGTCACGACCCGCACCCGGAAATTCGGGCACGAGTGCGTGGGTACGTCCAGCCTACGCCGCAGAGTCGGCGGTAGTACGCTGTCTAGGTCAAATCCATATTTACTAAACTAGCTCATTCACAATTAATATAGGCAAGATAATAATGAGAACAGAAACTTAAGATTGCAACTGAAATAATATGACAACAGATTCAAATGTTTTAGTACAGAAATTTAGAATAAAATCGGGGACAAACCCGATTAATAAGATAAGAAACATAAATAAAAGATAGCTACTGCTAGCTACTCAGCAGCAGGGGTCTCCTGGGTGGGATCTGGCTCCTCATAAGTATCATCTGTACCCTCATAGGGACCATAATATGTAGGGGCAAGGTCCTCATCATCGCCTAAATCAACAGATCCAGTCAGGAAAGGAGCAAAGTACACAGTGCACCACAAGATTAAACTAAATATTTATGACAATTAAATTGAGTATCATGTTGAGAAACTACATAAAAGAATATCAATACCTCAGAGTTAAAGCTGTAAATAGGAATATGAGAAAACAGAATTAAATAGAACAGGAAATGAAACTACAACAGTCAGCAAGAAATATAACATGACCAGAAACTATCTGTGTGAACTTGTGTTTGTTTTTAGAATACATAGTTAGCATGTAGGGGTTTATAAGGCTAATCCGGCTGTCATAAACGGCTATTAAACAGGGAAAATCAAGATCCGGCTGAGGTATAGTCGCGTACCAACAGCTATTAAACATGACAAGGGGAAGGGTAAACTACATGCCTTCTAGTATTCTCCCACCCGACATGAAAAATAAGACATGAACTCCAATATTCAAGACAGGAAATCCAGTATTCCTAACACTAGGTGTAATCATCAAGGGTACTAGTAAAGCAAGGAATTAATTATCACAATATAAAGATTTAACTTGAAGTGCAGGTACTTGCCTGTTGTTTGGATCCGATTAATTGTACTCAGGAAAATTTCCAGAGATGAGTCCAAAAGCTGAAATAGACATTACCAACACGCTCAGAAGATGCCAAATAGCTAAAAACGCCTGTCCTTGGGTCCAATTTGGAGACAAGGACAAAAACGGCAGTTTCGGGTCAAAACGGGGTCCGCCGGTGGGCCCGCTTTGCACCAAAAAATGTGTCCGGGTTAATGGTCTCCAAATTCACCAAACTTAGTGTCAACAGGTCAGGAACGCTGATATGAACCCAACGGAACTTCCAGATTTGGATTCCGATGAGCCGAACACAAAATCGCCCGTCGAGCGGGGCCTGTGGGGCCCACGACACGCGATTTCGTCAACGTTCTCAGAATCGAACCAAACTTGACCCACAGGACCAGCGTATTGCTACGAGTCCGATGGCGCAAGTTTTGTCTCAATCCGACCCGTGTACAAGAAGTTAGGGTGAATTGCAGAAAAGGCAGATACGGGGCGATGTCCGCGGATACGCGTTGATTTCGGTGTGCACGCACACCCGAATCAGCTACCGTAAAATCTCACACGTCCGTATCGACGGTGCGCACGTATCTGTGAAGATCGCACGCGACCAAGTCATCCCGTTTGGCGGGGCATACTCAGTTCCGGGGTGAAACAGGGTCTGGTTTTTCCTGTTTTTGGATCACGGTGTGCGATCACCACAGGACGCGATGCTCCGAGCGGTTTGTCCGGACACCGAGAGGGTCATACAGGCTTCCCAACGCAATTTGCGGAATTGAAAATGGAGCTACGAACAAAAAGTTACACGCACCTGAAGGGGACCCAAAAATCAGGGTCGAACCGTGTCCGACACGTGTCCGACTCGTGTCGGACACAGGGAACCTAGGGTTAGGGTTTTGCGGATTCCGACGAGGGGAGCTCGGCCGGAGGAGGGCGGAGCGGCGCTGCTGGGGCCGAGGGCGGTTAGCCGGGGCTGGGCGGAGCCGGTGGTCGACGGCGCGCGGCGGCGAAGCGCCGGAGAGGGGCTGCTCGAGGCTGTTCTGGGGAGGAGGAGGAGAGCTGGCCGAGGGCGGTTGGCTACGGCGAGGGGAGAGGGAGGAGGGCGGAGCCGGGGACGAGGTCGACGACGCCGGAGACTGGCTCAGGCGAGGCGGCGCGGTGAGCTCGGGCTAGGGTTCCGGTAGGATTCGACTGGGGAAGAAGAGGGAAGGGGTAGGGGTTTTTATAGGGTGCTCGGGGAGGGCTTGGCCGGGGACGAGGCCGGGAAGAGCGGAGGACGTGGCACGGCGAGAGCGGGCGGCGCTGCGCGCGGAGCTCGCCGGAAGAGTCGGGGTCGTGGGGGCTGGGGGGAACTGTTCATGCGGGTCGGGTTGGCGGCGGGTCGGGTTCGGGTGAGCCCGACCCGACCCGTTAAGGCGGGCTGGGCCGCGGGCCCAATGGGCCAGGGTATACGGGCTGGGCCGAAAAAATAATAAAAATAATAATAATAATAATAATAATAATAATAATTAATTAAATGAATAAATAGTTTTTAGGCATTTAAAAATAGGTCTGAGGCCCAGAAAAATCCAAAAAAATTATCCTAAGTCCAGTTTTTTATTTTACACCCAAAAATATTATTTCCATGATATTTTAATATTATTTATTAATAAATAAAAATTATTTATTAATTAAAACCTCGATTTTAATTACAGAAAATTCCCAAAAAATTCCAGAAAATTGGGAAAAATCAAAGATTTAATAATTTGAAAATTCAGGGGGTTTACAACCTACCCAACTTACAAAAATTTCGTCCTCGAAATTTAAGAATAACAAAGGCACGAAAGGAAAGGCCGAGAATTAAAATATACCTCAGGGTTCAAAAAGATAGGGGTATCGCTCTCTAATCTCGTCTTCTCGCTCCCAGGTGGATTCGCCGGGAGAATGTTGCTTCCAAGCTATGCGAACCAGGGAAATGACCTGGTTTCGTAGAACTTTCTCCGATCGATCCAGTATCTCCACGGGTTGCTCTTGGTAAGTCAGACTTGGGCCTACTTCGAGCTCTGAGTGATCCAAAATGTGGCCGGGGTCTGACACGTACTTTCTCAGTTGCGACACGTGGAAGACGTTATGGACTCCATCCAGAGAGGGTGGCAATGCCAGTCGGTATGCCACTTCTCCGATTTTCTCCTGAATGCCAAAAGGTCCAATAAATCTTGGGCTGAGTTTTCCACTCCTTCCGAACCTAATGGTGCCACGTGTCGGGGAAATCTTCAAGAATACCAGCTCTCCAACCTTTAATAAAGTCATAATCAAGTCTTAGTTCCATAATCAAAATGTTTAAATTTACTTGAATTTCATAAATTTAATTACCTCAAATTCCAAGGACCTTCGGTGGCTATTTGTCCAATGTCGTTGCCTGTCTTGAGCCACTCAAAGTCTGTCCCTTATTTGCTTTACCTTCTCAGTTGAATCGATCACCATCTCTGGTCCCAGCAGGGCTCTTTCTCCAACGTCGTCCCATGATAGCGGGGTACGACATCTTCGTCGATACAGAGCTTCAAATGGAGTCATCTCAATACTTGCTTGGTAACTGTTATTATAAGAGAACTCCACAAGATGTAGATAGTCTTCCCAGGATCCTCCAAAATCCAGAACACATGTACGGAGCATATCTTCAAGTGCCTGGATTGTACGTTCCGATTGTCCATCAGTTTGGGGATGATAAGCTGTGCTGAATTTGAGTTGAGTCCCCAAACTGGCTTGTAAGCTCTTCCAGAAGTGAGAGGTGAATCTTGAATCTCGGTCGGAGACAATACTTACTGGAACTCCATGCAGCCTGACAATGTGTCTGATATATAAATCTGCCAGCTTCTCTGTAGATAGCCCTACTTTGAAGGGTAGAAAATGTGCAGACTTGGTCAGTCTATCTACTATCACCCAGATTGCATCCTTTCCACTAGGTGTCCTTGGAAGTCCAGAAACAAAATCCATTGTGATATGTTCCCACTTCCACTCCGGAATGGGTAGGGGTTGAAGCAATCCTCCAGGTCTTTGTCTTTCTGCCTTGACTTGCTGGCACACTAAACAACGAGATACGAACCTGGCTACTTCTCTTTTCATGCCATGCCACCAAACATGCATCCTCAGGTCCTTGTACATCTTGTTGGCTCCTGGATGTATAGAGTATTGCGATCTGTGCGCCTCTTGCATAATTTCTTCCCTTATGTCTCCTTGAGGTACACATAATCTATCGCCATGCCTCAGTGATCCATCTTCATAAATTCTAAAATCTTCTACTAATCCAGCTTGCACTTGACCTCGAAGGCTTCGCAGGCCTTCGTCTTGAAACTGAGTCTCCTTGACCTTGTCTATTAAAGTAGACTGAATCTGTAAGTTCATCATTTGGCCTTCTTTTCCTGGGATAATTACCTCAATACCTAAACTTTCTAAGTCCTCGAGCAAGTGTCTGTCCATAGTCAAGTACATCGCCATAGGATACCTGCTTAGAGCATCAGCAACTACATTGGCCTTCCCAGGATGATATTGAAGGGTGATATCAAAGTCTTTCATTAGTTCCAGCCACCTTCTTTCCCTCATGTTTAGCTCTTTCTGGGTGAAGATATATTTTAAACTTTTATGGTCTGTAAATATTTCCACCTTTTCTCCGTAAAGATAATGCTTCCATAGTTTAAGAGCAAAAATGACAGCTGCCAATTCTAAATCATGAGTTGGATAGTTCTTTTCATGAGGTCGAAGCTGTCTAGAGGCATATGCTATTACTTTCTTGTTCTGCTCCAAAACACAACCTAGACCTTTTCCGGAAGCATCACTATAAATAGCGAAACCTCCGGTTCCAGAAGGTAAGGTCAGAATAGGGGCAGTAGTCAGCCTTTTCTTCAATTTCTCAAAAGCATGCTGACATTCATCAGTCCAGGTGAACTCTTCATCCTTCCTTGTTAATTTTGTCATGGGTTCAGCAATTCTAGCAAAGTCCTTCACAAACTTTCGATAGTAGCCAGCTAGTCCCAGGAAGCTTCTAATCTTTGCTACCGAGTCTGGAGTGGGCCAGGATTCTACTGCCGCTATCTTCTTAGGATCCACTGCTATTCCATCTCCAGTCACAACATGTCCCAAGAATTCTACTTTGTCTAGGAAGAAAGCACATTTAGATAATTTTCCATAAAGTTTTTCCTTCCTCAAAGTCTCCAATGCTAGCCTCAAATGTTCTTCATGTTCTTCGGGGGTCTTGGAGTAGATCAAAATATCATCAATAAAGACCACTACAAATTTGTCTAGATATTGCTGAAATACTTTGTTCATCAAGTTCATAAAAACTGCTGGTGCATTCGTCAACCCGAACGGCATTACTAAGAATTCGTAGTATCCTTTCCGGGTATTGAAAGCAGTTTTAGGGATGTCTTCCTTTCTCACCCTTACTTGGTGGTATCCAGACCTCAAATCAATCTTTGAAAATACCCGAGCTCCACTCAACTGATCAAATAGGTCATCTATCCTGGGCAGGGGATACTTATTCTTAATTGTTAAGGCATTCAAGGCCCTATAGTCAATACACATTCGGGATGTTCCGTCCTTCTTGGGCACAAATAATACTGGAGCTCCCCAGGGTGAGACACTAGACCTAATGAAGCATTTGTCTTCTAGTTCTTTGATTTGCTCATTTAGTTCTATTATCTCCTTCTTGTTGATTCTGTAGGGATTTTGAGATACTGGTGCTGCTCCTGGCACTAAGTCAATGGAGAATTCAACTTCTCGGTCTGGGGGTAAGCCTGGGAGATCCTCAGGGAAGACATCAAGGTATTCAGAGATGATGGGTAGTGGCAATTCTTCTGTTACTAGGGCTCCACAAATTTTGTTATTACCCATTTCTCTAGAACCTCTAGCAAATTCAAATTCTGGCTTGTCAGGGGGCCTGAAGATTATACTACCTCTGTGGCAGTCTATAGTGGCATGATGTTGACTCAACCAATCCATACCCAGTATAATATCAAAAGTGGGCACTGGCATTACGAGTAGCCTAGCATACAGTTCTCTTCCACACAATGTAATAGGGCAATTATTACAGGCATCACTAACCGGGATAATTCCTCCATCGGTAATGATCTTATAACAATTCCTAAGGGGTTTAGTGATTAAGCTATGCTTCATAAGGAAATCTACTGACATGAATGAATGTGAAGCTCCAGAGTCAAATAAAGTAATAGCTGGTATTGAATTTATAAGCACAGAACCTATGATCACGTCTGATGTGGCTTCAGCTTCTTCCAGAGTCATTGCATAAGCACGGCCTTGCTGCGGTGCACCCCTCTGTTGCTGCTGTTGGTGCTGAGCAAAGTGTTGTTGTTGTGTTGGAAGCGGGGGTCCCCTCTGTTGTGCTGCTGGGGCCCTGGCCTGGGCTGGAGCCTTTGGTGCAGCGGTGCGTCCTTGAGCAGCAGGACAGTCCCTCATTTGATGCGCTGCTGAGCCGCAGTAGAGGCAGGCACCTAGCCTCTTCCTGCAGACTTGCCAAGTATGACCTGGTTTTTGGCAAAAGTTACAAGCAGCAGCTTGTTGGTTCTGTCCTTGAGCCTGGTGTTGGGGTGCTGGAGCTCGAGGGAGAGGACGCTGAGTTTGCTACGGGACCCTCTGCTGTTGTTGTTGTTGTTGTTGAAAAGGGCGTTTGTTGGGTCCCAAATTTCTGGTATCTCTCTCTCGTTTTAGTTTATGCCCCATATCTCTCTCAACGCCTTGTGCCACGCTCAGGATTTCCTCATAGGTGCGAGCTCGGCTGGTGGTGACAGCAAGGCAAATATCCGGAGATAGCCCCTTCTTGAATCTACGGGCCCTGTCCTCCGGGGTACGAACCATGTACTCCGCAAAGTGGCTTAACCTGCTAAATTCAGCAGTATACTCATCAACAGATAGGTTACCTTGTTCCAGTCTCTCGAATTGGCTTTCGAGAGCTTCCCGAGCCACTTCGGGGTAGAATTTCTCCTTGAATAGCCTCTTGAAGTCCTCCCAGGTGAGGTCAGGAGCAGATAGTTGGGGTTCATCTCTGAACCAGTTTCGAGCAATGTCGAACAGTTGCAGGCTTGCGGACTCCACTTTGAGATCATCAGGAACCCGAGCAGTCTTCAGGAGTCTCTCGACATTCTCTATCCACTCATCGGCATAGAGAATGCCCTCAGTTCCGTAGAATTCCAGGGGTCTAAGATTCTTGAAGTCTTTGGCACTCCCTGGCCTCTTGAGTGGCGACTCCTGGGACTTAAGAGCTTCTAAGAGGCTGGTCCGCAGAAGTGCAGTATGTTCTTTCTGGGATTCCACTAGTCCCTGGAACACTCCGAGTAGCTGTGCCCCATCTAGAGTAACTGCTGGAACAGATGGAGGCGGCGGGAGTGCAAGAGTCTCGGGCACATTCTGCTCAGCTGGTTCTGATGTGCCTCCTACTGTGTTCCTTGTCTGGACCATTCTGAAAGATTAAGGGATAGGAAGATCAGAATAGAATACTGGGAAATCAAAGGCGATAGGAAAATTAAGCAGAAATGATATCAAGAATTGAAATAATGACCCTATACTGTGAATGAGTTTTTCCTAGAATCATCAATCTTATTCCATACCTTGTCCTAGGGTATTACCCTATTTAAGGATAGACCTGCATGGGCCACCATAAAAACGTGTCACGACCCGCACCCAGAAATTCGGGCACGAGTGCGTGGGTACGTCCAGCCTACGCCGCAGAGTCGGCGGTAGTACGCTGTCTAGGTCAAATCCATATTTACTAAACTAGCTCATTCACAATTAACATAGGCAAGATAATAATGAGAACAGAAACTTAAGATTGCAACTGAAATAATACGACAACAGATTCAAATGTTTTAGTACAGAAATTTAGAATGAAATCGGGGACAAACCCGATTAATAAGATAAGAAACATAAATAAAAGATAGCTACTGCTAGCTACTCAGCAGCAGGGGTCTCCTGGGTGGGATCTGGCTCCTCATAAGTATCATCTGTACCCTCATAGGGACCATAATATGTAGGGGCAAGGTCCTCATCATCGCCTAAATCAACAGATCCAGTCAGGAAAGAAGCAAAGTACACAGTGCACCACAAGATTAAACTAAATATTTATGACAATTAAATTGAGTATCATGTTGAGAAACTACATAAAAGAATATCAATACCTTAGAGTTAAAGCTGTAAACAGGAATATGAGAAAACAGAATTAAATAGAACAGGAAATGAAACTAAAACAGTCAGCAAGAAATATAACATGACCAGAAACTATCTGTGTGAACTTGTGTTTGTTTTTAGAATACATAGTTGGCATGTAGGGGTTTATAAGGCTAATCTGGCCGTCATAAACGGCTATTAAACAAGGAAAATCGAGATCCGGCTGAGGTACAGTCGTGTACCAACAGCTATTAAACATGACAAGGGGAAGGGTAAACTACATGCCTTCTAGTATTCTCCCACCCGACATGAAAAACAAGACATGAACTCCAATATTCAAGACAGAAAATTCAGTATTCCTAACACTAGGTGTAATCATCAAGGGTACTAGTAAAGCAGGGAATTAATTATCACAATATAAAGATTTAACTTGAAGTGCAGGTACTTGCCTGTTGTTTGGATCCGATTAATTGTACTATAGAAAATTTCTAGAGATGAGTCCAAAAGCTGAAATAGATATTACCAACACACTCAGAAGATGCCAAATAGCTAGAAACGCCTGTCCTTGGGTCAAATTTGGAGACAAGGACAAAAATGACAGTTTCGGGTCAAAACGGGGTCCGCCGGTGGGCCCGCTTTGCACCAAAAAATGTGTCCGGGTCAATGGTCTCCAAATTCACCAAACTTAGTTTCAACAGGTCAGGAACGCTGATACGAACCCAAAGGAACTTCCAGATTTAGATTCCGATGAGCCGAATACAAAATCGCCCGTCGAGCGGGGCCTGTGGGGCCCACGACACGCGATTTCGTCAACGTTCTCAGAATCGAACCAAACTTGACCCACAGGACCAGCGTATTGCTACGAGTCCGATGGCGCAAGTTTTGTCTCGATCCGACGCGTGTACAAGAAGTTAGGGTAAATTACAGAAAAGGCAGATATGGGGTGAAATAGGGTCTGGTTTTTCCTGTTTTTGGATCGCGGTGTGCGATCACCACAGGACGCGATGCTCCGAGCGGTTTGTCCGGGCACCGAGAGGGTCATAGAGGCTTCCCAACGCAATTTGCGGAATTGAAAATGGAGCTACGAACAAAAAGTTACACGCACCTGAAGGGGACCCGAAAATCAGGGTCGAACCGTGTCCGACACGTGTCCGACTCGTGTCGGACACAGGGAACCTAGGGTTAGGGTTTTGCGGATTTTGACGAGGGGAGCTCGGCCGGAGGAGGGCGGAGCGGCGCTGCTGGGGCCGAGGGCGGTTAGCCGGGGCTGGGCGGAGCCGGTGGTCGGCGGCGCGCGGCGGCGACGCGCCGGAGAGGGGCTGCTCGAGGCTGTTCTGGGGAGGAGGAGGAGAGCTGGCCGAGGGCGGTTGGCTACGGTGAGGGGAGAGGAAGGAGGGCGGAGCCGGGGATGAGGTCGACGACGCCGGAGGCTGGCTCAGGCGAGGCGGCGCGGTGAGCTCGGGCTAGGGTTCTGGTGGGATTCGACTGGGGAAGAAGAGGGAAGGGGTAGGGGTTTTTATAGGGTGCCCGGGGAGGGCTTGGCCGGGGACGAGGCCGGGAAGAGCGGAGGACGTGGCACGGCGAGCCGGCCGGAGCGGGCGGCGCTGCGCGCGGAGCTCGCCGGAAGAGTCGGGGTCGTGGGGGCTGGGGGAAACTGTTCATGCGGGTCGGGTTGGCGGCGGGTCGGGTTCGGGTGAGCCCGACCCGACCCGTTAAGGCGGGCTGGGCCGCGGGCCCAATGGGCCAGGGTATACGGGCTGGGCCGAAAAAATAATAAAAATAATAATAATAAAAAAAATAATAATAATAATAATAATTAATTAAATGAATAAATAGTTTTTAGGCATTTAAAAATATGTCTGAGGCCCAGAAAAATCCAGAAAAATTACCCTAAGTCCAGTTTTTCATTTTACACCCAAAAATGTTATTTTCATGATATTTTAATCTTATTTATTAACAATTAAAAATTATTTATTAATTAAAATCTTGATTTTAATTACAGAAAATTCCCAAAAAATTCCAGAAAATTGGGAAAAATCCAAGATTTAATAATTTGAAAATTCAGGGGGTTTACACACTGAGAGACCGGAGGAGACTACCAACTGGATCACTCACACGCAGAAGCTACTGGAGGCATCGCAGTTACCTACGGACCTATGGATGACAGGTGTACGGACGCTTCTAGATGGTAATGCTCATCACTGGTGGAAATTCATGGAGCGCCAGTTGGGTACATACCAGACTTGGGAGCAGTTCTTGGAGTGCTTCGAGAGGAAGTACTTTCCGGACACCGTCAGAGATACATTGTACGATCAGTTTCTTTACTTGGAGCAGGGGAACCGAACAGTGGACGAGTATGATGCCTAGTTTAGTCGACTCAGCAAATATGGTGCTGCCATGATACCAGATGACTTGGCTAAGGCTAAAAGATTTCATCGAGGACTGACCCAGGAGCTACAACATTATACAAGCTCGCAGTCCCGAGTCTCTTATGCTGAACTACGGACATGGGCCAGATTACAAGAAACCATTAGCAGAGGAAAGGGAGGTCAGTTGAGGACACAACAAGGATCAGCAAGGATACATCAGGGACCGACAAGGACACAACAGGGAGGACCTATCAGACGTCCCTTGGCACAGCAACATCAGCAATACCGAGCAGCACCGTACCAGAATCCGGAGAAGCCCTACTGCAATTATTGTGGAAAACGCGAACATATATCGAGAGATTGTCGGACTCGCTTGGGTCCGTGTATGAGATGTGGCTCCGGATAGCACCTGGCGAGAGACTGCCCAATGCATGCATCGACACTCCCGCCACCAGTTCAGAGGCTAGCGCTTCCAGCACCGAAGCCAGCCCAGCAGATAACTGGACCGGGAGCACCTCGACCCCCGGCAGCAGGAGGATTTCAGAGAGGACCACCGCTACCGACCCAGGAGGATTAGTATATGAGGACCGGACATGGACAGCCGCAGAGGAATGGGCGAGCTTTTGCATTGGAGGTGGATGACATGGATCATGAGGTGGATGTCATAGCAGGTATTACTCTTTCTTTTACTTTTCCTGCTGTGACATTGTTTGATACGGGAGCCACCCACTCATTCATATCATCTAGTTTTATTTCCAAACACAATATTGCTTCTACACCTTTATCTAGTTGTGTTAGAATTCTTACCGGAGGAAGAGTTGTACCAGTTAGCCGAGTTTGTAGATCGGGCCCTATAGTGATACGTGGCAGAGAGATGAACGCCCAACTCCTAGTCCTTCCTATGCCATCTTTTGATATTGTGCTTGGAATGGACTGGCTAAGCAAGTACCACGCTTTCTTCGATTGTTTTGGAGGATGCATTCTTTTTAAGGTACCAGGCCAGCCTGAACTTGAGTTTGCAAGAGGATCCACTGAAGCCATGGATGGTATTCAGCTTACAATGGACGATATTGTCTATCATCCTATTATTTCAGAATTTCTAGACGTCTTTTCAGAGGATTTGCCAGGACTACCCCCAGACAGAGACGTAGAGTTTTCAATTGAACTAGCACCGGGAGTAGCACCTATAGCATCACATATTTACAGACTGGCAAAGAAGGAAATTGATGAGTTGAAGGCACAGTTGAAAGAACTAGAAGAGAAAGGTTTCATCCGACCGAGTGCATCACCCTGGGGAGCACCAGTGTTGTTTGTACCAAAGAAGGATGGGTCAGTGCGTATGTGCATTGACTACAGAGACTTGAATGCAGTGACTGTGAAGAACAAATATCCATTGTCACGCATTGATGACCTATTCGATCAACTCAGTGGAGCCAAGGTGTTCTCAAAGATAGATTTGAGGTCGGGATATCACCAGGTGAAGGTACGGAAGCAGGACATTCCGAAGACCGCATTCAGAACAAGATATGGGCACTACGAGTTTTTGGTCATGCTATTTGGATTGACCAATGCTCCAGCGATCTTCATGGACTTGATTAATCGAGTCTTCCACCAGTACTTAGACCAGTTCATGGTCGTCTTCATATATGATATACTTGTCTATTCGAAGAGCTACGAGGAGCACGAGAAGCATCTGCGGATTATTCTAGAGACCTTGAGGAGAGAGCAGTTATATGCAAAGCTCAGCAAATATGAGTTCTTCTTAGACGGAGTCTCATTTTTTGGGCATATTATTACGGGATATGGTATTTCTGTTGATCCAGAGAAGATCTCAGCAGTTGAGACATGGCCTGTTCCTAAATCAGCAGCAGAGGTGAGGAGTTTCCTTGGACTTGCGGGATATTACCGACGGTTCATGGAAAACTTCTCAAGAATAACGGCACCTATGACTCGTTTGACTTGTAAGGATCAAGAATTTATATGGAGCGACGAGTGTCAAGCCGCCTTTGAGGAGTTGAAGAAGCGACTGACTAAAGCACCAGTATTGACTATTCTGTCAGGATTAGGAGGTTATGTGATCTACAGTGACGCATCAGGAAAATGATTGGGATGCGTATTGATGCAGCATGGCAAGGTGATTGCATATGCATCTAGGCAGTTACGAGTGCATGAGAAGAATTATCCAACTCATGACTTGGAACTTGCAGCCGTTATATTTGCTCTGAAGCTATGGAGACATTACTTATATGGGAAACGAGTGAAGATCTATACAGACCATAGAAGCCTCAAGTACATCTTCACGCAGAAGGAGTTAAATATGAGGCAACGTCGATGGCTCGAGTTGATGAAAGATTTTGAGTTGGAGCTACATTATCATCCAGGTAAGGCTAACGTGGTAGCAGACGCGTTAAGCCAGAAACCAGCAGCTTACTTCTTGACAGCACAGGGAATTATTAGAGGACTTGCAAGAGCTTGGCATTGAAGTGATAGTACCCGGAGCAGATGGGACACTAGCCAACTTGCAAGTACAATCATCATTAGTAGAGAGAATTAAGGCTGCTTTGCCTACTGACGCCAGATTCAGGAGACTGAAGGAAAGGACAAAGGCCGGAGAGCAGACAGGATTGCGCATTCATGAGGATGGGACATTACGATGTGGTGATCGTCTTTATGTTCCAAATGGAGAGATTCGACAAGAGCTGATGGCAGAGGCTCATAGTTCAATATATTCTATTCATCCTGGAGGCACCAAGATGTATCGTGACTTACGACAGCACTTTTGGTGGCATGGAATAAAAAGAGAGATAGCTCGCTTTGTAGCTAAATTTCTGGTATGTCAACAAGTGAAGGCGGAGCACCAGAGGACAGCAGGATTATTGCAACCACTTCCGATTTCAGAATGGAAGTGGGAGCACATCACTATGGACTTCGTCACGGGCTTTTCCAAGAGTCCAAGTGGAAGAGTTGCAGTGTGGGTAATAGTGGACCAACTCAGCAAGTCAGCACATTTTATACCTTTTAGAGTGGGTCAGTCTACAGAAGCTTTAGCTGACTTATATATGAGGCAGATCTTGAGATTGTACGGAATACCAGTCAGTATTGTATCAGACAGAGATTTGCGCTTTATATCGCACTTTTGGAGGAGCATGCAAGAGAGTCTTGGAACTCGTCTGAAGTTCAGTACATCTTACCACCCGCAGACATATGGGCAGTCGGAGCGTACTATTCAGACATTGGAGGATATGTTGAGGGCTTGTATGTTAGGCTTCGGAGGATCATAGGAGGACCACCTACATCTTGTGGAGTTTTCTTACAACAATATCTATCAAGCGAGTATTCAGATGGATCCGTTTGAAGCATTGTATGGAAGAAAATGTAGGTCTCCAGTGTGTTGGAGTGACGTGGGAGAACGCCAAATTCTGGGACCAGAGTTGGTGGTCAACACCGTAGAGACAGTTAAGAAGTTTCAGGGATACTTGCGAGCAGCGCAAGACAGACAGAAGCAGTGGGCAGACCTTCATCGTCGTCCCTTGGAGTTCAAAGAGGGCGATCATATCTTCTTGAGGATATCACCTACCAGAGGCACCATTCGATTCGGAGGGCGCGGCAAGTTGAGTCCAAGGTATATTGGACCATTTGACGTGCTCGAGAGAGTTGGAGAAGTGGCATATCGACTTGCGCTACCACCTTCACTTGAGGGAGTACATGACGTATTCCATGTGTCGCAGCTTAGGCGATATATGGCAGACAGCAGTCATGTTCTCGACCATTCGGAGATCACCATTGGGCCGAGCTTGTCATACCAAGAGCAACCCGTGGGAATCCTTGATCGTCGAGAGAAAGTGTTGAGGAACCAGTCTATTCCCTTGGTTCACGTAGCATGGAGGCATGGCGCGCCAGGAGAATCAACTTGGGAGCGCGAGGACGACATGCGCAAGCATTTTTTGAACCTATTCGCAGACCAAGGTATGAATTTACATTGTTAATTTATATCTTATACCATCCTTGATATTCTATCGTGGCTTAATTTTAATTTCGAGGACTAACTTTTTATAAGTTGGGTAGAATATAAAATCCCTATTCCTAGAAACCGTATATACCCTTTTTAATTAATTATTAATTTAATTATAGTAATTAGTGGCTAATTAGTGGCTAATTGGGCCGAGCTTGTCATACCAAGAGCAACCCGTGGGAATCCTTGATCGTCGAGAGAAAGTGTTGGTGAACTTAGGGGATTTATGGGACCATTATGATTTTTTCCGAATTTATTTTATGTAGGAGACCCCTTGAGCAGTTGCTAGCTTAATGTTATTTATTAGTATAATTCTAGATTTTTCCTACAAGTATATACGTATATATAAATATGTATATACATATATACTTTAAAGGAAAATATAAAAGGAAAAAAAACAAAAAACAAAAAAACTTAACTATACTAATCTCCAACCCATTCCCTTAGAAACACCCGCCCCTAGCAAAGTGCAGCCGCCCCTTAGCATATTGCACTAGCAACCAAACATAGCACCCGCTGTGAGCCAACCCACACCCCACGTTAGACCCCCCCTCCTTCTCTCTCTTATATACATATATATACTCTATTTCAATAAAACCCTAACCCTAGAATCATCCAAACTCTCCCTCTTCCCTTCTAGACTTAAGGAGCGCCGCCACCGCAGCCGGGGAACCCCGCCAGGCCGTCTAAACCAATCCCGACGACCGCGACCCCGCGTACCCCGTGCACTGCAGAATTCCGCAGCGAGGTACCTGTGTTCCAGAGTTGTTTCCCGTCGCCTCGCTCAACCAAACGCCACCTTGTCTTCACCGGTATGCTCACCCCTTAACCCTCTTACATATCTGTGTGATAGTAGACCTTGAACAACGCGTAACCATAGGCGAAAACAGTGCCAAAGTTGGCAGAAATATACCAAATTCTGGGATCGTAGAAAACTGCGGTGATCACCCATGTTCCCGAGTTCGTATCTCCCACCACAGAGATCCGAATTCGATGATTCTTTTTGGTATGCATAGACCACTTGACCTAGTTTAATTTCTGTTAAATAACCCTAGATTATTAACTGTTGTAGACAGAATTAAATTCATTGGAAAACTCCGCGAACACACTTTTCCAAATTTCCAAAAGTTATGAAACGGAGGGCGCCTCGCCAAACGGGACCGTCCCGTGTCACGCCCCAGTCCCAAAATATCGAGAGACTAGACACGTGGCAATGGCCAGCAACACACACAAATGGACAAACCCAATTTAATGGATCCATTAGGGCGTACTTAAGCTGTAATACAACAATAATGGTCTAAGTATACTAATCTCATCCACAAAAATGAATACAAAAATATCAGAATCATAAAGCAAGATCAATCTCAATATAATATAAACTCGGGAAAATAACCCGATAATGAGTCTGATACATCTGTCAAGATACAAGAATAAAGAAAACCACAACAAATACCGAGTATGGGAAAGCCTATACCCAGATGATACCCTCGGGGATCAATCGTCTACTGGATCTGGTACTGCTTCAGTGTCTGCTCCTGCTCCAGCTCCTGCTAATGCTCCTGTCCCGTGTAACTCGGGGTCGATCTCATCTGCTAGTCCTGGGGACATAGTCCGGATCCAGGTCCTCAGGGGACATACAAAGTACGGATAATACAAACCAAAATGCAGTGTAATAGTAAATAAATGAATAGGGTAAACTATATAACTATTTATGTGAAATACAATCTGAGAGCATCACTAAAACTCAGGCTGAAACCACAACAAGCTCTGTGTCGGGGAGCCGGTAGTAGTGATATCATGCGGTCGTCTAGCTCAGCGTGAGACTAAGACGCCGGCATATTATAAAATTAACCTGTAGCCTGTGTGTCTCTATAGTGTAAACTATATAACCAGCTAAGTGATATGCAAGATGAGAGCAGCACTAGAACTCAGGCTGAAACCACTACAAGCTCTGTATCGGGGAGCCGGTAGTAGTGATATCATGTGGTCGTCTAGCTCAGCGTGAGACTGAGATACCGGCATTATATAAAATCAACCTGTAGCCTGTGTGTCTCTCTCCACCCAATATAATCATACGTCTCATGTCCATGTGGCCCCATGTTACGTAAGATCATATCTAATGCAGCAAGTCATATAATATGATATAAGAATATAATGTCTAAGTTTTGTAACATGTATCCTATACAGAATCACCATGAATATCTCAGGAAGATTCTGTCTCATGAATAGTATCAAGTGTCCTGGGTTGTGATGTACTTGATAAGACAAGTACGAGAATGTAAAGGGTCACGATATCCATGTCTAGATGACGTTACACAACTCCGCGTACGGGGTTGGCACCCGACTATTAATCGGACGCTAAGTAAGTCACACGGTCCTAGGTCAAGCATGCACAAATATATATATATAGTCAAAGAAATAAATAACGAGAACTGCAAGTTTGGCAAGGTACACTTGCCTGGGGTTCTGGCTCCAACTGTAGCTCTGGTCTCAGTGTGATTTGCAGGTACTACTTCGGTTGCTGAAATAAACATCACCATTAGATTCAGAAAATATCAAATAGCTAGAAACGTCTGTCCTTAAGTCCAATTTAGACACATGGGCAAAAATGACATTTCCGGGTCAAAGTCAGGTCCACATGTGGGCCACTTTGCACCGAAAAGCGTGTCAGGGTCAAAGGTCTCCAAATTCGTCCAATTTAGTGTCAATAAGTCAGGAATGATGATACGAACCCAACGGAACTTCCAGAACTGGATTCCGATGAGCCGATCACAAAATCGCCCGTCAAATGGAGCATATGGGGCCCACGATACGCGATTTTGTCAACGTTCTCAGAATCGAACCAAACTTGGGTCACAGGACCAGCGTATTGCTACGATTCCGATGGCGCAAGTTTCGTCTCGATCTGCCATGTGTACACAAAGTTACAGCGTGTTCCAGAATAGGCAGATACGGAGCGTTGTCGGCGGATACACGTTGATTCCGGTGTGCACGCATATCCAAATTAACTTCTGCAAAATCCCACACGTCCGTATCAACGACGTGCATATTTCGATAAAGACCGCGTGCGACCAAGTCATCCCGTTTGGCGGGGCGCACTCAGTTCTGGGGTAAAATAGGGCGTTGGTTTTCCTGCTTTTGGATCGCAGTTTGCGATCGCCACAGGACGCGATGCACCGAGCGGGTTGCACGGACATAGAGGGGGTCATACAGTCTACGTGTCACAACTGACAAAATCGAAAACGGATCAACGAGGAGAGAGAACAGGTTACCTGAATAGGGCTCCGTGAACGATGATTTCTCGTGTCCGAGTGTCTCTTTGACACGAGCTGTGTCCTATGGTTCTGCCGTGTCCGGGTTTAGAGAGCGGCCGTGTCCGGATTCTGCGGTTTCTGTGTCAGCGTGTCAGAGCTACGGCAGCGGAGACTCGCCGTGGCTGCTCAGGCGGAGGCGACCTGATCGGGGTGGCTAGGGCGGAGGCAGCGGGGCGGAGCTGGTGGCTTGGACACGGGGCTGGGCACGGCGAAGGACGGGGAGACGTCGGGGACGAGGGTGGAGGTGAAGTGTTGGTGGTGACCGGAGACTCGGGCAGCAGGGATAGATGGAGGGGGAGTCGGGGGAGAACGGAGGGAGGAGGAAGTGGGCCGAGCGGAGACGAGCGGGTCGAGGGAAGGTGGTGATGGTCGAGGGTCGTCGAGGCGGAGGGAGACGATGGTCAGGCGGTGAGCGGGGTCGGCTGGGGAAGGTGGTGCTGGGAGAGGGTCGAGCGGAGAGTGGTGAGGTGGTTGGTCGAGGCAGAGATGGTCGGGGAGGTGGTGATGGTCGAGGGTCGTCGATGCGGAGGGAGACGATGGTCAGGCGGTGAGCGGGGTGTCGGCTGGGGAAGGTGACGGATCTAGGGTTCAGGTGGGGGTATTCAGCCGGAGGCGGAGGAAGGTGGAGAGGGGAGGTTGATGCGGTGGCTGAGGGTTTAGGGTTCAGGCGTGGCCGCGGCAGGGGTTATATAGGGTGGTCGGAACAGTATTATCGGTTGAATCTGACTAGGTTTCCGATTAGCATTTGGGTGACGGGTTTGGGTTTTGGGTCCGCGGGTCAGGTTCATATGAATCCGGCCAGACCCATTATTGTTTAAGTGCGGGTTCAGGTCTGCGGGTTGTGGGTCGGGTTTAGATCCGACCCGACCCAATAAGGCTGGGTTCGGTTCAACTGAACCGGGTCTGGGTTGGTTTGGTTTATTTTGGAAATAAACCCGGTTTATTTCAGGGTTTAATTAGGATTTATTTACATTAGTTTTTAGGGCTTTAAAAATGTTTTCGGAGTCCAATAAATTCACAGAAAATTATCCTATGTCCGGTTTTCTATTTTACACCATAAAATATTATTTCCATAATATTTTAATATTAATTAACATCATTTAAAAATCCTTTAATCACAAAATATCTAGATTTTTAATTACAGAAAATCCCAGAAAATTATAAAAAATCCAAATTAAAAATTTCTGAAAAATCAGGGGGCTTACAATCTACCCAAGTTATAAAAATTTCGTCCTCGAAATTAAACTAGGGTAGGGTCTAAAGAATTCTTCTCAAGTAAACATTGCGGTCTCTACCCAACTTAGAATTTACCCATTTATCATCTAAGGCTATCTAAGAAAGCTATAGCCCAAATCATGTTATTGAATCCTCAAAGTTTTAACACTATCCACGTTATCTATGATATGCCCTTAATCACTTATAAAAGGGTCATCAATAATGCGATCGGCCTGCGGGGTCTATCTAGTACTACCCATATATCAAACTTATACCAAGCACGAGGTTTCATCCTTCCGAAATAAGGGAAGACGGAGATCAATAATAAAGAGTTCAAGGATGAGGTAATATAATAGAAGTATCGGGGTCAAGGCGTTTAAAGAATTCAAATGGGCATTATCAAACAGTTGTGGATTGAAGTCCTATTCTGGTAATTCCTCGTTCGCATGCTCGTATTAGTACAGTTACGTAACCGATACGATATGCTCAGACATATCTAGAGAGCAAGTATACTAGTCAACTATATATCTCAATCTATGTAAAGTAGTCGTGCGAAGAGCGAACCAAAATGCACTAAGGTTGATCAGACCGTAATACACTGATTCTGAATAGACAATTGTATTAGTGTACATGTCCACTAATACATATGTCATGAACAAGCTCGATAAAGAATAAGCTTGCAAAACTAGGCTATAGAATAGCAGCATAAGTCAAGTACAGCAAATTTAAGTACGCTAGATGATGATGAAAGGAGGTACAAATTATTCAAGTCCACAAAACAAAAACAAACAAGCAACCATAATAATAACAGACTCTATAATCTCTACAGTTATCATACAACCTCCTCGTCTAAGTCGCTAGTCGACCCAATAGGGGCACGGACCTCTAAATTCTACAGTCTGAATAAATACTATCTTCTTATGCAAGTCTAAAGTTGTGTCATCCTAGTTCACTTCATCAATGGGTCAATAGGGCTAGGTGGTACTATGTTGTGAGGCATACTACCCAACTTAAAACAATAAACTAATACTAAAACCGTCTTAAGGATACCGTGGAAACTCTTGTTAAGGTCTACGAGAAGGGGTCTTGGTACCTATTAGGGTATCCTCCTATATTACTTAGGTCATGGTAGTCTTAAGCCTTAGTCTTAGTGCTTATAGAATAAGTGTTGATAGTGAGGATAGAAGAGTTACTGGCCGTTAAGGGGAAAGGGATCTAACTTGTATCGAGGTGGGGGTACTAATTACGCGACTTAAAGCTAAGGGGTAATCATTAGGTCATAATCTACAATAATAACTTAAACTGTCAAGTTCTAATTACCAATCACACAGCAAAAATTTAGAGTAACAACCAAAATAAATAATAAGAGGCGCACGGGAGTCAAGGCATGATGCAAGTCAAAAAATTAATTCGAATCCGATATAGATTTTAAGAACGATTCAAGCAAGTGGATGAGATCCTTAAAATTATCATATTCTTATTGCAGGCTTGCTCGATCCCTAAGTTAAAACCTGTAAACCCCCTCACCAAAAATAGATATTTTGTATGTATTTTATATTATTATATTTATTATAGATATTAAATTACTTTAGAGTATTCTCTTAGTTAATTAGAAAATAAATTTCTTAGTATATTTACTTATGTAAATATTTATTTAGAATCATTTTAGGCTATTTTAGATTTTTGGAGATTTTTCTAGAAATTTTGGTAATTAAAACTTAGGAAACATAAATTTTTAGGACTTCTATGATTTACTATACGACCATACTTGCATGTTGTTCCTACCAAATATTTATTTTAGTTTAAAATATTTAATTATATTTTTCTGTAATTTATTTAGAATTTTAAGAAATTTATTTAGATTTTTAAAATTATTTAGGATTTTTTTGGATATATATAGTCTTAATATTAGATAGATGCTAATTTAGTGTTAATAGATATTAATAAGATTTTATAAATTATTTGTATTATCTTTAATTATATTTAAGATTATAAATTATTGAGATAAATTCAAACTCTATTTTAAATTAATTCAAATCCTGAACCTACTAGCAACTTTATGCATATCCTATCCTTATTTAAATTAATCATAATCCTATCCAAATTAACCAATCCTAGTCGTATTTAATTAAGTAGTATCCACCATTATAAATACCTCATCCTCCATATTTTTCTTCCCCAAATTCCTCTATTTTTCGTCCAAAAATAGTCAAAATTCGTCATAAATTCAGCCTCATTTTCTACTAGTTATGGCGAATTAAAAAGATGATATCTCCTAGCTCCGGACTCCAAACACGCTCCAGTTTTTTTTGTTAGAACTATATCAAGGTTAGTTTTCTGAATATATAAATTATTTTAATAATTTCAGAATCTATTTTTCCAAAAAATTCTAAAAGTGCCAGCTGTTCGAAATCAGACGCGTTTTGGTATTTTCGAGATTTCGGGAGATCCCGAACTCAGAATTATGAACCGTTTCAAGTTTCGGAAAGCTGACATGATGAACTTCCAAAAAAGTATTTTTCTAGAATTTAAAATATTAATTTATTTAACTGTAAAATTTGTGCAACGTAGACGTAAATAGAAAACCACTAAAAACTAGCATCTGTGCGCCCTAGTGGACATAACTCTTTACCGACTTATGATTTTATAAAACCATCAAATATGGTGTTCATATAGTATTTAAATCTATAGGATTCCATACACAAATCCAGGATTTGAGTTGGTTAACTTTTTGGTCAACGGATTGCCTCGATTTGCATGTCATGGATCACAAATTCGTAAAGTTGACTTTCATTGGACCAAAATTAGGGTTTAACAATAAAATCAGATTATAATAAGATTAAAATACTATTTTAGATTATTTTATTCAGAATTAAAATAGACTAAATGGAGGAACCTATTTACCCACTTTTGTAACCAAATTTATTTAATTTATGTGACGGGTAGATCGGACGACGCCTTGAGTTGGGACTTCATACTTTTCAGACCAGGCAAGATACCTTGCCAAATTCTTTACAGTACTTTGCATGCTATTTATATTTCTGTTTATTAATTGCATTTCTGTATATATTTTTGTATATATAGTTTGTTCAGTCATTACTATATATATTAGATATGTTGACACACACTTGACACCTAGTATCATGAGAGGACAATCATTAGGCATATGGGCTTTTAACCACTCTGGTAAACCATAGTAACTAGCACGCACTATGATGGTCGTGTCCGATGGTCGCTATCCCAGAGGTATGTCGGCTGATGATGTCCACTGACGAGCGTATGAGTTGTGAGGATTAGATCGAGTAGCCTATCATTGCCTATACGTCAAAAAGTTGTCCTCATTTGCATTCATATAGATTGTCTTGTACAACGTACTTACATATTTTCTACCTATTATGCATGTTTACTGTATTCAAATTGGCTTGCTTTTCTGTATCTTGTTACGTCCCTCTGAGGATCTGGTCCTCTGCCAGGTGTATCTGTTCTTGAGTATTTGCAGGAGCGCAGATTCAGATGGTTACATATGTTTCGAGGATGTCTTCTCTCCGAGCCCATGATTGTTAGCTGGTATTCTTGTATTGTGTTTGTTGTGTTGTACCTTTTCTATTCGAGTTGGTAGTGGATTTGTTTCCATCCAACTATCCTCTTTAGATACTTCTTATTGAGATCTAGTTTCATAGACACTGGTTAGTTATTTATATTGATTTTCGTGGATGAGATTTAGATTATACCCTATGACTTGTGATATATGTTTATACCACTTGTGGATTGATATTCATATTACAGCGTACGTGTGGATTTTGGTTTCCATATATTGGAGTTGTCATATCCATACGGCTGGCATGCTTACGTGTTCCTAGTCCTACATATTTTAGGACTGGGGCGTGACATGTTTTTGTGGTGGCCCATGCAGGTCGAGAGCTGTAAAATCCCCTTCCTAGAAAATCGTATATACCTTTTTAATTATTAATTATTAATTAAATTGTAGTAAATAGGTCTAAATAGGAGAAATAGATTTTTAATAATTTTTATGTTAGGTGTTCGGGCACTTAGATGACTTGTGGGACCATCAGGAAATTTTCGGAATTTATTCCATGTAGGAGACCCCTTGAGCTGTTGCCAGCCTAACGATGTGCAATACCCTATTATATAAATTTCCTTATGTGTGAATATATATATATATATATATATATATATATATATATATATATATATATATATATATATATATATATATATATATATATATATATATTTAAAGAAAGAAAAAAAAAAGAAAAAGAAAATAAGTATATAATAATAATATTAATAATAATAATAATATAGTATAGACTACTACTTAATATACTAAGTTCCTAAGGAACTTACTTCAGCAGCAAAGCTGCTGGAACCCGCCAAAAGGAAGCCGCCCACTTTAGACCCATTTAATCCCACTTCATCTAGACTTCCTTCAGCCCAAACCCCGCGGAACTTAATCCAACTTCCCCTCTCTCTCTTAGTATATATAATATATATATATATATATATATATATATATATATATATATATAATAAGCTCTCTAAAACCCTAACCTAAAACTCTAGACTTTCTCTTCCCATCTAGAGCCGTCACCACAGCCAGAGAAGCCTCCCCAAGCCATCCAATCATCCCGTCGACGCCAACATCGCGAACTGCAGTTTCCCACTCGAGACACCTTCGCTCCGGCGTGTTTTTCCGTTGACTCGCTCGACCAAACGCTGTTCCATTTTTATAGGTATGATCTTCCCTCAACCCTCTCCAATATTTGTTTTATAGCCTACCTCGGAAAACATGTGCCCTAGGTGAAAAACAGCGTCCAAAGTTGGACGAGCAGACAGAATTCTGCAATCGCAGAATTCCAGATTGACCACCCATATTGCCGAGTTCGTATCTCCCACCACAGAGATCCGAATTCGGTAATTCTTTTTGATACCTGTAGATTACATGATCTAGTTTATTTTCTGTATTATAACTTTGTGCTATTAGTTGCTGTGGACGAAATTATATTCGTCACAAAACTGCGCGCACCCACTTTTTCGGTTTTCCAAAAGTTGGAGATTGGAGCGCGCTCCGCCAAACGGGACCGCCCCGCCGTGTGCCAAGTGTACCAAATGGTGCACACAGCATAACGGGACACGTGAAAATTTGTGGGGACTAATTCGGACGCGTGTGCGCGCCGGAATCAGACCGTATCCGCGGACACATTTCGTGTCGCCACTTTTGTGGAACTCGCGAGTATTTTGTGCACGATTGTCAGATTGTGACGAAACTTGCGCCACTGGACTCGTGGTAACGTGCTGGTCCTGTGACCCAATTTTTACGCATTTCTGAGACGGTTGACCAGATCGCCAATTGGCGGGCCCCACAGTCGACTTTTTGGACCAAATTTTGTTCGGCTCATCGGAATCCAAATTTGGACATACCGTTGGGTTCGTATTGATATCTAGAGTTGTTTGACCCATAGTTTATCCCATTTAGAGACTGTTACCCTCGGTACGCTTTTCGGTGCAAAGTGGGCCACACGTGGACCCCACTTTTACCCGAAATTACCGTTTTGCCCCTGTGTCCAAATTGGACGAAAGAAAAGTACTTTTTAGCTATTTTGCTCATTCTAGAAACGTTGGTGATATTTATTTCAGCATCCGGAGACATTTGTTCTGAGGCCATAGCTTCTGGTCCTGTGTATTGGACATCTGGACGTGACATTTTGCAGTTATACTGTTTAAATTCTGTACATTAGATGCATGTTTATTATCTTAAATTGTGCGCGTCCGAGAGAGACTCGGGTGCAGTCAACGGATGCGTTGACGTTAGGATAGTGTCTAACCTAGTGTCTAGTGGACCCACCTAAAATGTGGAGTTATTGGTATGACTCCCAGGCCTTGACACATTTTCGTACACGTGTTGTGAGTCTCATGTAGGGCACGGTCCTGCGTATGTGGTTGGCCACCTGTACGTGTAGGCGTGCGACGGATAGGGTATAACTGCTAATAGTGATGCATGTTAGAAGACTTAGCAGTTATTAGTAGGTGGAGCATAGACTGTCATGATACAATGGCCCGATCCTTGTCCTTGTTTGGTTGTAAGGATGGGCTACTGTTCTAGTGATAGACTATGACGCGTGATGTGGATACAACATGCTTAGATCATTGGGCGGGGAGGATAACTTGTAGGCGTATGGGACACCCCACTTCCTTTACACTGATGCCACACTCGACGGAGTGATATGGACGATATATACTACACTGATGCCACACTCTTCGGGGTGATATGGACGTTATATTATACAGATGCCATGCTCTTCGGAGATAGACGTTATTACTGAGCGCCCTCCTATGGGGGCATGTGTGGCATATATTAGCCAGTTGTCACGACTGGTGAATTACGTCAGCATATGTCTAGCCTACACTTTCCCATATACTCAAGTTGTCCTCAAAGTGCATTTCACTTAGATGGTTAGGTCACCCATTGGATATTTATTTCAGTACTTTATGGCATGTGTTTAAGTATTCTTGTTATGTCCCTCTGAGGACCTGGTTCTCTGCCAGGTGTATCTGTTCATGAGTATTGCAGGAGCACGGATCCGGACTGGTTGTGTACGTTCCGAGGAGTTCTCTTCGAGCCTCGTGATTGTTAGAGGTTGTATTTATATTGTATGTATCTTGTTTATTCCTCATTCTAGTCCGGTAGTGGATTTGTTTCTATCCGACTACCCCCTTTAGGTGCTTTACATTGAGATCTAGTGCTGGTTATTGATTATGTCCTTATATATAATTCTGTGGATGAGATTAGATTATACCATATGATTTGTGATAGATTTATACCACTGTGGATATTGTTATTCATATTACAGCGTACGTGTGTTATGGTTTCCATATATTGGAGTGCCATATTCATACGGCTGGCATGATTACGTATCCTGGTCCTACGTATATTGGGACTGGGGCGTGACAAGAGCATATTGTCTCGGTTACGTTATTGTACCGAGCAAGCCTGCGCATAGGATTAGAATATAGCATCTCATCCACTTATTTAATCACCGTCCTTGATTTTATTTCGCATTCTAATTTGATTGATTGTATTGCATCTTGCTTGATCCCTTCTCAACGTCAATCTTTCCTTCGTGCTTCATAGGGGTTAGGAAGGTGCCTTGTACAAGGTATATATACTATAGTATTCAATAACACTATTAGTTAAATCTTTGTAAGTTTGGTAGTATGTCTCATAACCTAGTATCACATAGTCCTTCTGACCAATTAATGAAATATAAATGAATGACACCAACTATAGACTTGCATAAGAAGATAGTATTTATCTAGACTATAGAACTTTAGTGTTTATCTAGACTGTAGAACTTAGATGCTCATACACATATTTGGTCGACTTTAGACTTAACAAGGAGTTATTATGAAAACTGTAGAGGCACAACACCGATCTTCTTGGTGAACTTAGATTATTCTGTACCTTCCTCCATCATAATCAAGCGTACTTATATTTTACTACCTCGACTTATGCTGCTATTATAGCCTAGTTTTGCAAGCTTATTCTTTTATTAAGCTTGTTCATGACATATGTATTATTGGGGGTCCACACTAATACATTGCCTAAATCAGAATCGGTGTATTATGGTCTGATCAACCGTAGTGCACTTGGTTTGCTCTTTGTATCACTACTTTATGTGGATTAAGATAGTTGACTCAACTTGTTAGACGAATATACTTGCCCTCTAGACTGGTTAGATCATATCATGTCAGGTACATAACTGTTCTGATATGAACATGCATATAGGAATTTACCAAAATAAGATTTTAATCCACAACTGCCTTGGTAACTCACTTTTAAAATTCTTTAATCCCTTCGAATCCCGTACTTGTATTATTTCACCTCCTCCTTAAACTTTTTATTGTTTTTTTTCGTCTTCCCCTATTTCGGAAAGACGAACGTTCGTGCTTAGTATAAGTTTGATACACGAATAGTACTAGATATACCCCATAGGCCAAGCACTCATGATGACAAACAAGAGAGCGCGGCCACAGGAAGCCATAGATACAGGTATGACCTTAGTTATATGTGTCATTACATACTCATGACCTCCTTTATGACACGAGATCTTAGGTGCATAGTAGACGTAGAATTATATAGGTGTTGGTTTAACAGTTATGAGGATATATTGATATTTTACCCATATGGCATACACGCGATGATAATAGATGACGCAAGTAGAAGTAGTAGTATTCTTTTTCTATCACCATCTCGCCCCCTTGGGTGGATCATCTTCTCTTCTCTATCCATTCATTATCTCGTGCTTAATTCTCCCTATCATAGTTACGTCTTTTTCGTGCCAACATGAATTGTTGGTCTACTTCGACCCATCCTTAGTTTTGTTAGTTAAAACGTAAATGGTTTAGTAGATGATTAATAACTAAAAGACGAGTTCTTAATAATAACCCTTATGTATATGACCTATAGCAATATCTGTATCCTCTTATTATTTTAAAAATCATGTATAGCATCTCTTAGGCTAATAGAAATTTGTTAGACTGTTTGAACTAGTTTATACTTTTAATAGTTTTATAAGTTAGTCAAGACTTTAACTGTTGCCCAAAAACTTAGACTATGCCTAGGAAAGAATTGAAGGCACTTATTACGAACTGACAACTATGACAAATCGTTGGCAAAGTAGCGACAGCTGCAGCTAGACCGTTGTAGTAAAGTAGTCGAAGTATTTGCAGACATATTGGTCAGGTGGCATGGCAGTATTAGACTACGATACTTGACGGTTACAAAAAAAAATCATGGTTGTGAGATTCAAGACAAGTACCCCAAGATTCTCGACCCAATAAATATATTCGTCTTACAACCTAGACAATAGCCTCAAGTGACTGTGACTACTAGTAAAACTTTTGTAAGTTGGGTAGTGTAGACGAGTTAGAGGATAATAGGATAGTGTATGGACAATAAATGAGAAGTGTTAGAATGACAGACCATGACTTTTAGGAAGCGCTGCTAGATAGCTATGTAGTGTAATAGCTATAGTAATTATTATTAATATGGGTTAGTGTCAATTTCGAGGACGAATTTTTTGTAAGTTGGGTAGATTGTAAACTCCCTCACCAAAAATAGATATTTTATGTGTATTTTATATTATTATATTTATTATAGATATTAAATTACTTTAGAGTATTCTCTTAGTTAATTAGAAAATAAATTTTTTAGTATATTTACTTATGTAAATATTTATTTAGAATCATTTTTAGGCTATTTTAGATTTTTGGAGATTTTTCTAGAATTTTTGGTAATTAAAATTTAGGAAACATAAATTTTTAGGACTTCTATGATTTACTATACGACCATACTTGCATGTTGTTCCTACCAAATATTTATTTTAGTTTAAAATATTTAATTATATTTTTCTGTAATTTATTTAGAATTTTAAGAAATTTATTTAGATTTTTAAAATTATTTAAGATTTTTTTGGATATATATAGTCTTAATATTAGATAGATGCTAATTTAGTGTTAATAGATATTAATAAAATTTTATAAATTATTTGTATTATCTTTAATTATATTTAAGATTATAAATTATTGAGATAAATTCAAACTCTATTTTAAATTAATTCAAATCCTGAACCTACTAGGAAAGCAACTTCATGCATATCCTATCCTTATTTAAATTCATCATAATCCTATCCAAATTAACCAATACTAGTCGTATTTAATTAAGTAGTATCCACCATTATAAATACCTCATCCTTCATATTTTTCTTCCCCAAATTCCTCTATTTTTCGTCCAAAAATAGTCAAAATTCGTCATAAATTCAGCCTCATTTTCTACTAGTTATGGCGAATTAAAAAGATGATATCTCCTAGCTCCGGACTCCAAACGCGCTCCAGTTTTTTTTGTTAGAACTATATCAAGGTTAGTTTTCTGAATATATAAATTATTTTAATAATTTCAGAACCTATTTTTCCAGAAAATTCTAAAAGTGTCAGTTGTTTGAAATCAGACGCGTTTTGATATTTTTGAGATTTCGGGAGATCCCGAACTCAGAATTATGAACCGTTTGAAGTTTCGGAAAGCTGACATGATGAACTTCCAGAAAAGTATTTTTATAGAATTTAAAAATTAATTTATTCAACTATAAAATTTGTGCAACACTTAGACGTAAATAGGAAACCACTAAAAACTATCATCTGTGCGCCCTAGTGGACATAACTCTTTACCGACTTGTAATTTTATAAAACCATCGAATATGGTGTTCATATAGTATTTAATCTATAGGATTCCATACACAAATCTAGGATTTGAGTTGGTTAACTTTTTGGTCAATGGATTACCTCGATTTGCGTGTCATGGATCACAAATCCGTAAAGTTGACTTTCATTGGACCAAAATTAGGGTTTAACAATAAAATCAAATTATAATAAGATTAAAATATTATTTTAGATTATTTTATTCAGAATTAAAATAAACTAAATGGAGGAACCTATTTACCCACTTTTGTAACCTAATTTATTTAATTTATGTGACGGGTAGATCGGACGACGCTTTGAGTTGGGACTTCATACTTTTCAGACCAGGCAAGATACCTTGCCAAATTGTTTATAGTACTTTGCATGCTATTTATATTTCTGTTTATTCATTGCATTTCTGTATATATTTTTGCATGTGTAGTTTGTTCAGTCATTACTATATATATTAGATATGTTGACACACACTTGACACCTAGTATCATGAGAGGACAATCATTAGGCGTATGGGCTTTTAACCACTCTGGTAAACCATAGTAACTAGCACGCACTATGGTGGTCGTGTCCGATGGTCGCTACCCCAGAGGTATGTCGGCTGATGATGTCCACTGACGAGCGTATGAGTTGTGAGGATTAGATCGAGTAGCCTACCCTTGCCCATACGTCGAAAAGTTGTCCTCATTTGCATTCATATAGATTGTCTTGTACAACGTACTTACATATTTTCTATCTATTATGCATGTTTATTGTATTCAAATTGGCTTGCTTTTTTGTATCTTGTTACGTCCCTCTGAGGACCTGGTCCTCTGCCAGGTGTATCTGTTCTTGAGTATTTGTAGGAGCGCAGATTCGGATGGTTACATATATTTCGAGGATGTCTTCTCTCCGAGCCCATGATTGTTAGCTGGTATTCTTGTATTGTGTTTATTGTGTTGTACCTTTTCTATTCGAGTTGGTAGTGGATTTGTTTCCATCTAACTATCATCTTTAGATACTTCTTATTGAGATCTAGTTTCATAGATACTGGTTAGTTATTTATATTGATTTTTGTGGATGAGATTTAGATTATACCCTATGACTTGTGACATATGTTTATACCACTTGTGGATTGATATTCATATTACAGCGTACGTGTGGATTTTGGTTTCCATATATTGGAGTTGTCATATCCATACGGCTGGCATGCTTACGTGTTCCTAGTCCTACGTATTTTAGGGCTGGGGCGTGTTCCTAGTCCTATGTAAATTATTTTAACTAACAAAAATATGTCACGCTCCAGTCCCAAAATACGTAGGACTAGGAACACGTAAGCATGCCAGCCGCATGGATATGGCAACTCTAATATATGGAAACCAAAATCCACACGTACGCTGTAATATGAATATCAATCCACAAGTGGTATTGTAATTCCCCTGATTTTCAAAAATTTATAAATTTGGATTTTTCTGAATTTTCTGGAATTTTTCTTGGATTTTTTCTGGAATTAAATTCATGTTCTTTAATTATTAAAGGATTTTTAAATATTAATAAATAATATTAAAATATTATGAAAATAATATTTTATGGTGTAAAATAGAAAACTAGATATAGGGTAATTTTCTGGAAATTTATTGGACCCCGGATGGATTTTAAAAGCCCTAAATACTAATTAAATATTAAACCAATTTAAAACCCAAATAAATCGGGTTTATTTAACTAAACCAATAGTTGAACCAAATCGGACCGGTTTATTTTTAAACCAAAAGCCTAACGGGTCGGATCCGGGTCTAACCCGTGACCCGCAACCCGTTTCGACCCAAACCCATTTTTTTAGCGGATCGGGCCGGATCCGTCTGACCCGACCCGACCCGGCCGCCCGACCCGGCTGCTACAGTCCCCCTCTTCCCCCGACTCTACCGCTTCCCCTCCGGCCGACCAACCGCCGTCGCCTGGCCTCCCTGCGTCGCCTCCGCTCCCCTTCACCGGACGACCCCTCCGTTCCGGCTTCCCCTCACCGGACGACCCTCGACCTCCTCCCTCTCTCCTATAAAACCTAGCCCGCCCTAGCCTTCCGCCTCTCTCCTCCGCCTCGCCGTCGTCTTCTCTGGCTGCCCCGTCCTCGACGCTTCCCTCTGACCCGCCGTCCCCGAGTCCTCGCCAACCTCCACAACCGGCCGCCCTCTCCTCTCTCCCTTCCTCCGCTACTGTCCCCATCCAGAGCCGCCCCGGCCGCCCATCTCACCAACTCCAGCAGCCGCCTGCACCGCCTCTTGCTGTCGTGCCCCGCCCTAGCCAGCGCCCTCCTCCGCTCAGGCCCTCGCCCACGTCGAACCTCGCCGCAGCTCCACCACACCCGAGCCCAACTACTCCCCGCTGCCCCCACCGAAACCCTAGCCTACTCCGCCTCGCCGTGCCACCACATCCCTCATCCGCCCAGCGCTGCAACGCCGCCTCGCCGCTGCGCCTTCTTCCTCCAGCGCCTCCCTGAACTCCGACCCGCTCCTCCCGAGCCCGATAACAGCAGCAGCTCCCTCCGGCCGCCGGATCACCACAGCCTTCAGCCTCCACCAGCGATCGCCTCCCGCAGCCAGCCGGCCTCGAGCTCAGCCGCCTCTGTCAGTGCTCCACCGGCGAAGCATCGGCTCCCTGTGTCCGAAACTCTAAACCCTAGAATCAGACACAACCCAGGACACAGGAACAGTGTTGACACAGGACACGAATCGGACACGAGGAATTCATTGATTTTTGACCCTGATCAGGTACTCGTAATTTTCTCCTCGTAGCTCTGATTTGTATTCCGTCTTTTGCATCGCGAAGCCTGTATGACCCCCTCGATTCCCATGCAAACCGCTCGGGGCATCGCGTCCTGTGGTGATCGCACACCGCGATCCAAAAACAGGAAAAACCAGACCCTGATTCACTCCGGAATTGAGTACGCCCCGCCAAACGGGACGACTTGGTCGCGTGCGGTCTTCACAGATACGTGCGCGTCGTTGATACAGACATGCGGGATTTCGCAGAAGCTGATTCGGATGTGCGTGCACATCGGAATCAGTGCGTATCCGCAGACATCGCCCCGTATCCGACTATTCTGATTCTCGCTGTAACTTAGTGTACACACGTCGGATCAAGACGAAACTTGCACCATCGGACTCGTAGCAATACGACGGTCCTATGGGTCAAGTTTGGTTCGATTCTGAGAACGTTGACATAATCGCGTGTTGTAAACCCCCTGATTTTTCAAAATTTTAAAAACTGGATTTTTCACAATTTTCTGGAATTTTCTGGGATTTTCTGTAATTTAAAAACAGGGTTTTAATTATTCAATGATTTTTAATTGATATTAAATAATATTAAAATATTATGAAAATAATATTTTTGGATGTAAAATGGAAAACTGGACTTAGGGCAATTTTTCTGGAATTTATCGGACCCCGGACCTATTTTTTAAATGCCTAAAAAGTATTTATCTATTTATTTAATTATCTATTAATTATTATTACTGTTTTTATTTATTATTTATTATATTTTTATTTTTATTTTTTTTAAAGCCCAGCCCACTGGGCCCGGCCCACCGGGCCCAGCCCGAACCCAAACCCAGCCCGCGCCGCTAGTGGGTCGGGTCGGGTCGGTCAGACCCGCCCGCTAGCCGAACCCGCCGACCCGCCTCTCTCTCACGTCTCAGCCCGACCGCGTCTCGCGGCGGAGACGCCACCGCCGCCCGCTCCGCCCGGCGCTCCGCCCGCCCACACCCCCACGACCTCCGCCTCCCCCGCTCGGCTCCGCCTCTCACGGCCACGATCGCCTCCCCCACCGCCTATAAAAACCCCCTCCGCCTCGGCAGAACCCCTCCACCGCCGCACCCCTCAGCCGTGCCCCAGCCGCGCCGCCGTCGACGTCACCGCCCGCCTCGCCGCGCCCAGCCCTCTCCCCGAGCCACCGGACGCCGCCTCCTCCTCCTCCTCCTTCCCCGGCGAGCAGCACCAACAGCAGCAGCGGCCGCCGCTGCTCCCCGCACCGCCGCGTCGCCTCCGACGAGCCCGGCCGCCCGTGCCCCAGCCCCCTCCGCCTGAGCCCGGCCTCCCCCGCCGGAGCTCGGCCAGCACCGAGCCGAAACCCTAACCCTAATTCGATTTGGTGTCCGACACGATTTGGCCCTGGTTTTTGGGTCCCCTTCAGGTACGTGTAACTTTTTGCTCGTAGCTCCATTTTCGATTCTACAAATTGCGTTGCGAAGCCTGTATGACCCTCTCGGTGTCCGGACAAACTGTTCGGGACATCGCGTCCTGTGGTGATCGCACACCGCGATCCAAAAACAGGAAAAACCAGACCCTGTTTCACACCGGAACTGAGTACGCCCCGCCAAACGGGACGACTTGGTCACGAGCGGTCTTCACAGATACGTGCGCCTCGTCGATACGGACGTATGGGATTTCACAGAAGTCGATTTGGATGTGCGTGCACACCGGAATCAACGCGTATCCGCGGACATCGCCCCGTATCCGACTTTTCTGTAATTCATCCTAACTTCGTGCACACACGTCTGATCGAGACGAAACTTGCGCCATCAGACTCATAGCAATACGCTGGTCCTGTGGGTCAAGTTTGGTTCGATTCTGAGAACGTTGACGAAATCGCGTGTCGTGGGCCCCACAGGCCCCGCTCAACGGGCGATTTTGTGAACGGCTTATCAGAATTCAATTCTGAAAGTTCCGTTGGGTTCGTATCAGTGTTTCTGACCTGTTGACACTGAGTTTGGTGAATTTGGAGACCGTTGACCCTGACGCATTTTTCGGTGCAAAGCGGGCCCACCGGTGGACCCCGTTTTGACCCGAAATTGCCGTTTTGCCCTTGTCTCCAAATTGGACCCAAGGACAGGCGTTTCTAGCTGATTGATATTTTCTGGATCTGAAGGTGATGTTTGTTTCAGCAACCGGAGTACCGCCTACAATTCCCGTCGAAGTCAGAACTGCGAACCGAGCCGGAACCACAGGCAAGTGTACCTTGCCAAAACTTGCAGCTTTGCTACCTATTTCCTGGACTTGGTTATACATCAGTGGGCAAGTAAAGCTTGCCAATTCTCAGATATTTCTGGTTACAGTATTTCTTGTAGATTCATATAAAAACTTGTTTAACTGCTTAACCCAGGACACCTGACACTATTCATGTGACGGAATTGCCTGAGATATACCTGGTGATTCCGTATAGGCTACATTTTCATGTCATTTCCAGTTTACATGCTTAGATTCTATCCTGACTCATTGTATTAGTTCAATCCTGCGTGACTTGTCCCTGATATTTCTGGAACTGTGACGTGAGATTTCATGGGGTGGGGAGAGTATTACCATATCAAGGCTGATTATAATGTAAATACTGTTATCTGGAGGTGTCTTAGTCTCTGATACAGAGCTTTGGCACAAGTTCTGGCCCTCTCGAGAAAATACTGCTATGGGTATCTCCAACACCGATCCTGTAGTGGTCTCAGCCTGAGTATGATTAAAACTCTCACTTGCATATCACTAGCTGGTTTACATATTTACCCTGCTGTTATTTTATTGCTGCACTGCATATGTTTTGGCTTGTATTTTCTGTACCTTGTTATGTCCCCTGAGGACCTGAAATGGACTATGTCCCCAGGTATAGCCGCAGAGAACTACCCCGAGGTGTACGGTACAGGAGCACTCCTTGGAGCAGAACTCGGAACTGAGGACGAGATAGTGGCCGAAGACTTCACCTGAGCACCGGCTTCAGCTACACAGTATTTCCTTTTCAGTATTTTATTTCCAGTCTATGTTTCCTTAATTGTAACAGAATAATTCTCGGATTGTTTCCCGAGATAACCTTATTTGATATTGCATATTTAATTCCATTGCATTATTTCTGGAAATTAATCTGTGTTTATTTGGTGGATGAGATTAGAAATACCTGAGACTTGTAACATATTACTGATAGACTACAGCTTAAGCATGCCCTGATGGATCCATTAAATTGGGTTGTCCATCGGTGCGTGCTGCTGGCCATTGCTCACGTGCTCAATCCCTCGTCATTTTGGGACTGGGGCGTGACACGTGTCGTGGGCCCCACAGGCTCCACCCGACGGGCGATTTTGAGAACGGCTCATCGGAATCCAATTTTGGAAGTTTTGTTGGGTTCGTATCATCGTTCCTGACCTGTTGACACTAAGTTGGACTGTTTTTGAGACCTTTGACCCTGGCGCATTTTTCGGTACAAAGCGGCCCATATTTGGACCCCGCCTTGACCCGAAACTGCCGTTTCTGCCCTTGTCTCCAAATTGGACTCAAGGACAGGCGTTTCTAGCTGATTAATATTTTCTGGATCTGATAGTGATGTTTGTTTCAGCAACCGGAGTACTTCTTGCAAGTCCTGCTACTGACAGAGCTACAATTGGAGCTGGAAACTCAGGCAAGTGTACCTTGCCAACTTGCAGTATTTGTTACATACTCCTTGGATTATATATATATTTTGCATGCTTGACCTAGGACCGTGTGACTTACTTAGCGTCCGATTATAGTCGGGTGCCAACACCATTCGCGGGTTGAGTAAAGTCAAATAGAAATGGATACCGAAACCCTTTGTATTCTCGTACTTGCATTATCAAGTACGTATACCCAGGACACTTGACACTATACATGTTGACAGAATCTTTCTGAGATATTCAAGGTGATTCTGTGTAGGATACAGGATGGACATAGACATTATATTTTTAGATTATGACTTGTTGCATTTAGCTCTGATCTCACGTGACATGGACATAAGACGTTATGAACATGAGACGTGTGATTACATTGGGTGGAGAGAGACACACAGGCTACAGGCTGATCATATATATAAAACCCCTATTATTGCGGTGCTCAAGACTCTAAGCCCGAGCTTGGCCCACTACTAGTTATTTACTGCTACCGGCTCCCCGACACAGAGCTTGTAGCAATCTCAGCCTGAGTACTAGTGATGCTCTCAGTTGCATTTTCACTTAGATGGTTATGTAGTCACCCTGCTTATTTCATTTACTATTCCACTGCATTCTTTTGGCTTGTGCTTTCTTGTACCTTGCTATGTCTCCTGAGGACCTGGATCCGAATTATGTCTCCAGGTTTAGCAGTGGAGATCCACTCTGAGGTTTACAGGACAGGTGCTTTAGCAGGAGCAGAAACAGGTTCAGGAGCAGGCACGGAAGCAGAACCAGGAACCAAGGACTAGGTGATTGCCATGGATATCTCTGAGTATATGTTCTTACATACTCAGTCAGTGATGTTATTTACTTTCTTGTTTAAAGAACAATTGTATCAGACTTGATTATCGGGTTGTTCCCCGAATACTCTATTTTGTGACTTGATGTTGATGACTTATTTCCTTTTGTTGATTTGCTTTATTCTTCTGTGGATGAGATTAGTTTTAACATGTTGTTTTAGTAGACCCGGACTGTTGTAATACAGCTTAAGCATGCCCCGATGGATCCATTAAATTGGGTTTGTCCATCGGTGTGTGCTGCTGGCCATTGCCACGTGTCTAGTCCCTCGATATTTTGGGACTGGGGCGTGACATGGTTTCTGTGGTGGCCCATGCAGGTCATCGACTAAAATGTTCGGTTTTAACTTAGGGACCGAACAGGCCTGCAATAAGAATAGGATAAAGTTTTAGATCTCATCCACTTGCTTGAAAAACGTTCTTGATATCTGTATCGGATTCAAATAAATTTTTTGACTTGCATCCTGCCTTGATTCTAGTGTGCTTCTTATAGTTTATTTCTGTTGCAGAATTATGGATTCATAAACCGGCGACGAGACTCATCCAGCAGCACCACAAGATGTTGTGGTTAACCACGAAGATGAAGTGATACTAGTGGATGAAGGTCAAACATCACAACAACTCAGTCCAGCAAGACAGAATGCCTCGAGAATCCCAGAAAATGACGTTCCACCATCAACGCAGCTTGCTCCTCCGATGCCTACTGTTCCACAAGGGCAGGCTATAGACGAACAACAACTGTTCTGAATGTTCTACGCGATGATGCAATCCCATCAGAAGGTTCAACAAGAAGATCAGCAAAACCAAGTAGAGAAGTTCATCGACAGATTTAGCTCGGAGTTAAGGAGATTAATCAGTTCAAATGCACCTACCTTAGACGTGAACGTTCTTGCTGCAACACGACCCATGGAGTGCAAAACAAGGATCGAGTCCAGCCAGAAGCGGCCATATGCAACAGCACCAGACCAAGCACAACAAGAAAGAGTTGCAAAGCGACCACAGCTGAACCCACCACTTGTACTAGTCCTCCCTACTTGTCACTATTGTGGCAAGGTAGGCCATCTCGCTAAAGAATGCCGGCGTAGACTGGGACGATGTTTAGCTTGCGGATCTAAAAAGCATTCGGTAAGGGATTGCCCTGAACGTCGAGAGAAATCAGTGATGATTCAACAACTAGCCGCATCAGCACCAGCCGAAGCACCACTGGAAGAAATTGCAAAGAAGTCTCAACTGCACCAACCACCAGAAGTATCTCCGCAAGTACTGCCTATCTGTCAAAACTGTCGCAAGATAGGCCACATTGAGAACGAGTGTAGACGTAAATTAGGATTATGCTTGATTTGCGCATCCAACCAACACTTAGCCAAAGATTGTCCTCAGCATCGGAAGAGAGCACTGATGATAAACAGACAAGCGCTACCAGCACCAAGGCCAGCCTCTCCACATGCCCCAGGAGAAAATCAGCTGAGGCCACCTTTGGCACCACAAGCAGCACTCTTCCAGCAAGCCCAACAGCAGCCGAGAAATCATCTGCGAGGACGTGGACAAGCTCCAGTGATGACTCTAGAGGAAGCACAGATTCATGGAGTAGCTATTACGGGTAAGTTTTTATAGTTTTCTGCTTCTAGATTGCTTTAGTTCGTGCCTGCTGGTTCGTGACCCTAGACTTCACCTGAGAATTTAAATTGCTAATAATAGATAACCTAGTAATTTTGAACTTGATAAATAACCTAGAATGTTAATCTAATATGTTTTAAACCAGTGATAACCTAGTAATTATTTTGAACTTGCCAATAAGGTAGAATGTCTATAAATGTTAACCTGATAAGTTTTTAAAAGGATAAAACTGGTTTTCTAAAATGTAATCTTCTAAATTTCCTTCAATTGGGAAATTTTATAACTTTTAATGCTTAGGAAAGTAATTTCCTAGGTGTTACGCTAAAACCTTGATTCTCCTTGATTTGGATGTGCTTCGAATAAATTTTGCAACCGTGTCATCTCTGTTGACCGGTTATTCTTTGATTGCGAGGACGCAATCCTCTTAAGGGGGGTAGATTGTAATCCCCCTGGTTTTCAAAAATTTATAAATTTAGATTTTTCTGAATTTTCTGGAATTTTTCTTGGATTTTTTCTAGAATTAAATTCATGTTCTTTAATTATTAAAGGATTTTTAAATATTAATAAATAATATTAAAATATTATGAAAATAATATTTTATGGTGTAAAATAGAAAACTAGACATAGGGTAATTTTCTGGAAATTTATTGGACCCCGGATGGATTTTAAAAGCCCTAAATACTAATTAAATATTAAACCAATTTAAAACCCAAATAAACTGGGTTTATTTAACTAAACCAATAGTTGAACCAAACCGGACCGGTTTATTTTTAAACCAAAAGCCTAACGGGTCAGATCCGGGTCTAACCCGTGACCCGCAACCCGTTTCGACCCAAACCCATTTTCTTAGCGGATCGGGCCGGATCCGTCTGACCCGACCCGACCCGGCCGCCCGACCCGGCTGCTACAGTCCCCCTCTTCCCCCGACTCTACCGCTTCCCCTCCGGCCGACCAACCGCCGTCGCCTGGCCTCCCTGCGTCGCCTCCGCTCCCCCTCACCGGACGACCCCTCCGTTCCGGCTTTCCCTCACCGGATGACCCTCGACCTCCTCCCTCTCTCCTATAAAACCTAGCCCGCCCTAGCCTTCCGCCTCTCTCCTCCGCCTCGCCGTCGTCTTCTCCGGCTGCCCCATCCTCGACGCTTCCCTTTGACCCGCCGTCCCCGAGTCCTCGCCAACCTCCACAACCGGCCGCCCTCTCCTCTCTCCCTTCCTCCGCTACTGTCCCCATCCAGAGCCGCCCCGGCCGCCCATCTCACCAACTCCAACAGCCGCCCGCACAGCCTCTCGCTGCCGTGCCCCGCCCTAGCCAGCGCCCTCCTCCGCTCAGGCCCTCGCCCACGTCGAACCTCGCCGCAGCTCCACCACACCCGAGCCCAACTACTCCCCGCTGCCCCCACCGAAACCCTAGCCTACTCCGCCTCGCCGCGCCACCACCTCCCTCATCCGCCCAGCGCTGCAACGCCGCCTCGCCGCTGCGCCTTCTTCCTCCAGCGCCTCCCTGAACTCCGACCCGCTCCTCCCGAGCCCGATAACAGCAGCAGCTTCCTCCGGCCGTCGGATCACCACAGCCTTCAGCCTCCACCAGCGATCGCCTCCCGCAGCCGGCCGGCCTCGAGCTCAGCCGCCTCTGTCAGTGCTCCACCGGCGAAGCATCGGCTCCCTGTGTCCGAAACTCTAAACCCTAGAATCAGACACAACCCAGGACACAGGAACAGTGTTGACACAGGACACGAATCGGACACGAGGAATTCATTGATTTTCGACCCTGATCAGGTACTCGTAATTTCCTCCTCGTAGCTCTGATTTGTATTCCGTCTTTTGTATCGCGAAGCCTGTATGACCCCCTCGATGCCCGTGCAAACCGCTCGGGGCATCGCGTCCTGTGGTGATCGCACACCGCGATCCAAAAACAGGAAAAACCAGACCCTGATTCACCCTGGAATTGAGTACGCCCCGCCAAACGGGACGACTTGGTCGCGTGCGGTCTTCACAGATACGTGCGCGTCGTTGATACGGACATGCAAGATTTCGCAGAAGCTGATTCGGATGTGCGTGCACACCGGAATCAGTACGTATCCGCGGACATCGCCCCGTATCCGACTATTCTGATTCTCGCTGTAACTTAGCGTACACACGTCGGATCGAGACGAAACTTGCACCATCGGACTCGTAGCAATACGACGGTCCTGTGGGTCAAGTTTGGTTCGATTCTGAGAACGTTGACATAATCGCGTGTCGTGGGCCCCACAGGCTCCACCCGACGGGCGATTTTGAGAACGGCTCATCGGAATCCAATTCTGGAAGTTCCGTTGGGTTCGTATCATCGTTCCTGACCTGTTGACACTAAGTTGGACTGTTTTTGAGACCTTTGACCCTGGCGCATTTTTCGGTACAAAGCGGCCCACATTTGGACCCCGCCTTGACCCAAAACTGCCGTTTCTGCCCTTGTCTCCAAATTGGACTCAAGGACAGACGTTTCTAGCTGATTAATATTTTCTGGATCTGATAGTGATGTTTGTTTCAGCAACCGGAGTACTGCTTGCAAGTTCTGCTACTGACAGAGCTACAATTGGAGCTGGAAACTCAGGCAAGTGTACCTTGCCAACTTGCAGTATTTGTTACATACTCCTTGGATTATATATATATTTTGCATGCTTGACCTAGGACCGTGTGACTTACTTAGTGTCCGATTATAGTCGGGTGCCAACACCGTTCGCGGGTTGAGTAAAGTCAAATAGAAATGGATACCGAAACCCTTTGTATTCTCGTACTTGCATTATCAAGTACGTATACCCAGGACACTTGACACTATACATGTTGACAGAATCTTCCTGAGATATTCAAGGTGATTCTGTGTAGGATACATGATGGACATAGACATTATATTTTTAGATTATGACTTGTTGCATTTAGCTCTGATCTCACGTGACATGGACATAAGACGTTATGAACATGAGACGTGTGATTACATTGGGTGGGGAGAGACACACAGGCTACAGGCTGATCATATATATAAAACCCCTATTATTGCGGTGCTCAAGACTCTAAGCCCGAGCTTGGCCCACTACTAGTTATTTACTGCTACCGGCTCCCCGACACAGAGCTTGTAGCAGTCTCAGCCTGAGTACTAGTGATGCTCTCAGTTGCATTTTCACTTAGATGGTTATGTAGTCACCCTGCTTATTTCATTTACTATTCCACTGCATTCTTTTGGCTTGTGCTTTCTTGTACCTTGCTATATCCCCTGAGGACCTGGATCCAGATTATGTCCCCAAGTTTAGCAGAGGAGATCCACTATGAGGTTTACAGGACAGGTGCTTTAGCAGGAGCAGAAACAGGTTCAGGAGCAGGCACGGAAGCAGAACCAGGAACCAAGGACTAGGTGATTGCCATGGATATCTCTGAGTATATGTTCTTACATACTCAGTCAGTGATGTTATTTACTTTCTTGTTTAAAGAACAATTGTATCAGACTTGATTATCGAGTTGTTCAACGAATACTCTATTTTGTGACTTGATGTTGATGACTTATTTCCTTTTGTTGATTTGCTTTATTCTTCTGTGGATGAGATTAGTTTTAACATATTGTTTTAGTAGACCCGGACTGTTGTAATACAGCTTAAGCATGCCCCGATGGATCCATTAAATTGGGTTTGTCCATCGGTGTGTGCTGCTGGCCATTGCCACGTGTCTAGTCCCTCGATATTTTGGGACTGGGGCGTGACAGGTATAAACATATGTCACAAGTCACAGGGTATAATCTAAATCTCATCCACAGAAAATCAATATAAATGAATAACCAGTATCTATATAACTAGATCTCAACATAAGTATCTAAGGATGATAGTTGGATGGAAACAAAAATATGTCACGCCCCAGTCCCAAAATACGTAGGACTAGGACACGTAAGCATGCCAGCCGTATGGATATGGCAACTCTAATATATGGAAACCAAATCCATACGTACGCTGTAATATGAATATCAAATCCATAAGTGGTATAAAATCTATCACAAGTCACAGGGTATAATCTAAATCTCATCCACGAAAATCAATATAAATAAATAACCAGCATCTATGAAACTAGATCTCAATAAGAAGTATCTAAGGATGATAGTTGGATGGAAACAAATCCACTACCAACTCGACTATAAAAATAAATACAATATAAGTACAACACAATAAACACAATATAAGAATACCAGCTATCAATCACGGGCTCGAAGAGAAGACATCCTCGAAATATAAGTAACCATCCGAATCTGCGCTCCTGCAAATACTCAAGAACAGATACACCTGGCAGGGTACCAGGTCCTCAGAGGGACATAACAAGATACTTAAAAATATGCCAATAAAGTACTGAAATAAATATCCAAAGGGTCGCCTAACCGTCTAAGTGAATGCAGTTAAGAACAACTTTCCCCGCAAGTGAGCTATCTGGCTGAAAACCTGGGATTTGGCATGGTTCTCTATTGGAGATCCAGGGGCCTAAAAGGCACGTCGTCTTTTGAACGGCGGAGGCCCGCCTGATAATACATAATATATAGTGGTCATCACCGCCCGTATCTCCAGCGGAGAAAAAGTGTAAAGGAGCTCAAATGCGGTACTTGTTGTTCTCCCCACCCCATGCTCTAAGCATGTCCTATCCATGACACAATTTGGTTCATAGCCTATTCTTAGTACCCTGGCTCAATCCTGCAACCAAACAAGGACAAGGATGGGACCACCGTACTATAATAGGCTATGCCCCTAGACCTCTAATAACTGCTAAGTCTACTAGCATGCAAAGTTTCTAACAGCAGTTATTCCTAATGCACGTCCCACACGTACCGATGATCAGTCAATACGTGCGTCCGTGATCTATATGAGACTCACAACTTGTGTAAAAATATGTGTCACAATCAAATGAAACCTAATGGTGCTACATGATAATGGGGTAGTCTCATAAACAAGGTCAATGCAATTACATAAATAAAAATATACCGCGACGACACCGTCGCGCACATTTTATATAACAGTTAAAATATATGAACTAAAGACAGAAAATAAAGATGCATGCAACATATGGAATTTAAATAACAGTACAATGGCAAGATATACTTGCCTGGCAAGAAAGCTGCGATGTACCAATAACCTGCTCCAAAAGTCGCACAGAATAAATCCAACATCCTATGTACATATAATATAATGCAAATAAATTATTAGTTATTACACTAGTACACACACAACAATATTTATACTGGACTCGGGGTACACTAGGGGTGGCACTAGTCATCTAACACGGTCAATTATGCGTTGAATTACGCGGGTGTCGCGTCTTCAAGTACTGTACGAAATCAGTCAGTCAACTGACAGGTGTCTATGCCAGTACGTTAATGTACGCAAGGCGGACAAATTCACAAGTTCTTAGGGTCAACATGGTCAAGGTAAGTATGGGATAGTCCACGGTGTCCTAGGGTCGTACAGTCTGAATATTTAGTCATAATTATCAATTAGCATTTACTTACATATATATTCATATAACTATATAATAATATAACCATCAATTTATTTACATAATTATTGGAATACATATAGTAATTACGTACATAAATATATATACCAAACTGAATAATATTTGCATACATATAAATGTACGAACGCGCGTTGGGTTCTCCGACTCAGGGTCTGATGTAAACTAACCGTGGTGGCTAAATACTACGTCCTACTGGAACACTGTCAGAGAATGTACTCGTCCGGGGTCCTGTTGCTGGTATGAATCAGAGTCCAAGTCACAGTCCAAATAGCCTATATATTACAAATTTATCACGTCAAAAGATAATTATCACACGTGGTATCTATATTCTCGTTAAGAACGATTCAAGCAAGTGGATGAGATCCTTAAAACATATCATATTCTTATTGCAGGCTTGCTCGATCCCTAAGTTAAAACCGAACAATTTAGTCGTTGACCTGCATGGGCCACCACAAAAATCATGTCATGCCCCAGTCCCAAAATATCGAGGGACTAGACACGTGGCAATGGCCAGCAACACACACCGATGGATAAACCCAATTTAATGGATCCATCAGGGCGTACTTAAGCTGTAATACAACAATAATGGTCTAAGTATACTAATCTCATCCACAGAAATGAATACAACAATATCAGAATCATAACGCAAGATCAATCTCAATATAATATAAACTCGGGGAAATAACCCGATAATGAGTCTGATACATCTGTCAAGATACAAGAATAAAGATAACTACAGCAAATACCGAGTATGGGGAAAGCCTATACCCAGATGATACCCTCGGGGATCAATCGTCTACTGGATCTGGTATTGCTCCAGTGTTCGCTCCTGCTCCAGCTCCTGCTAATGCTCCTGTCCCGTGTAACTCGGGGTCGATCTCGTCTGCTAGTCCTGGGGACATAGTCTGGATCCAGGTCCTCAGGGGACATACAAGGTACGGATAATACAAGCCAAAATGCAGTGTAATAGTAAATAAATGAATAGGGTAAACTATATAACTATCTATGTGAAATACAATCTGAGAGCATCATTAAAACTCAGGCTGAAACCACTACAAGCTCTGTGTCGGGGAGCCGGTAGTAGTGATATCATGCGGTCGTCTAGCTCAGCGTGAGACTGAGACGCCGGCATATTATAAAATCAACCTGTAGCCTGTGTGTCTCTATAGTATAAACTATATAACCAGCTAAGTGATATGCAAGATGAGAGCAGCACTAGAACTCAGGATGAAACCACTACAAGCTCTGTGTCGGGGAGCCGGTAGTAGTGATATCATGTGGTCGTCTAGCTCAGCGTGAGACTGAGACGCCAGCATAATATAAAATTAACCTGTAGCCTGTGTGTCTCTCCCCACCCAATATAATCATACGTCTCATGTCCATGTGGCCCCATGTCCATGTCACGTAAGATCATATCTAATGCAGCAAGTCATATAATAAGATCTAAGAATATAATGTCTAAGTTATGTAACATGTATCCTATACAGAATCACCATGAATATCTCAAGAAGATTCTGTCTCATGAATAGTGTCAAGTGTCCTGAGTTGTGATGTGCTTGATAAGACAAGTACGAGAATGTAAAGGGTCACGATATCCATGTCTAGATGACGTTACACAACTCCGCGTACGGGGTTGGCACCCGACTATTAATCGGACGCTAAGTAAGTCACACGGTCCTAGGTCAAGCATGCACAAATATATATATATATTCAAAGGAATAAATAACAAGAACTGCAAGTTTGGCAAGGTATACTTGCCTGGGGTTCTGGCTCCAACTGTAGCTCTGGTCTCAGTGTGATTTGCAGGTACTACTTCGGTTGCTGAAATAAATATCACCATTAGATTCAGAAAATATCAAATAGCTAGAAACGCCTGTCCTTAAGTCCAATTTAGACACAGGGACAAAAATGATATTTTCGGGTCAAAGCGGGGTCCACATGTGGACCACTTTGCACCGAAAAGCGTATCAGGGTCAAAGGTCTCCAAATTCTTCCAACTTAGTGTCAACAAGTCAGGAACGATGATACGAACCCAACGGAACTTTCAGAACTGGATTCCGATGAGCCGATCACAAAATCGCCCGTCAAGTGGAGCCTGTGGGGCCCACGATACGCAATTTCGTCAACGTTCTCAGAATTGAACCAAACTTGAGTCACAGGACCAGCGTATTGCTGCGAGTCCGATGGTACAAGTTTCGTCTTGATCCGACGTGTGTACACAAAGTTATAGCGTGTTCCAGAATAGACGGATAAGGGGCGTTGTCGGCGGATACGCGTTGATTTCGGTGTGCACGCACATCCAAATCAACTTCTGCGAAATCTCACACGTCCGTATCAACGACGCGCACATTTCGGTAAAGATCGCGTGTGACCAAGTCATCCCGTTTGGCGGGGCGCACTCAGTTCCGGGATGAAACAGGGCGTTGGTTTTCCTGCTTTTGGATCGCGGTTTGCGATCGCCACAGGACGCGACGCACCGAGCGGGTTGCACGGGCATAGAGGGGGTCATACAGTCTACGCCTCACAACTGACGGAATCGAAAATGGGTCAACAAGGAGAGAGAATGGGTTACCTGAACAGGGCTCCGTGAACGATGATTTCTCGTGTCCGAGTGTCGCTTCGACACGAGCTGTGTCCTGTGGTTCTGCCGTATCCGGGTTCAGAGAGCGGCCGTGTCCGGATTCTGTGGTGTCTGTGTCAATGTGTCAGAGCTAGGGCAGCAGAGACTCGCCGTGTGTCACGCCCCAGTCCCAAAATGCCGAAGGACTGGACACGCGACAATGGCCAACAGTACGCACCGATGGACAACCCAATTTAATGGATCCATCAGGGCATGCTTAAGCTGTAGTCTAACAGTAAATAGAACCAATGATACAGGTCACAGACTATTCTAATCCCATCCATAATAGATAATCACAGATTAAATGCCAGAGTAATGCAAATAGAAATAACTATCAAATCTCAATAAAAGTGTCTCGGTGAACAATCCGAGAACAAGTCTGATACATCAAAGCAAATAGACAGGAAATAAATGAACTGGAAATAGAAACAGAAATAACTGACTATATACAGCCACTGCTCAGGAGAAGTTCTCTGGTACGAGCTCGTCCTCAAGTCCTGGTACAGCTCCTGCAAGTGCTCCTGTACGGTGTATCTCTGGATGGATCTCTTCAGCTATACCTGGGGATATAGCCCATTCCAGGTCCTCAGGGGACATAACAAGGTACAGATAATACAAGCCAAAATATAAGCAGTGCAGAAATTAAATGAAACAGCAGGGTAAACTATGTAACCAGCTAAGTGATAAATGCAAGTTGAGAGCATCACTAGAACTCAGGCTGAAACCGCTACAAGCTCTGTGTCGGGGAGCCAGTAGCAGTAATAACACGTAAAGGGCCAAGCTCTGCTCGAGAGTCTTGCGCCTCACAATAATAGGGGTATATATATATATATATATATATATATATATATATATATATATATGATCAGCCTGTAGCCTGTGTGTCTCTCCCCACCCAATGTAATCACACGTCTCATGTCCATGACACGCAAGATCATAACTAATGCAGCAGTCATATAATGTCTAGGAATAAACTGTCCATGTCATAAACATGTATCCTATACAGAATCACCGTGAATATCTCAAGAGGATTCTGTCTCATGAATAGTGTCAAGTGTTCTGGGTTCTAATATACTTGATAGGACAAGTACCAAGAGTAAGGGTATCGAATGTCCATCTCTAAATGACGTACCCAACACCGCGTACGGGATTGTCACCCGACTATGCTCGGACACTAAGTACGTCACACGTTTCCTAGGTTAAGCAGTTAAAACAAGTTTACATATGAATCTACAAGAACTCAGGTAAAATATTATAACAGGAATTACTGAGAATTGATAAGCTTTTCTTGCCCACTGATGCTAAATAAGTCGAGAAGAATAAGTAGCAAGCTGCAGGGTTTGGCAAGGTACACTTGCCTGTGGTTCCGGCTCTGATTGTGGCTCTGACTTCAGCTGGATTAGCAGGCGGTACTCCGGTTACTAAAACAAATATCACCATCAGATCCAAAAAATATCAATCAGCTAGAAACGCCTGTCCTTGAGTCCAATTTGGAGACAAGGGCAAAAACGGCAATTTCGGGTCAAAACGGGGTCTACATGTGGGCCCGCTTTGCACCAAAAAACGTGTCAGGGTCAAAGATCTCCAAATTCACCAAAGTTAGTGTCAACAGGTCAGGAACAATGATACGAACCCAACGGAACTTCCAGAATTGGATTCCGATGAGCCGATCACAAAATCGCCCGTCGAGCGGGGCCTGTGGGGCCCACGACACGCGATTTCGTCAATGTTCTCAGAATCGAACCAAACTTGGGTCACAGGACCAGCGTATCGCTACGAGTCCGATGGCACAAGTTTTGTTTCAATCCGACGTGTGTACACAAAGTTGGAGCGACAAACAGAAAAGTCGGATACGGGACGATGTCCGCGGATACGCATTGATTCCGGTGTGCACGCACACCCGAATTTACTTCTGCGAAATCCCGTACGTCCGTATCGATGACGCGCACGTACCTGTGAAGACCGCACGCGACCAAGTCGTCCCGTTTGGCGGGGCGTACCCAGTTCCGGGTGAATCGGGGCGTTGTTTTTCCTGTTTTTGGATCGCGGTTCGCGATCACCACAGGACGCGATGTCCCGAGCGGTTTGTCCGGGCACCGAGAGGGTCATACAGGCTTCGCAACACAACAGACGGAATTAAAATCGGAGCTACGAGTGGTGAGATACGAGTACCTGAACTGGGCTCCGAAAATGGCATTTCTCGTGTCCGTGTCGTGTCCGACCCGAGAGAGAGAACTAGGGTTAGGGTTTGGGGGTTCTCAGGCGGAGCTCCGGCGCTGCGGCGGGAGAGGCTGGCCGGAGGGGACCGGGGACAGCGTCGCCGGGGACTCGGGACGCGGCGGCGCCGGCAGCGGGTCGCCGGAGGCTCGGGCTCGACTGGAGAAGAAGGAGGAAGGAGGAGGAGGAGCCGGCTCGGGGAGGCTCACGGCGGGTCGGTGGCGGCGAGGTGGCTGCGGGAGAAGGTCGGCGCATCGGCGGAGCTAGGACGAGGGGAGGTGGTGGTCGGCGGGAGTTAGGGCGGCGACAGCTAGGGTTTAGGGATGGGGGATGGCCGGAGAAGGAGGAGGAGAGGTTAAATAGGGGAGAGGGAGGCCGAGGGTGGCGGGTCGAGGCCGGGAATGGCGGAGGCGAGGGTCGTGGGGTCGTGGGGGTGAGGCAGGGCGGTTCTCCGACGACGTGGCCGGAGAACGCGGCGGGAACCGCGGGGCTGTGCGTGGGGGGGGGGAGATGGGGGTAGCGGGTCGGGCGGCGGGTTCCGGTGTGGCCGACCCGACCCGACACGATAGGTAGCGGGCTGGGCCAGTGCGGGCTGGACCCAGTTGGGCTGGGCCGGCCCGGTCGGGTTTGGGCCAGGGTTAGGTTTGGTTTAAAAATAATATAAATAAAAACAATAAATAAATAAATAAATAAATAATTAATTAATAATAGTTTTTAGGTATTTAAAAATAGGTTCGGGGTCCAATAAAATCCCAGAAAATTACCCTAAGTCCAGTTTTCCATTTTACACCCAAAAATATTATTTTCATAATATTTTAATATAATTTATTATCAATTAAAAAAATCATTTAATAATTAAAACCCTGATTTTATTTACAGAAAATTCCCAAAAAATTCCAGAAATTTTGAAAAGTCCAAATTAATAATTCCTAAAAATCAGGGGCTTACAATCTACCCAACTTATAAAAATTTCGTCCTCGAAATTAAAATTAAGCCATAATCTTTTAATCCTTCATGTACATAAGGCAAGTCAATCTCAATCTCCTTACGATAATTAAAATTCTATTCATATTCATTGCAATCACTTCAAGGTTAAGCTGACCACTGCTCCAATCAAAATTCAACCTATGGTTATCTCTTCTCGTTTTTTTTTCAAATTATCCATATCCAAATTTAAATTAAATCCATAAACATCTTCAAGATTTAAATACGCAATTAAATTTTACCTCACGATCTCTAACTACCTTAATCTCCTCTAGAAGTAGTTTGAGTCCAATATTATTCCCATTTTCACTTATAAAATTTTGTATGCTTCAACTCTTTAAATTCTATTCACATCCTCATTATTTCAAATACGTCGTCCAACCAAAATTTTAATTCTTAATTCAAATCATCAAATTGAAAGATAATTTAAATGCAGTCCACCAATGTTCAAGTCTGAAATTCTATATTTATCCTCTAAATTCAAATTGATAATTTTATCTTCATTATACAAAATTTAAATCATGCACCTAAGGTATAAATATTGTGTCCTCAATATTAATTCATTAATCCTTATTTTCTTAGTCATTCTTCTAAATTTCTCAAAATTAAAATGGCTTGAACCTCTCCCAATTTAATCTTACTCGATCACAATATAAAAGAAATTCCTCTCGAGTTGACAATGCACTACTACCCAACTTATAATTTACCCATCTATCACATAAGGCTCTTACTTTAAGAGATCTTATTCCTCAATTTTACTTTATCATGATACCTAATCTCCCAAAATTTAAACATCCAATATGTCATCTATGATATACCCTTATTCAGCTATAAGGCAGTCATCTAGTAGTATGATTGGCCTATGGTGTATATCTAGTACTTTCTACATGTCAAACTTATACTAGGTACGAGGTTCGTCTTTCCGAAATAAGGGAAGACAGAGTTCAATAATAAAGAGTTCAAGGGAATGGTAATATAATACAAGGATGAGGTTCAAGGAGATTAAAGAATTCAAAAATAGGAGAGTTTGTCAGGGCAGTTTATGGATTGAAATCCTATTGGTAAATTCCTATTCGCATGTTCATATTGGAACAGTTATGTGCCCGATACGATATGCTCTAATATGTGTAGAGGTAGGTATACTAGTCAACTATATATCTCAATCCACGTAAAGTAGTTATGCGAAGGGCGAACCAAGCGCACCAAGGTTAGCTAGACCTTAATACACTGATTCTGAAATGTATTATTGTGGGCCTCCCCAATAATACATATGTCATGATCAAGCTCGATAAAGAGTAAGTTTGCAAAACTAGGCTATATAAAATAGCAGCATAAGTCAAGGTAGTATATGAAATATAGGTACGCTAGATGCTGATGAAAGGAGGTACAAATTATTCAAGCTCACAAAGACAAAAACAAAATAAGCAATAATAAATAAAGACCACACAATCTCTACAGTTATCAAATATAAAAGCATACCAGATTATTAGGCAGTTCAAAATTACTAGGTTGGGGCTGAGGTCACGAACCAATAGGCACGACCTAAAACAAGACTAGAAACGGCAGTTACAAATCACTTACGCGCATTAGCTACTCCAAGAGTCTGCACGTTCTCTAAGGTCATCGCGAAAACTTGTTCGCGTCCTTGCAGTCGATTCCTCTGCTGCTGCTGAGCCTGCTGGAAGAGTAGTGCCTGGGGTATCAAAGGTGGTCTCGGTTCGGGTGCTGGTAGAGCTTATTGGTTTATCACAGCATCTCGTGGTGATCTTGTAGGAATCTCGTCGCTTGCTGGTAGATTCATTACTCTGCATCTAAAATAAACGATAAGAGGCGCACAGGAATCAAGGCAGGATGCAAATCAAGAAATTAATTCGAATCCGAGATAGATGTCAAGAACGATTCAAGCAAGTGGATGAGATCCTAAAACTTATCTTATTCTTTATTGCAGGCTTGTTCGGTCCCTAAGTTGAAACCGAACAATTTAGTCGGAGACCTGCATGGGCCACCAAAAAAAACCATGTCACGCCCCAGTCCCAAAATGCCGAGGGACTGGACACGCGACAATGGCCAGCAGCACGCACCGATGGACAACCCAATTTAATGGATCCATCAGGGCATGCTTAAGCTGTAGTCTAACAGTAAATAGAACCAATAATACAGGTCACAGACTATTCTAATCCCATCCACAACAGATAATCATAGATTAAATGCCAGAGTAATGCAAATAGAAATAACTATCAAATCTCAATAAAAGTGTCTCGGTGAATAATCCGAGAACAAGTCTGATACATCAAAGCAAATAGACAGGAAATAAAGGAACTGGAAATAGAAACAGAAATAACTGACTATATATAGCCACTGTTCAGGAGAAGTTCTCTGGTGCGAGCTCGCCCTCAGGTCCTGGTACAGCTCCTGCAAGTGCTCCTGTACGGTGTATCTCTGGATGGATCTCTTCGGCTATACCTGGGGACATAGTCCATTCCAGGTCCTCAGGGGACATAATAAGGTACAGATAATACAATCCAAAATATAAGCAGTGCAGAAATTAAATATAACAGCAGGATAAACTATGTAACCAGCTAAGTGATAAATGCAAGTTGAGAGCATCACTAGAACTCAGGCTGAAACTGCTATAAGCTCTGTGTCGGGGAGCCGGTAGCAGTAATAACACGTAAAGGGCCAAGCTATGCTCGAGAGTCTTGCGCCTCACAATAATAGAGGTATATATATATATGATCAGCCTGTAGCCTGTCTGTCTCTCCCCACCCAATGTAATCACACGTCTCATGTCCATGACACGCAAGATCATAACTAATACAGCAGTCATATAATGTCTAGGAATAAACTGTCCATGTCATAAACATGTATCCTATACAGAATCACCGTGAATATCTCAAGAGGATTCTGTCTCATGAATAGTGTCAAGTGTCCTGGGTTCTGATGTACTTGATAGGACAAGTACCAAGAGTAAGGGTATCGAATGTCCATCTCTAAATGACGTACCCAACACCGCGTACGGGGTTGGCACCCGACTATGCTCGGACACTAAGTACGTCACACGTTTCCTAGGTTAAGCAGTTAAAACAAGTTTACATATGAATCTACAAGAACTCAGGTAAAATATTATAACAGGAATTACTGAGAATTGACAAGCTTTTCTTGCCCACTGATGCTAAATAAGTCGAGAAGAATAAGTAGCAAGCTGCAGGGTTTGGCAAGGTACACTTGCCTGTGGTTCCGGCTTTGATTGCGGCTCTGACTTCAGCTGGATTAGCAGGCGGTACTCCGGTTGCTGAAACAAATATCACCATCATATCCAGAAAATATTAATCAGCTAGAAACGCCTGTCCTTGAGTCCAATTTGGAGACAAGGGCAAAAACGACAATTTTGGGTCAAAACGGGGTCCACATGTGGGCCCGTTTTGCACCGAAAAATGTGGCAGGGTCAAAGGTCTCCAAATTTACCAAACTTAGTGTTAACAGGTCAGGAACGATGATACGAACCCAACGGAACTTCCAGAATTGGATTCCGATGAGCCGATCACAAAATTGCCCGTCGAGCAGGGCCTGTGGGGCCCACGACATGCGATTTTGTTAACGTTCTCAGAATTGAACCAAACTTGGGTCACAGGACCAACGTATCGCTACGAGTCCGATGGCGCAAGTTTCGTTTCAATCCGACGTGTGTACACAAAGTTGGGGCGACAAACAGAAAAGTCGGATACGAGGCGGTGTCCGCGGATACGCGTTGATTCCGGTGTGCACGCACACCCGAATCGACTTCTGCGAAATCCCGCACGTCCGTATCAACGACGCGCACGTACCTGTGAAGACCGCGCGCGACCAAGTCGTCCCGTTTGGCGGGGCGTACCCAGTTCCGGGGTGAATCGGGGCGTTGTTTTTCCTGTTTTTGGATCGCGGTTCGCGATCACCACAGGACGCGATGTCCCGAGCGGTTTGTCCGGGCACCGAGAGGGTCATACAGGCTTCGCAACACAACAGACGGAATTAAAATCGGAGCTACGAGTGGTGAGATACGAGTACCTGAACTGGGCTCCGAAAATGGCATTTCTCGTGTCCGTGTCGTGTCCGACCCGAGAGAGAGAACTAGGGTTAGGGTTTGGGGGTTCTCAGGCGGAGCTCCGGCGCTGCGGCGGAGGATGCTGGCCGGAGGGGACCGGGGACAGCGTCACCGGGGACTCGGGACGCGGCGGCGCCGGCAGCGGGTCGCCGGAGGCTCGGGCTCGACTGGAGAAGAAGGAGGAAGGAGGAGGAGGAGCCGGCTCGGGGTGGCTCACGGCGGGTCGGTGGCGGCGAGGCGGCTGCGGGAGAAGGTCGGCGCGTCGGCGGAGCTAGGGCGAGGGGAGGTGGTGGTCGGCGGGAGTTAGGGCGGCGGCAGCTAGGGTTTAGGGTTGGGGGATGGCCGGAGAGGGAGGATGAGAGGTTAAATAGGGGAGAGGGAGGCCGAGGGTGGCGGGTCGAGGCCGGGAATGGCGGAGGCGAGGGTCGTGGGGTCGTGGGGGTGAGGCAGGGCGGTTCTCCGGCGACGTGGCCGGAGAACGCAGCGGGAACCGCGGGACTGTGCGTGGGGGGGGAGATGGGGGTAGCGGGTCGGGCGGCGGGTTCCGGTGTGGCCGACCCGACCCGACCCGATAGGTAGCGGGCTGGGCCAGTGCGGGCTGGACCCAGTTGGGCTGGGCCGGCCCGGTCGGGTTTGGGCCAGGGTTAGGTTTTGTTTTAAAACAATATAAATAATTAATTAATTAATTAATTAATAATAGTTTTTAGGTATTTAAAAATAGGTTCGGGGTCCAATAAAATCCCAGAAAATTACCCTAAGTCCAGTTTTCCATTTTACACCCAAAAATATTATTTTCATAATATTTTAATATAATTTATTATCAATTAAAAAAATCATTTAATAATTAAAACCCTAATTTTAATTACAGAAAATTCCCAAAAAATTCCAGAAATTTTGAAAAGTCCAAATTAACAATTCCTAAAAATCATGGGCTTATACCGTGGCTGCTCAGGCGGAGGCGACCTGATCGGGATGGCTAGGGCGGAGGCAGCGGGGCGGAGCTGGTGGCTTGGGCACGGGGTTGGGCACGACGAAGGACGGGGAGACGTCGGGGACGAGGGTGGAGGTGAAGTGTTGGTGGTGACCGGAGACTCGGGCAGCGGGGATAGATGGAGGGGGAGTCGGGGGAGAACGGAGGGAGGAGGAAGTGGGCCAAGCGGAGACGAGCGGGTCGAGGGGAGGTGGTGATGGTCGAGGGTCATCGAGGCGGAGGGAGACGATGGTCAGGCGGTGAGCGGGGTCGGCTGGGGAAGGTGGTGCTGTGAGAGGGTCGAGCGAAGAGTGGTGAGGTGTCTGGTCGAGGCGGAGATGGTCGGGGAGGTGGTGATGGTCGAGGGTCGTCGATGCGGAGGGAGACGATGGTCAGGCGGTGAGCAGGGTGTCGGCTGGGGAAGGTGACGGATCTAGGGTTCAGGTGGGGGTATTCAGCCGGAGGCGGAGGAAGGTGGAGAGGGGAGGTTGATGCGGTGGCTGAGTGTAATCACCTGAAATTTTAAGAATTTTTAAAATTAATTTTCTGGAATTAAATTAGCAATTTCTGTGAATTTAAAACCTATAAAATTAAAGTAGTCTAATTTAAAATGAATTTTTAAATGAAATTAAATGATATTAAAATGTGATAAAAATTATATTTTCTAGTGTAAAATTAAAAACCGAGCATGGAGTATTTTTCCGAGAATTTATTGGATCCCGGATGAATTTTTAAAGCATTAAAAACAATTGTAAAATTTTAACTGATTAATTAAATCAATTAATTAAACCAAACCAATATTTTGAACCAAACCCAGAGTTTTAAACCGGACCGGACCGGCCGGTCTGACCAACCCGGACCGCTCAGGCTAGTGGGTCGGATCCGGGTCAGACCCGACCCACCTAAACCCGAATCCGACCCGGCCGATTCACCTCCCCCAAACGCCTGCAACCCCGACCCTAACTCTTCCTCTCCGGCCGCCCGTTACACCCGTCGCCGCCGCCGTCGGCGACCCTCCATCTTCGCCTTCCTCCAACGCCGGCCGCCTTCTCTTCCTATTCCGACCAACTCCTGGCCGTCCCCCTCCCCAAGTTCCCCTATTTAAACGCAGCCGGCCGCCTGGGTGCTTCCCCTCTTCCTTTTCTTCTCCGGCGAGAACCTTCTTCTCCGGCCATCCTACATCCCCGCAGACACAACCACCTCCAGACTCCGGCGCCTCCGCCTAGACCGCCGGACCCGTCCGCCTTACCACCAGCAACCACCACGGACCCAGAACCCCGTTTCAATCGAACCCGAGTTCGACTCTCCTCCGCCAGACGATATCCGGCCGCCGCAGCATCTGAATCCGGCCGCCCAGGACGTCGACGACCACCCAGGACCGGCGCCGCCTCCTTCTGAACCCCAGGCCGACTCGGGCAGACACGAACACGACTCAGAACGCGAGTTCCAGCTTGGACACGGATCCAGGACACAACCCTAGTTCAGACGCGTGTCGGACACGATTCGAACTTGGTTTACGGGCCCAGTTCAGGTAACCATAACTTTTTACTCGTAGCTCCGATTTTAATTCCGTGAATTGTATCGCGTAGCCTATAAGACCCTCTCGGTGTCCGGACAAACCGCTCGGGACATCGCGTCCTGTGGTGATCGCACACCGCGATCCAAAAACAGGAAAAACTTAGCCCTGTTCCACCCCGGAATCAAGTATGCCTCGCCAAATGGGACGACTTGGTCGCGTGCGGTCTTCACAGATACGTGCGCATCGAAGATACGGACGTGCAAGATTTCGCAGAAGCTGATTCGGGTGTGCGTGCACACCGGAATCAACGCGTATCCGCGGACAACGCTCCGTATCCGACTTCTCTGTAATTCGCTGTAACTTAGTGTATACACATCGGATTGAGACAAAACTTACGCCATCGGACTCGTAGCAATACGATGATCCTGTGGGTCAAGTTTGGTTCGATTCTGGGAACGTTGGAAAATCGCGTGTCGTGGGCCCCACAGGCTCCACCTGACGGGCGATTTTGAGAACGGCTCATCGGAATCCAATTCTGGAAGTTCCGTTGGGTTCGAATCAACGTTCCTGACTCGTTGACACTAAGTTGGACTGTTTTGGAGACCTTTGACCCTGACTCGATTTTCGGTGCAAAGCGGCCCACATGTGGACCCGCTTTGGCCCAGAAATGTCGTTTTTGCCCTTGTGTCCAAACTGGACTCAAGGACAGACGTTTCTAACTATTTCCTATATTCTGAGACTGTTGGTAATGTTCATTTCAGCTTTCGGAGGAGTTATTGCTGAACCTACTGTTACAAGGACCGCTACTGGTATTCCAATCCCAGGCAAGTGTACCTTGCCATAAATTACAGTTTATTAGTTTAATTTATTCTCTTGCTCTATTTTCTGTGACTTGTGTACATGATATAACCTAGGACCGTATGACATACTTAGCGTCCGTTCATAGTCGGGTGCCAACTCTGTACGCGGAGTTGTGTACGTCATTTAGTGATGGTTATTCGAGACCCTTTATATTCTCGTGCTTGGTTATCAAGTACACTATAACCTAGGACACTTGACACCATACATTGACAGAATCTTCCTGAGATATTCAAGGTGATTCTGTGTAGGATACAGGATGGACATAGTTATTATATTCTTAGATTATGACTGTTGTATTAGCTCTGATCTCACGTGACATGGACATGAGACGTGTGGTTACATTGGGTGGGGAGAGACACACAGGCTACAGGCTGTTATATATATATATACTACTATTGTGAGGTTGTAGACTCTCGAGCAGAGCTAGACCACTACTAGATATTGCTGCTACCCGGCTCCCCGACACAGAGCTTGTAGCAGTCTCAGCCTGAGTACTAGTGTTGCTCTCAGTTGTATTTTCACATAGATGGTTATGTAGTTACCCTGTTTATTTCATTTTTTATTTCACTGCATCTATTTTTGGCTTATATTATTTGTACCTTGCTATGTCCCCTGAGGACCTGGAATGGATGATGTCCCCAGGTTTAGCAGAAGAGCAGTATCCCGAGGTTTACGGGACAGGAGTTGAAGCTATACCAGGAGCTGTTGCTGAAGGAGAACCTAACATAGAAGCAGAGGTGATGGCTGAAGACTTTACTTGAGATTATGATATTTGTACTCTTCAGATACTCTAGTTTTGGACTCTTTTGTTCTGGTCTGATGAACCAGTATTTTAGACTCTCATCGGGTTGTTCCCCGACATACTCTGCTGAGACTGGACTTTGATGTACTTTCTTTATTTGCTGATGTTCTTATTATTCTGTGTGTGGATGAGATTAGATTTTGGAATTATTGTTGTAGACCTATATTACAGCTTAAGTATGTCTGATGGATCCATTAAATTGGGTTTGTCCATTGGTACATGCTGCTGGCCATTATCACGCGTCCAGTCCCTCGGTATTTTAGGACTGGGGCGTGACATGGTTTTTGTGGTGGCCCATGCAGGTCAACGACAAAATTGTTTTGGTCTCAACTTAGGGGCCAAGCAAACCTGTAAAAGGATAGGATAGGTTATAGGATCTCATCCATTTTGTTGAATCATTTTTGAAACTCTATATCGCATTCGAAATTAAGTACTTGATTTGCATCCTGCTTGACTCTACTAAACGTTCTCATAAAGTTTATTTTTGAATACAAAAAGATGGATCCAAGAAGTGGAAATGAAATTCCTTTTACACCACAAGACGCTGTGGTTACCTATGGTGATGGAGTTACACCAGAGAACAGAGGTCAATCCTCTCAAAGTGGGCAAGATGAGCAACATAACTCAAGGTTCAGGCGCGATGATATCCCACCACCACCGCAGTTCACTCCACAGATGCCTGCCTTCCCACCAGGGCAAGCAATGGACGGGCAGCAAATGTTTCAGATGTTCTATGCCATGATGCAAGCTCAACAACAAGTTCAACTGGAGGCGCAGCGTCAAGAGGCAGAGAACCTGAGAAACAGCCTAGTAAATGCATTGGAGCAGGCAAACCCGCAAGCTAGGCGACCAGCGACGGGATCTATCACTGATTTCCGTCAACTCAAGCCCCGTACCTTTTCGGACAAGGAAGGACCAACTGAAGTGCATGAGTGGCTCACAAATACACAGCATCAGTTGGAAGCAGCTGAACTTCCGCGGGAGAGATGGATGACTGCTGTCCGAATGCAACTGACGGACAACGCGCACCACTGGTGGCTAGCTGAAGAGAGGAGGCTCAGACATGACCGAGTTACTTGGGAGGAGTTCTCCAGACTCTTCCAAGAGATGTATATCCCAGCCGTTGCTAGGTCAGAACTCCGAGATAAGTTCAACCGCCTCATCCAGGGCAACATGACGGTGGAGGAGTATAATGCTAAATTCATTCGCCTGAGTCGTTTTGCCCCTTCTCTAATTCCTACCGAAGAAGAGAAGGCAGAGAAATTCTTTGACGGACTCAGGTTCGAGCTTCAGAGGTTGATTGGATCTGTTGCCCCTACATCGTACAACGATGTCCTTGCTGCAGCACGACGCATGGAGCGCGTCACCAGGAGGGAGTCAAGTCTGAAGCAACCATTTACCTCAGTACCATCCAAGGCAGCACAAGGGGATTCTGCAAAGCGACTCCAGAGGAATCTACCGCAGAGAGCAGCACCAAGAACCCTACCTACTTGTCATTTTTGCGGCAAGTTGGGTCACATTGAAAAGGAGTGCAGACGCAAATTGGGACTGTGCCTGGTTTGCGGATCCAACCAGCATCTATCCAGGGACTGCACAGCACGCCGAGAGGGAGCACCACGACCAGCTCTACCTGCACCAAGGCCAGATTATCCAGCAGTGGGAGCACAGCAGACGGGAGTTGGAGGAGTCAGACCACCAGCTCCAGGAGGATATCAGCCAAGACCTCCATTGCCACCTCAAGCAGCACTATTCCAACAGGCTCGTCAGCAGAGGGGTCCAGCTCAGGGACGAGGTCAGGCTTTTGCATTGGCTGTTCAGGAAGAAGCTATTGCTGGAGAAGTTATAGCAGGTACCATTTTAGTAGCTTCATTACCTGCTGTAGCTTTATTTGATTCTGGGGCATCACACTCATTTATAGCTGCTAGCTTCGTAGCCACCCATAGAGTAGCTACTGTACCCCTTCTGAAGACTAAGAGAATTCTTACGGGAGGTGGAATCATACCTGTTAGTGATATCTGTAGATCATGTTCAGTAGTAGTCTGTGGAAGAGAGATGCGAGCCCAATTTCTAATCTTTTCTATGCCTGACTATGATGTGGTACTTGGTATGGACTGGTTAAGTCAGTATCATGCTACTCTTGATTGTCGGCTGGGAAAAGTTATATTCAGACCACCTGGACACTCAGAGTTTGAATTTCTTCGAGGAGCTGTAGAACAAGGTGTTCAGCCAACTCTTAGGGTATTAACTGTAGAAGGGGAGACAAGTTACCCAAGAGTTATATCAGAGTTTGTGGATGTATTTCCCGATGATCTTCCAGGTCTACCACCTGATCGGGAAATAGAATTCACCATAGACTTAACTTCAGGTGCTGAACCTATCACTTCATCGGTTTATAGACTAGCACCTAAAGAGTTAGTTGAGTTAAAGAAGCAAGTTGATGAACTTCTGGAGAAAGGTTTCATCCGGCCCAGTGTTTCACCTTGGGGAGCACCTATACTTTTTGTACCGAAGAAGGATGGAACAGTTCGCCTGTGCATTGATTACAGGGCGTTAAATGTTGTGACTATTAAGAACCGGTATCCCTTGCCCCGCATTGATGACTTATTTGATCAATTGAGTGGAGCTAGGGTATTTTCGAAGATTGACCTTAGATCCGGTTATCACCAGATTAGGGTGAGGAAGGAAGATATCCCGAAGACAGCCTTCAGGACCAAATATGGACACTATGAGTTCTTAGTAATGCCGTTTGGTTTAACCAACGCACCTGCTGTGTTCATGAGCTTGATGAACAGAGTCTTCCATCAATACTTGGATAAATTCGTGGTGGTATTTATCGATGACATTCTGGTATATTCTAAAAGCCACGAAGAGCACGAGGAGCATCTCAGAATTGTGCTAGAAACGTTGAGGCAAGAGAAGCTTTATGCTAAGCTCAGTAAATGTGAGTTTTGCATGGATAAGGTGCCATTCTTGGGGCATATTATCTCAGGAGAAGGACTGTCAGTTGATCCAGAGAAGGTTGCTGCTATTGAGACTTGGCCTACACCGACATTAGTTGCTGAGGTGAGGAGTTTTCTAGGACTTGCTGGATATTACAGAAGGTTCGTAGAAAATTTCTCAAGGATTGCAGAGCCAATGACGAAGTTGACACAGAAAGATCAGGACTTTGCATGGACAGAAGAATGTCAGATGGCCTTTGAAGAATTGAAGAGGCGTCTAACAACAGCACCAGTCTTGACTCTTCCTTCAGGGACAGGCGGTTTTGTTGTTTATAGCGATGAGTCAGGTAGTGGCCTAGGATGTGTTTTGATGCAACACGGCAAAGTTATTGCTTATGCATCGAGACAGTTGAAGGTCCATGAGAAGAACTACCCAACGCATGATCTGGAGCTAGCTGCTGTAATATTTGCACTGAAGATTTGGAGGCATTATCTTTATGGTGAGAAGGTGGAAATCTTCACTGATCACAAAAGTCTGAAGTATGTATATACTCAGAAGGAGCTTAACATGAGGCAAAGACGCTGGCTGGAGTTAATGGTGGACTTTGATATAGATCTGCAGTACCACCCAGGGAAGGCGAATGTAGTAGCAGACGCACTTAGCAGGAAGCCTACAGCTTATTTCTTGACAATGCAGCCTGAGCTATTGAGAGATCTACAAGAGCTTCAGATAGAGGTTATTCTACCAAGACAGAGTGGCTTGCTGGCTAATCTGGAAGTGAAGTCATCGCTCGTGGAAAGGATTAAAGAAGCTTTGCCTACTGATGCAAGATTTTGAAGACTCAAAGAGAAGACAGAAGCAGGCATGCAGACGGGACTTCGCATACATGAGGATGGTACATTAAGGTGCGAAGATCGTCTATATGTTCCAAATGGAGAATTGAGACAAGAGCTAATGACTGAAGCCCATAGCTCCATATACTCTGTTCATCCAGGAGGAACAAAGATGTATCGAGATCTAAGGCAGTATTATTGGTGGCATGGAATGAAGAGAGAGATTGCTAGATTTGTAGCTAAATATCTAGTCTGCCAACAAGTAAAAGCCGAGCATCAGAGGACTGCAGGAATGTTGCAGCCGCTTCCCATACCAGAATGGAAGTGGGAACATATCACCATGGACTTTGTCACAGGATTCCCAAGGAGCCCCAGCGGAAAAGATGCGATATGGGTTATCGTGGATCGACTCACTAAGTCGGCACACTTCTTGCCGTTTAGAGTTGGACAGTCCACAGAGATACTAGCCGACATGTATATGCGACAAATAGTAAGATTGCATGGAGTGCCGGTTAGTATTGTATCAGATCGAGATTCGAGATTCACCTCTCATTTCTGGCGAAGTATGCAAGAGAGTCTTGGCACCAGACTAAAATTCAGCACTGCCTATCATCCCCAGACAGATGGTCAATCAGAACGTACAATCCAGATCTTGGAGGATATGCTGAGATCATGTATGTTAGACTTTGGAGGGTCTTGGGAAGATCATTTGCATTTGGTAGAGTTCTCCTACAACAACAGTTACCAGGCAAGCATCAAGATGGCACCTTTCGAAGCGTTATACGGTAGGAAGTGCAGATCGCCAATATGCTGGAGTGACGTCGGAGAGCGTCAAATATTGGGGCCAGAGTTGGTAATACAAACAGTAGAGAAGGTGAAGCAAATCCAGAATCATCTTCGTGCAGCACAGGACAGACAGAAGCATTGGGCTGATACACACCGACGTCCCCTGGAGTTCAAGGAAGGAGAGCATGTATTCCTGAGGATTTCGCCTACCCGAGGTACCATTCGCTTTGGGAACAGAGGCAAATTGAGTCCAAGGTACATTGGACCCTTTGATATTCTGGAGCGCATAGGTGAGGTGGCTTATCGTCTTGCATTACCTCCATCCTTAGAGGGAGTGCATGATGTATTCCATGTCTCATAATTGAGAAGGTATGTGACTGACCCAAGTCACATAGTGGATCATTCTGAGATCGCCGTAGGTCCAAGCCTGAGATATGAAGAGCAACCAGTGGGTATACTTGAAACCAGTGAGAAGACACTGCGAGGACAGACAATTAAACTGGTTCGTGTGGCTTGGAAGCAACACTCTCCTGGTGAATCTACCTGGGAGAGGGAGGATATCATGCGCCAGCGATATCCCCATTTATTCGAGGATACATGTATATCCTAAGTAATTTTTGTAATTCCTATAGTGCTGTTCTAATATTAGCTTTATCTTTAATTGCGAGGACGCAATTTTCTTAAGGGGGGTAGATTGTAATCACCTGAAATTTTAAGAATTTTTAAAATTAATTTTCTGGAATTAAATTAGTAATTTCTGTGAATTTAAAACCTATAAAATTAAAGTAGTCTAATTTAAAATGAATTTTTAAATGAAATTAAATGATATTAAAATGTGATAAAAATTATATTTTCTAGTGTAAAATTAAAAACCGAGCATGGGGTATTTTTTCGGGAATTTATTGGATCCCGGATGAATTTTTAAAGCATTAAAAACAATTATAAAATTTTAACTGATTAATTAAATCAATTAATTAAACCAAACCAATATTTTGAACCAAACCCAGAGTTTTAAACCGGACCGGACCGGACCGGCCGGTCTGACCAACCCGGACCGCTCAGGCTAGTGGGTCGGATCCGGGTCAGACCCGACCCACCTAAACCCGAATCCGACCCGGCCGATTCACCTCTCCCAAACGCCTGCAACCCCGACCCTAACTCTTCCTCTCCGGCCGCCCGTTACACCCGCCGCCGCCGGCGACCCTCCATCTTCGCCTTCCTCCAACGCCGGCCGCCTTCTCTTCCTATTCCGACCAACTCCTGGCCGTCCCCCTCCCCAAGTTCCCCTATTTAAACGCAGCCGGCCGCCTGGGTGCTTCCCCTCTTCCTTTTCTTCTCCGGCGAGAACCTTCTTCTCCGGCCATCCTACATCCCCGCAGAGACAACCACCTCCAGACTTCGGCGCCTCCGCCTAGACCGCCGGACCCGTCCGCCTTACCACCAGCAACCACCACGGACCCAGAACCCCGTTTCAATCGAACCCGAGTTCGACTCTCCTCCGCCAGACGATATCCGGCCGCCGCAGCATCTGAATCCGGCCGCCCAGGACGTCGACGACCACCCAGGACCGGCGCCGCCTCCTCCTGAACCCCAGGCCGACTCCGACAGACATGAACACGACTCAGAACGCGAGTTCCAGCTTGGACACGGATCCAGGACACAACCCTAGTTCAGACGCGTGTCGGACACGATTCGAACTTGGTTTACGGGCCCAGTTCAGGTAACCATAACTTTTTACTCGTAGCTCCGATTTTAATTCCGTGAATTGTATCGCGTAGCCTATAAGACCCTCTCGGTGTCCGGACAAATCGCTCGGGACATCGCGTCCTGTGGTGATCGCACACCGCGATCCAAAAACAGGAAAAACTTAGCCCTGTTCCACTCCGGAATCAAGTACGCCTCGCCAAATGGGACGACTTGGTCGCGTGCGGTCTTCACAGATACGTGCGCGTCGAAGATACGGACGTGCGGGATTTCGCAGAAGCTGATTCGGGTGTGCGTGCACACCGGAATCAACGCGTATCCGCGGACAACGCCCCGTATCCGACTTCTCTGTAATTCGCTGTAACTTAGTGTATACACATCGGATTGAGACGAAACTTGCGCCATCGGACTCGTAGCAATACGATGGTCCTATGGGTCAAGTTTGGTTCGATTCTAGGAACGTTGGAAAATCGCGTGTCGTGGGCCCCACAAGCTCCACCTGACGGGCGATTTTGAGAACGGCTCATCGGAATCCAATTCTGGAAGTTCCGTTGGGTTCGAATCAACGTTCCTGACTCGTTGACACTACGTTGGACTATTTTGGAGACCTTTGACCCTGACTCGATTTTCGGTGCAAAGCGGCCCACATGTGGACCCGCTTTGGCCCAGAAATGTCGTTTTTTCCCTTGTGTCCAAACTGGACTCAAGGACAGACGTTTCTAACTATTTCCTATGTTCTGAGACTGTTGGTAATGTTCATTTCAGCTTTCGGAGGAGTTATTGCTGAACCTACTGTTACAAGGACCGCTACTGGTATTCCAATCCCAGGCAAGTGTACCTTGCCATAAATTGCAGTTTATTAGTTTAATTTATTCTCTTGCTCTATTTTCTGTGACTTGTGTACATGATATAACCTAGGACCGTATGACATACTTAGCGTCCGTTCATAGTCGGGTGCCAACTCTGTATGCGGAGTTGTGTACGTCATTTAGTGATGGTTATTCGAGACCCTTTATATTCTCGTGCTTGGTTATCAAGTACACTATAACCTAGGACACTTGACACCATACATTGACAGAATCTTCCTGAGATATTCAAGGTGATTCTGTGTAGGATACAGGATGGACATAGTTATTATATTCTTAGATTATGACTGTTGCATTAGCTCTGATCTCACGTGACATGGACATGAGACGTGTGGTTACATTGGGTGGGGAGAGACACACAGGCTACAGGCTGTTATATATATATATACTACTATTGTGAGGTTGTAGACTCTCGAGCAGAGCTAGACCACTACTAGATATTGCTGCTACCCGGCTCCCCGACACAGAGCTTGTAGCAGTCTCAGCCTGAGTACTAGTGTTGCTCTCAGTTGCATTTTCACATAGATGGTTATGTAGTTACCCTGTTTATTTCATTTTCTATTTCACTGCATCTATTTTTGGCTTGTATTATTTGTACCTTGCTATGTCCCCTGAGGACCTGGAATGGATGATGTCCCCAGGTTTAGCAGAAGAGCAGTATCCCGAGGTTTACGGGACAGGAGTTGAAGCTATACCAGGAGCTGTTGCTGAAGGAGAACCTAACATAGAAGCAGAGGTGATGGCTGAAGACTTTACTTGAGATTATGATATTTGTACTCTTCAGATACTCTAGTTTTGGACTCTTTTGTTCTGGTCTGATGAACCAGTATATTTAGACTCTCATCGGGTTGTTCCCCGACATACTCTGCTGAGACTGGACTTTGATGTACTTTCTTTATTTGCTGATGTTCTTATTATTCTGTGTGTGGATGAGATTAGATTTTGGAATTATTGTTGTAGACCTATATTACAGCTTAAGTATGTCTGATGGATCCATTAAATTGGGTTTGTCCATTGGTACATGCTGCTGGCCATTATCACGCGTCCAGTCCCTCGGTATTTTGGGACTGGGGCGTGACACTGAGGGTTTAGGGTTCAGGCATGGCCGCGACGGGGGTTATATAGGGTGGTCGGAACAGTATTATCGGTTGAATCCGACTAGGTTTCCGATTAGCATTTGGGTGACGAGTTTGGGTTTTGGGTCCGCGGGTCGGGTTCATATGAATCCGGCCCGACCCATTATTGTTTAAGTGCGGGTTCAGGTCTGCGGGTTGCGGGTCGGGTTTAGATCCGATCCGACCCAATAAGGCTGGGTTCGGTTCAACTGAACCGGGTCTGGGTTGGTTTGGTTTATTTTGAAAATAAACCCGGTTTATTTTAGGGTTTAATTAGGGTTTATTTACATTGGTTTTTAGGGCTTTAAAAATACTTCCGGAGTCCAATAAATTCACAGAAAATTATCCTATGTCCGGTTTTCTATTTTACACCATAAAATATTATTTCTATAATATTTTAATATTAATTAACATTATTTAAAAATCTTTTAATTATAAAATACCTAGATTTTTAATTACAAAAAATCCCAAAAAATTACAGAAAATTATAAAAAATTCAAATTTTCTGAAAAATCAGGGGGCTTACACCCCGCCATATACCAAGTGTACCGAATGGTGCGCATAGCGTAATCGGACACGTGAGAGTTCGCAGAAACTGATTCGGACGCGTGTGCGCGTCAGAATCGGCCAGTATCCGCGGACACATCCCGTGTCGCAACTTTTGTGAAAGTCGCGCACATTTTGTGCCCGCTCGTCATATTGCAACGAAACTTGCTCCACTGGACTCGTGGTAACGTGCTGGTCTTGTGACCCAATTTTCACGCAATTCTGAGACAGTTGACCAGGGAGCCAATTGGCGGGCCCCACGGTTGACTTTTTGGACAAAATTTTGTTCGGCCCATCGGAATCCACATTTGGACATACCGTTGGGTTCATATTGACATCTAGAGTTTGTTTGACCTATAATTTGTCCCATTTAGAGACCTTTATCCTTGGCACATTTTTTGGTGCAAAGTAGGCCACACGTGGACCCCACTTTTATCCGAAATTACCATTTTGCCCCTGTGTCCGAATTAGACGAAAGGAAAGTATTTTTTAGCTATTTTGCTCATGCCGGAAATATTGGTGATGTCTATTTCAGCATCCGGAGACGTTTGTTCGGAGACCTTAGTTCCAGATTTTGTGTCCTTGACATTTGGGTGCGTACACTTTACAGTTTTTTTGCCAGGCAAGTATACCTTGCCATTGTACTGTATTTACATTCCATATGAGACATGCATGTTTATTTCTGCTTATTTTAGTTTATTTATTTTAACTGCTATATAAATTGCGCGTCCAAGGAAACTTGGGTGCAACGACGGTGTCGCTATATTTTTATTTATGTATATGCATTGGACCTACTTTATGAGACTACCCCATCTTCATGAAGCAGTTATGTTTTATTGGCCATGACACTATTCTTACACGAGTGTGAGTCACATGTAGGACACGGACTTGCGTACTCGGCTGGCCACTGGTACGTATAGGTCGTGCGACGGATAGGGATAACTGCCGATAGAAACTTTGCATGCTAGTAGACCTGACAGTTATTAGAGGTTTATCGTGTCATGGACATGACATGCTTAGAGCATTGGGTGGGGAGAACAACAAGTAAGGCATTTGGGCTCCTTTGCACTTTTTTTCTTGTAACCCGTACGCTCCGCCGGAGATGCGCGGTCATGATGACCACTATATATTATATATTATCAGGCGGCCTCTGCCGTTTAAAAGACGACATGCTTTGTAGGCCCCTGGATCTCCAAGAGAACCATGCCAATTCTATTTTAGCCAGATAGCCCACTTGGTGGAAAGTTGTTCTCAAACTGCATTCACTTAGACGGTTAGGCGACCCCATTGGATGTTTACACTTCAGTACTTTATTGGCATGTTTATATGTATCTTGTTACGTCTCTTCGAGGACCTGGTACCTTTCCAGATATAGATGAGCAGGAGTACCCACAGGAGTATGGACCTGGACCTGACGCTACCTATCAGACTGAGGAGGTCTTACCTTCGGATTATATGTGATCCATTACAGCTGTTTAGAGATTCTAGTTGCTATTCTTTTCGAGATATTATTCTGATATTAGAGTTTATTCTCTTCTCTCTTTAGTAGTTTTGGTTATAGTCGATTTGTAGTGGATTTGTTTCCACCCGACTATCACACTTTGAGATTTCTTATTTGAGACCGCTTATTTGATATTCAGTTATTGATTTCTATTTATCTATTATTTGTGCTGTGGATGAGATATAGATTGCGTGTGACTTGTTGTGACAGTATATTACCACTGTGGATTGGATATTCATATACAACGTACGTGTGTATATGGTTTCCATATATTGGAGTTCGTATACATACGCCTGGCGTGTTACGTATTCCTAGTCCTACGTATTTTGGGACTGGAGCGTGACAAAAGGCGATAGTTTCGCACGAATGTGTCTATAGCATTTTGAAGTTTTAGTAAATGGATGTAATGTACATGACGATTATCTTATTTTGCGTCCACTTTTGTAAGCCTGTGCGACAACTATCTGACTCATTCAAGAGTTTATAAAAGATGTCCATTATCAATAAAGAGAACTTTTTCATGTTTCAACATTGTGTTTCAATTATTTGCGTACTCTGAATATGTGCTCGTTATATCAAATACCTTGGCTTTGTGCGTTGCACAACCTAGGCATGCACGACGTCACGTCCGGGGGACGACTATCGATTCCTCTTAATAATTTTGTATCTAAAATATAATTAGTATGTACCATGGGACTTATTTAATACAAAATAATTGTGGTGTAGCGATTATTATGTTAGACTTGCATGCTAGTGTTCCTTACTTCAATATTTGGTTGTAACATTTTTTAATTTACTTTTATTTTAGTTTTTTTAAATATTTTTTCATAAGCTCTTGACTGTTTTCAGAATAATAGTTGGACGACGGAGAAAATGTTAGCTTTATGTTTACAATTTCGAAAGTAGCATGAATATACGATCCTACCACTTCGTAGGTTGGAGTCATACTTTCCAATGAAATGTGCCTGAAGGTGTATAATGGGCCGGGCGGCCCGGAACTCGGCCCGGTCAATGCCGGTCTGGACGGACCCGGACCCGGTCAATGACCCGGACCGGCTCGGTCTACCCCCTCCACGGGTCCGGTCTGGGTCGACAAAATTGGCCCGTAAGTCCAGCCTGGGCCGGGTGCACAACAGTGTGTGTATATATATAATATAAAAAAAATTTAATTTTTTTTAGAATACTTTTTTTTTTGTCCAGGTTGTACAATAAATTTTTTTATAAAACCAACTGACTAGGGTAGTAGTCATTTGTGCCAAATAAATCACCTATGGATATCTATTTAAAGAGTATATCTCCTTTCACCCATATGTGTAACCGATATAGGACTAAAAGTTCTCTTTACATATGAAAAATTTCAACCATGTGCTACATAAAAATAAGAACATTTGCTAGTTCCCTTTTATTCATTTAGTTCCAAATGGACTGCACATACGGATGAAAGGAAAGATGCTCTTTAAATATAGATCAATATGTGATTTCTTTGGCACAAATGACTACTACACTAGTCAGTTGGCTTTATCAAATTTTTTTTTACATCTTGCCATTTGAGTTAGCGAGAATTATAAATTTTTTTACTAACAAATAACTTATAATTTTCTATTTATTATATAACTTATATTATATATAATATATAGAAAATAAAAAATTGGGCAGCCCGGCCCAGCCCAACCCAGAACCGGCCCGGACCCAGCTCGGTCGACCCGGACCGCCAGCCATCGGGTCATGGGCCCGGGCTGGTTCGGCCTTCAGCGCCTATGGGTCGGGCCGCCCTGGACCGGTCCACGCATGGGTTTGAACCCGGATCGACCCGAACTCGGTCAAAATCGGTTAAATCGGATCTCGGGTCGCCCTGGCCCGGCCCATTACACACCTTGAAATGTGCCCATGACAAATCGGGCCGGGGACGGGTCAGTGGTCACAAGTGTCCAGACAACAACCCTAAATAGAGATCAGCCGAGGAAGCAGAATCTTGCCTATTTTTTAAAGGCACATCAAGTCCTTCCAATAGATATGACTGTCAAAAATTTCAACAGTCCTACCTATTGGAAGGTCTGTCAAATTTTGTTAACAATCCTAAATCTTTAGTTCTGTCAAATTAGTTCTGTCAAATTTTTTGACAGTCCTTTCAATAGGAAGGATCGTAAAAATGTTGACAATCGTACCAATATGTAGTACGTAGAAATTATGACAATTATAAGGAGTAACTTTTGATGTGGCTTCCCGTAATCTTTTATTCCCCACCATACAAATATCCAATAAACCGAGAAACCGAAAGTAGTTATGGATCAATTCCTTCGAAATTCCAGAATTCTATAGAGAGAGAGAGAGAGAGAGAGGGAGAGAGGGAGAGAGAGAGAGAGAGAGAGAGAGAGAGAGAATGGCTGGCGAAAGAGAGATCGAGGAGGAGACCCGGGACCAGATGATGCAGAACTTGTTCGGCGAGCAGTCGGAGGAGGAGGACGAGGAGGAGGTCGACTCCGAGCACGACGCCGCCGCCAACCACTCCGATTACCAATCGGTGAATCCTCCTTAGTTTTGATAATTTTGGGGTTTTTTAGATCGATTTGTTATTTTTTTCCAGTAATTTTAGGGCTTGATTGATTATGAAGAGTCTAAATTTAGGGTTTTTAATTTTATCAAGTTTGAGGAACCGATGGTTATTCTGATGGAATTCTGTCATTTCTCTAGTAACTTATACCAATGTAGCTGGAATTTCAAGGGAATTCCTTTTAATTACGACATCATCCGGAATTCGAGCTGGTTTGGAAAAAAAATAGTTTCTTTTACTTACTTTCTGCTGATACTGAACCTTATGGCAATACTTGGAAAGAATCCAAGAATCATAATTTTATGGCTACTCTAAATTTTAGGTTTTTTATTTTGTAAGTTTAAAGAATTGATGGTTTTTTTCTGTTTAGTTCTGCCATTTTGTCTAGTAATTGAACAAATGTTACGGTTTGAAAAAAAACAAATGTAGCTGGAATTTTGGGGAATTCCTTTTGGTTAGGTCAAAAACTGGAATTTTGATGGATTGTAAAAATTAGGTTCTTTTACTTGCTTTCTGCTAATTTTTGGTATTCTGATCAATTTTAAATTCCATTAATTTTAGGGCTCGATGATTGATTACGAAAAATCTAAATATTAGATTTTTTTATTATAATATGTTTGAGGAATTGATGGGATTTTCTAGTGGAACTCTGTCATTTTGTCTAGTAACTGAACTAATATTACGGTTTAAATACAAATGTAGTTGGATTTTAGGGAATTATTTTTTATTGGTCAACATCGGGAATTTCATCTGGTTTGGAAAAAATAGGTTCTTTTACTTTAACTTATACTGAGCTTATGGCAATAGTTGGAAAGAATCCGAGAACAATTCATAGTTCATCTTTTCTCAGATTTTTTTTAAAGAATCCTAGGTCGTGTATATTTGTTATTCAAGCTTTAACATGCCTATATTTATTGTTTTTGCTAATTTTGGGAATATTTATATCTTGACGTGTATGTTATTTTCCCTAAATTTTACGGCCTGGTTGATTATAAATAATATATATTTTAGGGTTTTAGTTGTACCAAGTTTGAGGAATTGGTTGTTCTTCTAGTGGAAATATGTCATTTTCACTAGTAAATGGACAAAATTGATACCAAAAATAGAAATGTAGCCGAGGATTTTAGGAAATTCTTTAACCAAGTAGAAGCAATGAACATATAGATGAACTTTTGTGGTCAATTTCCACGGTTTTACGGAATTCCAGTGCATTGGAAAACTTAGGTTATTTATTTAGTTTCTGTTGATACTGAATCCTACTAGTTGTTTTCGCTAATTTTGGAAATATTGTATATCTTGATCGAAATGTCATTTTCCCTAAATTTTAGGGCCTGATTGATTGGGGCTTGAGTTGTACCAAGTTTGAGGATTTGATGGTTCTTCTGATGGAAATCTGTCATTTCCTCTAGTAAATGGACAAAATTGATACCAAAAGTAGAAATGTACCAGAGAATTTTAGGGAGTTCTTCAGTCTAGAAGAGGTGTAGAGCATGTGAATGAAATTTTGTGGTTGATTCCATGCTTTTACGGAATTCCAGGTGCATTGGAGAACTTAGGTTATTTATTTAGTTTCTGTTGCTTACTGAATCCTATGGTAATATTTGGAAAGAATCCAAAGTCAAGTCATAGTTCATGCATGTATTTGGCATTTTTGTAGATATTCATGGGGAAGTTATTTCCCCTAAATTTAAGGCTTTATTGATTCAGAACTGTCTAATATTATTGTTTTATTTATACCAAGTTCGTTGAATTGATGGTTCTTCTTCTAGTGGAATTTAGATTAATAAATATTAGGGTTTTAAATACAAATGTAGCATGGATTTTTAGGGAATTCCTTTAACCAGGACAATGTCTGTCATGGAATTTCAGGCGATCGTAAAACTTAGTATTTTTTTTACTTGTTTATAAGATGGACTAGAGTAGGGGTGAGCAAAAAATGGTTTTGGGCCGAAAATCGACCCGAACCGACCCAAAATAACATTTCGGGTCGGGTTCCATGAAAACAGGTCGGCTAACGGTTTTAGAAATGCATATATTTGGTTTTTCGGTTCGGATCGCGGGTTTGGAGTTCGATTTCTGACCCGAACCAAAAACTGAATTTATGTATGTAATTGTGGTTCCACCCCTCACATTGTATATATGGAAAAAAACCCTAACACTAAACATTCTCTCTCCTCACTTTCCTTCACAACACCGCTCTCTCTTCCCTAGCGCCATCTCTTTTCTTATTTCCGAACCCCAAATCTTCTCTCCACTCCTAGAGACTAAACCTTCTATGTCCTCTCCTCTTCTCACTACTTCCGCTCGGCCCAGATGACCGCAGAAGGATGTCGAACCCCGTCGACGAATACCGCACTCGGCTCCTCGACGAAGACCCCCCCCCCCCCCCCCGGCATCCCACAGTGGGTGGAGGTGAAGGTGACGAGGAGGCACTTGTCTACTAAACCGCTTCGCGAGGCGGAGGAGTGGGTTGATGTGGTCGTCCTCGGGCCCGCGCTCTTTGACGGAGATGACCCTCCTCCACGGAGATGACTCTCTTTCAAGATCAAGGTGGTGCAGAGAGGAGTAATGCCTCATCCTCGTCCTTCACTTCTTACAACAACAACAACTTTCTCGAGCTTCTCCGGGAGTTACTTGAGTACTGAGAGTTCTCCCCACATCACATGCATCTTCAGAGGATGCAAAAGCAATGTTCTAAAGTTTGGCTTAGGTGGCGCCTAGGCGCTAGGCGGCTGTCGACCACATCGGAAACCCCCTAGTCCGCAGTCCTAGGCGGGTTTCAGCCCTAGGCGGCTCAAAATTTTCAAAAATAAAAAATTTAAATTTCAAATTAAAAAAATTTAAAAATTTAAAATTTTAAAATTTCAAATTAAAATAAAAAACTTAGCTGCGACGGCAGCTGCTGGTGTTGCTGCTAGCTTGCTGGTGCCGGTGCCGGTGCCGGTGCCTGCTGGTGGTGGTGGTGGAGGCTGAGGAGAGGAGAGAGGCTGAGGAGAGGGAGAGGAGAGAAAGAAAAGAAGAGGTGAGAAGAGATGATGAGGAAAGGAAAAAAAAATATGGTCAAGGTCAAGAATCAAACCGGTTACCCCCTCTCTTTTGAGAGAACTATACTCTCCACTACTAGCCAAAATGACAAAGATGGTTTGTGTTTTAATTGACAATACATAATATATATGGAAGTAACACGTATATAAAAGAAACTTAGGCGTCGCCTGGGCGCTAGGTGGGCCTCCGCCACACCGACTCTGCCTAGTGATTTTTAGAACATTGTGCAAGAGTGATGAGAGTTGCTTGTTACAAAATATGTACATGGATTGAAAATTTGTAAGATCATTTTGTATATCTATATTCAACAAACCATGCTATTTTTTTCTTCTCATATTTTTAGGATGCTTTATTTTTTTTGGCTAATTTGCGTTAAATACCATTTAAGTTTGCTTTTGGTCGATTTTTTGGGCTAATTTGTGCCGAATACCTTTTTTGGAGCTAATTTGCATTAAATCTTAGAAGAAACCGAACCGACCGAAAACCGAAACGTTTTGGTCGGTTTTCATAACAACGGTTTGGTTTACGGTTTTGGAAATTACGGTTTACGGTTAAGTCGGTTTTGAGAAAAATGGTTCGCTCCGAACCGTTGCTCACCCTAGACTGGAGTGTCCGTGATGATTCTTCTTGTGGAATTATGCCATTTCTCTGCAATTATTGCTCTAAATTTCACTTGCCAGTTACAGTGTCTTAACCTAGGAAGTGTTAGTATTTTTTGACAATGGCTTTGGAGGAAGAACAAAACATGGACTGCGACGCTTTGGATCATTGTCTAGTATTTTTTGACAATGGCTTTGGAGGAAGAACAAAACATGGACTGCGACGCTTTGGATCATTGTCGCTAAAGCAATTTTCGCTCCCACTATGATGCAGTAGGGACACCAAAATTGGGACACCAAAATTGGTGTGTCCGTCTCTTATTCATGTCTGTGCAATATAGGTCTAAACGCAGCATAGGATTTAAAAGTTTTAGATTAATAAAAGATTCAAGTGTTTATGGTACCAAGAGATTAAATCCCGTAACTCAACGGAAAGCATTCAACAACTCAAAAGAGAGTTAAAAAATATATTATGCCAATTTTAGTATAACTTTTTTCTACGATGATAACTCTCAAGATTATGCTCAGTTTGTTTGCCGTGTCAAACTCTCGGGGTTTTATATTTTGTTTTCCTCTGATGAGGACTTTGACATCTCAAGTACTTTGTATAGTATGAAGAGAACTTTTGAAAAGCCTTCCAAGGTACAAGGAATTTCAAATCTTGGTTTATTCGCGAACATGTAACCATCCTTCTAGTATTGTTTCAAGTGGAGTTTCTTTTATAGGTTTATTAAACCGAACTAAACTCCAATTGAGACGATAATTCAAAAATAGATGTTATTCTTAGGGGCACTATATTATTCGATACATGGATCACTGTTCATCTACATTAAGCTTAATGCATTACCAATTTACCATAGTTTATGATGATTTCCCCCCTTAAATAAATCTAGCAGAATAGCATATATTATTGCTGCTTTTGAATGTATCCTTACTGTTTTTTTTTAGTTTTCTACATTCCCTCTGAGTGTTGTTCTCGTCTTTTTTCAGGATGAGGGAGGGGGTGAGGCAGACATCGAGGGTGAAGGCGAAGGTGAAGGTGAAGTTGAGGGGCAAGGAGAAGTTGAAGTGGAAAGCGAAGGGGAAGCTCATAATGTAGATCAGGACCAGGGAGAGAGTGAGGGGGAAAGGGTTCAGAGTTCTCCAGAAAGAGAAGGTAGTTACCAACAAGAAAGTGAAGGCAAAGGGGCTAAAAGCGAAGAAGGATATGAGCAAAGGGTAGTGACAAGTAGGAGAAGAGGAGTGATTGCTAGTGAATCCGAAGGATCTGAAGATATCCAGTATGCTGGTCATGAAAATGAAGATGAGGAGATTGATCAGGCAAGGAAGCCGAGGTAAGAAATCACTTGTACATTTTCCAGCCGCATCTATGTTCTTATCAATTTCTTCCACGCACAGCTGATTGTATGCACCTCGTTTCATAGTAACAAAAGTGAACTTGTTAAATTCTAACAGTTTATGGTTCTCTTTATTTTTTGACTATAAAACGTGCATATACATCATTTTATTATATTATTTTTAGTTCAGACTAGTGGTTCAGAATGTTAATTTTGGTAGCTGATATAAATCAAACATGCTTCCAAATAGCACATCCTTAGTGTAGCCTTACTTCTTATCTGAAGCATCCAATTCTGCAGCAGGCCAATGGATGATTTAAAAGACGATGAAGCTGTTCGTAAGGTGTTTGGTGATTCTGATGACGATGATGAACAAGCTGAGTACAGTGCTCAAAATGAACTAGAACATGATTCACATGTAAGACTAATACTCTAAATCTTCTCCTCTATCATTTGTGATTGTGCTTTATATTTAATTATTAGTATTGCTGTTATTTTGGGCTTCTATGGACCTGATAGGGTACCTTTTCATGTGAACGTAATGTTCATCCTGTAAGATCTAATGTAATGCTATCTTTTAATCGTAAGGGACCAATTAGTTACAAAGATATCTGGTTATATAGTATTTATGAAGTTACAAAATTACTTGCAAGCTTTTCTAATTGGCAGCTATACAGACTGCCTATGTAAAATTGTTTAATATTATATACATTGGTGAGATATCATTTAAACAGGTTCTTTTTTTATCTATGCACCTCAAATCTAAACTATTTCGACATATCTCCACAAATATTATTAATTGCATTCATGTCCATTAAAATTGTCCACAAATACACACTTCTTGACATACCACATACCACTAAACTTGTTTTTTATGTATGCACCTCAAATCTTACCTGTTTCCCCCACAAATCTTGTTAATTACACCCCAAGAATTGTTTTCACTTGTTTGATATAGGCGTCCCTCATTGGAGTCCCTGTAAGACTAGTTTTATGTGATTTAAGGTGGGTACAAGTAAACAATAAGATTTGTGTGATTGATGCTGAAAAAGGCACACTTTAGAACTTTTTTAAGTAACCCAATTCAAAACAGTACTTATAAGGAGTCGGATCCATAAGGTATGGTTAAAAGTGGGTAAGATCAAATGAAACTTGGATGGAGTAGGGATCATTAAGGAACCTTCTATACTAGAAATTATTGTTTTGGATGGTAACAATTGACATGCTCCACTCCAATTTGGTCGGTGAAGGCTTATTATTAGTGCTTAGGACTTATGATAAAATTTTAATAGTAACATGACATTTGATCACAGGCTTAGGATCAGTAAGCTAGCATTACTATTTTCAGTTTCACTGGGTTAGGTTAACATTTCCATATATCTCGTGAGGGAATTTGTTTATACTTCAATCCTGCTCAAGATGATTAATTTCCTGAAATTAATTTTTTTACTTCAACTTCCCATCAAATCAGCCCATGTTCCATATTGGTATTTCTCATTCAACTATGCAACATTCTGTATTTCCTTTTATTCTATTGTTCTGATAGTGACATTGTTTCTTATATCAGAGATCTCCATTGGAGGACGATGGAGGTTATGAGAAAGATTTGAGAGAAGAGGATGTAGTGCCTGATGAAGATGCACAATTCGAGTCAGAAGATGAGCGCTTTGAACATAAACCAAAGGAGAAGCCAGTTGGTCCTCCTTTAGAACTGGAAGTACCACTTCGCCGTCCTCCAGGCCATCCTGATAGGGTGAATATCTATGATCTTCCTTTTCTCCAAATGCCATGTTACCTTCGCATAATCTTTTCTAAAGTCGTTCATCTTTGGATGGGGGTTATTACTGACTACAAAGCCTTTACAGATTAGTTTTACTTGTCTCAGACAATTCAAAGGATTATTATGAACTTGGTATCATGTCTTTAGATTGGTTTAGTGAAAAGTCTATATGCTGATAGTTGCAAGCTATTTGTCTTGTCACATCCTTTCACTGAAGCATCCAACGGTCTTTGCTATTTGAAATCCTACTTTATACATGTTTAGTTCTCTACTTTCTAGTACATGAAACTTTTGAAGCATTTGGTGAGAATTGTTGCACATCTGATTCGGAATATCCATTGCATGTCATATATCTGAGGAACAATGAATAAAGTGAATTATTCAACATCTGACTCCAAATATCATTGCACTTATCGCATGTGAATACTGGTGAATAACATCTATAATTATGCTTTATTGTTTTAGGAAATAAAATAGGAATAAAAAAGGATACTTTTATTTCTTGATGGCCAAGCTTAGTTGCTTACCCTTTTTTGTCTTCATTACTTCTGTCTGCTCCATATATTGTTAGACATGGAGCCCTAATAAAATTATGTCAATATTTTTATAATGTAGACTTTCTCAACATGGTACCACATTAGGAGTGATCTTGGTCGTTCCCATCCACCCTCCATCCAGTTAAAACCATTCATGGATTCTCCTCACAAAACACTATCCCAACCTCGCAACCTCCATCCTCTTCCCTAACATACTTGGAATCCTAACCCCAAAACCCACAATAACCAAATCTAATTCTTCTAAACATTTGTCTTCCATCTCTAATAAAAAAGAAAAGAAAGAAAATAAAATCCCTCCCAATCTTCTCGATTTCTCTTATCCACCTCATAGCCACAACACCTATTTAATCTTCTACTTAAAATCCCCAAATCTACACCAACTCCAAAAATCATCGTCTTGTCACCGATCGTACCAACATATACTTAAACGTTTACTGCTCCTACTGGAAAATCCGACAAGCTCCTTGTCTCCATCAAGGAAACTACGACTATTAGAATTCCTTTCATGAGATTGGAACGTCAAAAACACAACCTTAGACCCCGTCGTTGTGCTGTCCAGCTTCCTTCCCAACAATGGCCACCAGTCTCAAAGATGACCCACCTCCCAACGTCGCCGATTGTCCAGATCCACATTCAAAAGCATCATTAACTCTTTGCAACAACATGTCTCCAATGCGTGTTGACAACAGCTCTATCACGATAGCTCACCTTCTTCCCCACCACCATTGGCCGCCATTGTTGGCCGCCAGATTCGAGCTCCTAGTACCTCCATAGATGCGATACTGGCTGCAAATCCTCCCCAAATTTGTCGACCTGGATGGCTCCTCCACGACTCTAGGCCCAAGGGTGGGTCAAATTCATGTTTGCTACCTTGCCAACTTTGCAACCATTACATTTGTTAGTGGTTCCTCTCGATCATCAACAGGCTGTCCTACTACCGAGAACTCATTGCTTTCAAGCTCTATCTCCGACCTTGGTGTATTTTTTTATTTTATTTTTCATATAGCTTTGCTCCGTTTATATAAAAAGTGTGACAACAAGACATATAGAAGAAGGCAAAGAAAAAAGATCTCAGGCCTCTGCCCCCAATCCTCGACTAAGGGGACTTCACCACCCTCGCCACCCTACTTGTCGACCTCACTCTTGGTTCCCCTTTCCTAAATTGGTCACTAGTCACTCTCATGCCGACAACTTAAGACTCGTTAGCATCACCCACTCACACGCCCTATATGGCCGAAACTCGGACTCTCTCTTGCGTCATAGATGGTTGCAAGTTAAACTCTCTCGCATATCCCAAATGATTGTAACTCAAACTCTCTCGCACATTCTACATGGTTGCAACTTGGACTATCTCGTGTGTCCCAGATGTCCGCAACTCAGACTTCCTTGCGCACCCTAGGTGACCGCAATTTAGACTCATGCAACTCCTCCTAGATGGCCGCAACTTAGACTCTTGCGTGCACTAAATGGTCGCAACTCAGTCTGTTGGTTTTACGGTTTCTCTCCAAGCTGAACTTGATTGTTCTAAATCCAAATTGTGGGGGAGTGTAGGAAAGAAAGTAGGTTTATTTTGATTCTTGATGGCCAAACTTAATTGCTGGCTACTTTGTCTTTCACTTTTGTATGCGCTATATATCGTAAGGCCTATAGTCGTAATGAAATTATTCCAATATTTTCACAATGTAAGTTCTTCCTCAGCAGTTGTTATTTTGTTTAATGGATGTGCTGATTTGGGGCCTGTTCTGTTAGTTGCTTGGATTGAATTCCATGATTAGTCAAAATCTTGCCGTTTATACTTGGGTTTCTTGGGATTGTGCAATTCTTATTCTTCTACTGAAAGGTAGAGAATTGGTCTCTCTCAAACAATGCGTCAAAACCAATTCCTGGGATTTAGAAGCTATTAGCAGATGTGGTGGGCGCATGTTCCAGTTAACAGAACACGGAAACTATGAATTTTACCGTCCCAATTGGACTATGTTAACTGTGATTGCAATCGCATGATTCTCAGTTCTTACATGTAGTTCCAATTCCAAGCATTCAAAATTAATTCCAAGCATTCAAAATTTCAAATAGACCAGATACCCCAAAGGCCCAAAGTATAACTACATGTGTAGTTTGTTTCAAAAGGAAAGTTTTTCCCTGTTGGTCATTTATTGTGGTGAGGGTCCTTCATTAATGTGTTATAAACTTTGATTTGCAATCTTCTTGTTTTTAACATTTTTCTTTACACAGATGAACCTGATTCGCGTATCTAACATCATGGGCATTGAACCAAAACCTTTTGACCCCAAGACATTTGTTGAGGAGGATGTATTTGTCACAGATGAATCTGGAACTAAGAAGCGCATACGTCTTGAAGACAACATAGTGCGCTGGAGAACTGTCAAGAATCGTGACGGCACAACCTCTGTAAGTGATGCATTTACGTTGCTGATTTGTCAAATTTAGTGTAAATTTCTCTACTTCAATTAATTGATCTTGCTACATCTTGTAACTGTAAAGTTCGTCTTTTGTGCACGACGTTGTGACTCTGCAATGCATAAATTTATCGTCCTTTTATGCCGTGGACCTTCGGGTATTGTTTCTTTTCAGGCAGCTCTTTACTGGCTGTATCAAGTAAACTTCATAATTTGATTTTGGGCTATGCTAAACTTCATAATTTTGATATAATGTCCAAATCTTTTGCTTTTCCCTGTTCTCTTGATATAAATGGAGGACAACATGAGATACTGTATACAACTTTAAGTAGCCAGGACTTACAATCTCAAGTGAGTTGGAAGTTCAAGAGTGTTTTGTTGACCTAGCAGTTAGAGTAAAATGCAAGGACATCGATGTTACTTGGACTTGTAGAGGTAACAGACATTTGCCAACATAATTCTGATCAATGATAAACAAAGTAATAAACCTGTCATAACTTTAGAAAGTGGAGGAGCTAATAAGATAAAGCTAAAGTAAGTACTTGGACTTACGATCTCAAGTGAGTTAGAAGTTCCTTGTTGACCTAGAAGTTGAGTAAAATGCAAGGACATCAATATTACTTGGACTTGTAGTGGCAACAGACATTTGCCAACATTATTCTGATCAATGATAAATAAAGTAATAAACCTGTCACAACTTTAAAAAGTGGAGGAGCTAATAAGATAAAGCTAAAGTAAGTACTAATCAAAATAATGCATGATTAAGAACCATTTGATTAGAACGAGTTATATAATCATGCATGTTGATTACATTGCAATTGAAACTGTGCAAATTTGAACAACATCATGCTATCTAGTTGTGTTCAGAATCTTCAGATAGTCTAGAGCATGCCTTTACCATGTGCACCTTTGTCTTTGCTGACCCTCTATTACTGTAATTGTTTTATTATATATATATGTTTCTATTGAATTATTACCACACAGAGGCATAGTTTACATGTTTTATTATTTGTATTTCTCTTTTCCTTTAGATGTTGATGAGAATTTTGTTGTAGTAAAACCTTTGCTCTTGTTGTGCTAATAAACCTCTTTAAAAAATTCCAAACTGTAGATTGAAAGCAATGCACGTTTTGTGAAGTGGAGTGATGGAAGTATGCAGTTGTTAATAGGAAATGAAGTTCTCGACATTAATGTCCAAGAGGCACACCATGATCAAACCCATCTCTTCCTTCGGCATGGAAAGGTTGGTTTTTCTTATTCTATGAAGCTACTACTTCATGAGCTTTACTCATCAAATTGGTGTCTTAACCAAATAACCTTCCTTTCTTAGATTGTTGTGTAAGCTCTCTTGAATGTTGTTGCCAACTTTCAGTTGATATTTGAATGTGACTGCAGGGTATCTTGCAATCTCAAGGGAGGCTCTTACGGAAGATGAGGTTTATGCCATCTTCTTTATCATCAAAGTCTCACAGACTACTGACTGCTCTTGTTGATTCACGTCATAAAAAAGTTTATAAGGTGAAAAACTGTATTACAGACATTGATCCAGAGAGAGAAAAGGAGGAGAAGGAAAAGGTAAGCACTCTTTTAAATCTTCAAGATGCATGTGAGGAAATGGATTGTTCACTAGCCACATGTCCACTTGATTGCTGACCCAGAGTACTAGTTGAAGCTTATTGCTGAAGATGCAACAACTTACCCTGTTAATTACATGTGTACTTTTAGTTGTAATCTGGTTTGCAACTGAATGACTGAGTCTCTATATGACCTCCCTTTACCTTTTCATTTGGAATACATTGCTATTGTAATGATCCTGATCATTATCTCCCCTTTTGAAATCTAAAAGCTTCCAGACATTTTACTTCTGAAGCTTAACTCTATAGATGTAAATTTGGGTTGTAATTTGTCTCAATTGGAAGATCTTGTTAAGATGTCCTGTTAATTGCCCAATTCTTTTGGTTTGCACTGTTCATTTTTTTGAGTTTGGATAACACCAAAAGAGAAATACTATGAACACGTCATGTTAGATGCACTAAAACTTCTTTAGGATATTGCTGACATTATTAGTATATGCATCTTGTAATGATTTTATCATTGTATATTTTGGATAAAGTAGATTGATTTGTCTAGAAAATTGTATCCTACACTGCCCTTGCCTTCCTATTTAACTAACTTTTTGGATCAAGGCATAGTTACGATTTATTACTGCTTCAAAGCAGTTCTAGTTTTGAGGATATCATTGCTTTTTTGGCTCTCATAGAGATGGAATGCAATTCCTCTTTAGCAAAGAGTGTCACTTTACCTGTTTGTTACACTCTTTCTAGTCTAGGGGAACTTGGAGCATGCTCCTTGGTCGCATGCACTTAACTGCATGACCCAAAAGGTCGTCGTAGGCCTACCTCCTAGACAGCTGGCATTTTAGGTTTTATGGTACCTTTGGTAGGAATTGGTACCAACACAGTGGCTTAATGTCGGTTGACAGATAGTCATAAAAGCTGTTAATTCTTTGTGCGACCTTTATCGTGCATATGCTGATGGGAGAAGGCTTAGTTGTTGATTCAACCCAGTTTTAACTGCAATCATAGAACCTGTATCATGACCCATGCTACAAGCACTCTATAAAGTACAACTCATCTTATTCAAGAGATATTTTCCAAGGTTCAAAGTTGGTATTGAAGCAGTATCAATCTCACCCAATGAGTTCTGTGTGGAAAACTTCCGACAGTTTTGGCAGTTTGGAATGGGAGTATCGAAATAATAGGGTTTAGTAATTCGGAAGAAACTTAAAAAATGTTAAGGACTTACTAAAGTCTAGTTAATAAAGGGTCAAAGTTTAAACACCATTTAATAAATTATGTATGTTATTTTGGTTTACGTGAATGAGCGACAATTTGCTATGGACATGATTGTTGCATAACTTGATTGGCAACTTATCATATGTTGACGTGGAATTTTTTTTAAAGCATGGAAATGGAAATAAAACCGATTCAACTACATAGATCAGCCAGTTTCAGTAAAATTTCAAAGAAAGGGGGGGGGGGGGGGGGGGGGCTAGTTTTGGCCTATGTTACCTAGATTCGGGTACGGGTACATATCCAAGAGTTGGATCCTTCAAACTCATAATTGAAGGACACACAGACTCGGCTAAAAACGATCCAAATTTTGGATAAAGGTACGGGGATATGATTATTAAAAATAAATACATTTGAATATGGTTTCATAAAAAGACATCATATAATTAAATTTGTATGATTTCATAAAAAGACAATTGTAATAAAGTTTGCATTGTTTCATATATTTAAGCTTATAATTAAATTTGCATGATTTCATAAAAAGACATCATGTAATTAAATTTGTAAAATTTTATAACTTTACTACCAATCCACCATATTAAAATAAACTATCTACTTCACTACCACATTAAAATAAACATCTACTTCACTACCAGTCTTCCGATTGTCACCATAAAGGACCATGAATGATCCGATTGTCACTATAGATGATCAGATACGGATTCCTTACCTATACCCATGTCCTACCAGGAGGACACGGGTACTTCTCCTAAAGTGGAGAGTCCGGGTAACATAGGTTTTGGCCTTGTTTCTAGAAGTTTCTGATACCTTCCGACCAATTTTGAAAAATTCGAGAAGTTTTTATTAATCTAGGAGATTTTGTTCAGAACTTGCCTATTTCGGCTAGTTTTGACAAATTTTAGATAGTTTCTGCGAGGTTCATGAATTACAGCTGGCTGTGCTGAAACATGCTCGAGTTGCAGAAACTTTAATGATTTTATTGTGCAATCCTGGGTCATGTTGTCCAGATCTTATCTTATATGGCTGGTCTCAAAATAAAAGCCTCGTAATTTTCATGGAATTGATTGATCTTACTTTGAGCCATTAGGACTGCAAATACTGCATACTAGTTTAACTGTTGGAGCATCATGTACCACTTCCTACATATAAGTAGCTGGAGTTTTATATGTTCTTCAGAAATTGAAAGATGAGTGTCGTTTACTGTAGAATCATGATATCGTGTATTGTAGTTTCAGAAACTTGCTTTTTTGACTATACACTTCCATGCCATAGCTGTTAGTAAGCACGAATGCTATAAATGCACTTGATGGTTGTCTTAGTAAAACTACAACAACAAAGCCTTGATCCAAAATTCAAAATTTTTTAGGTCATTTGTTTGAGTCCTTTCTTCCATTCACCTCTATAAGGCCCATGCCTTTTGTAACACTAACAAAACCCATATCATTATTTAAAACTTCAATCCGTGTTCTTTTGGGCCTACCTCTAGTCCTAGCGGTTCCTTTTGACTACTTATCTTATCGCTCCTCATCGAAGCATCTATTGGTCTGCGTTGTACATGATCTATTGGTCATCGTTGCACATGTCCAAACCTAATTGGCACCACCTCTAACAATTTTAAGTCATAATTGGCTCCTTTTAAGACAATTTTCTCTGATCTTGTCCTCTATTGACGCTACCTTTAACTTCCCACAATATTTTTTATCCTATCTTTTAATGTATTGCCGCTCATCCATCTTAGCACTCATTTCGGCTACACACTAATTTTTTGCACATGTTTCTTAATTGCCAAAATTTTGATCCATTAACTATCGCTGGTCTTATAGGAATCCTATAGAACTTCCCTTTCAACTTCAAAGGTATCTTCCAATTACTAGGTACTCCATAAGCACTCCATTTTAACCATCTTGCTTTAATTCGATGGATGACATCCCCCTCAATTCTCCATCATGGAATGATTGATCCTAAATACCGGAAACTATAATTCCTAGGTTTCGCTCGTCCATCTTCACCCTGTAATTGAATTGGCAGCCCACAAACCTCCCCTATTTATAATCAAATCCAGTCCTATATAGAAATTATTCTTGAGAATGATTCAGATTTTTTACTATTATTGTTCTACAGTAAGTGACCAAGGAGTTTTTTTTTTTTTACCAATTTCAGTTTTGATCATAATCATTTCATTGCTGAAACAGCATTTGTTATAAATGTTACCTAATCCTCAATGTGTAAAGCTACATGTTGTGTACAATAAGTCAATAACTCAATTCTCCATGAATGCCATATTGGTCTTGAAGGATCGCATGCATGCTAGATCCTCTTAATCTTCAGAATGAGCTCGATCCTCTGAAATTTTTCTCAAATTTGCTGCATTGGGCATGTACAAGGCTTTAAACATTAGCGCCAGTTGTAAGTTGAGTTTTTGGCTATTAATGCTATAAACAAGCGGTCATGGAAACAAACAATCATCAAGATTCATGCAAATTGCGGCCTTACATTCTTAATGCTTGCACATGATTTCTAATTGCAGACGGCACTTGAAATTACCATGTAATCTGCATTTCTAATGTCTATAATTGGTGCACTTACTGCCATATTAGATGGATGACATTAGCTCTGAAATTTGCTACTAGCAGGGGTCATGCAAAAGTTAAATCGCATATACATTCATAAATAACAAGGACGGTTTGAATAGAAATCAATTATGTAAGATTAATTTAAGCATTTGTCTGTGGAATTTCTTGAAATCATGAAGTAGCTGTTAGTGTAAGAAAGATCATCCCAAAGTATCATAGGCCTCTGTTACGCAATATATGACCGATCGGAGCCTTCATTCTTAGATCCTCCTTGAAATTACTCGTCACTAGACTTATTTAGACTTATTTTAAGGAAGGAGTAATGCCATCATTATAAGCTCACGATCCATAAAATTCTTTCTAATATGCTGCATGTCGATTGTTCTGGATTTATAATCAATACAAGATTTGTATTGGATCCAGCAACATGCATATTAATGGTAAAGTCTTGTATCGAGGAACCGACATAAATGCAACTCCCTTATTGAGGGAGGCTGCTTCCATCATATTGCGAAGACCAGTGTAGTCAAAGGCGCTCCTTACTCCTAAGCGCAGGGGCAACGCCTGAGGGAACTCCAGACGGGGCGCAATTCTTAAGGCGCGCCTTTTCCGAGCGCCTTGGAATAGCTAAGGCGCGCCTTGAAAATCTTGTGAAAAAAATAACATATTTAGATTGTTTTTTAATTGTTGTACTGTTATTAGACTATTTTTTTAACTGATGTACTTTTTTTTTACTGTTTTCTCTCTCGCTCACTCAATTCAAAGGGATTGCAACCTAGACATGGGGGAATTTGAAGCACACATGTTTATCAATGTAGAAATCCGATGTGAATATATATATATATATATATATATATATATATATATATATATATATATATATATATATATATAATTTTTGCGCCTCAGGTCGCTCGGGCGCGCGCCTTAACTGCGCCTTGCGCCTCGGACGATTTGGACCCTTTGCCCCTCGAGTGCGCCTTGCGCCTTTGACTACCTTGGCGAAGACCCAATAACATAATCAGCATGATTGCCCATTGAAAGCCAATGTTTTGAGTCTTTTGACCTCTTGTATCTCTGAAAAAGATCAAGTGGCTCGAATTTTCCTAGAATTGGGTGAGTTAAACTTTATCATAAGACCCAATTTAATAAACTATTTTTGCCTGGGCATGCCAACCGGGCATTTGTGTGTGTCTGATATAGATTGGACATTGATTCGACTAGATCCAGGGCCAGATTTGCTGGACTTCTGAATAATTTTATGTACACAACTGCTTGCTTCCTGCTGATGCTCGCTTGCCACTGCTTGTTGGAAGGATCGAGAGGGGAACTATGAGCTGAGCACCTGTGTGGTTTGTCTTGATACACTTGAGTCTATTCAAGCCTGCCTTTTGTTAGCGTGTAGACTGGTGCGCAAAGTTCAAGTAAATAAATTGCTAAAATGTTAAATCACTTGTAGACTAATTAAGTGCAAAAATCACCTACATATGATCATTGACATACATACTACAATAAGCATGCACATATTTTATGAAGCAAATGAAAACCGAAAATAGTCCAAAAAAAGTACATAATTAATTCTTAAGTTCTAGATAAACTCGTTTGGACTAGGCCACAATTGTTGCGCTCTTATCTGCATAATTTTGTTGCCAACCCATAAATGTAGAAAGGCAGCATTGTTACCATAAGTTCTTCACCTCTGGTCCCTCATAGTTCTCTATGTTTTACTGCATTGACCATGCACTTCTTCTAAGGTATAACAATTTAACCTGAAGAGTGAAGTTGAGAATACTAAGACAACTTTATCAATTGCTCAAAAAGATAAATTTAGTACATTTTGATGAGGATTAGCATGTTTCATGAGCTAAGGACGGGAACAAAGGCATCTAGGATACTTGCAAATTTATGCAAGTGTCTTTGAATTCAATGCACCTTCATCGTTCACCAAGAGTGCTTGCATGTAATTGAAGTTATTCTAATTTGTGATTAGTCTATTGCACAATATTGTGAATATAGAGCCCTGGAAGATTTGAAACCATATAAGTTCCAAGTCTGTAAGTACAGGTTAAAAGTAAAGTTTAAAGTTTGTTAATATGTCATGTAGCACGGATACAGATATAGGTACACCGGTACGATCTGATACGAGGATATGACAAACCTCCAAAAACTAGGATACGATATGCCAGGGATACGGCAATTAAAAACATAATTATTTTATATAATAATTAATAATAATATATAGTTTAAAGAACATAGGTATACTAACGTGTATAAGAAAGCTTCAACTAAATAAAAAAACAGAGTTCTCGTTAGAGTAAACAACTAAACAACAATATAACTATATAATTATACTAATGTGTGTAGAGTTCTTATTCGACTTAACTACTTAGCAACAGAGAAAAAATAAATAGATCAAAGCAAAGAATGACTTACACGTTTGAGAAGACCAAAGACGTCGTTTTTTGAACGTGAAACATAGGTTGATGCGTAGCCTTCTATCCAAGCCTCCAACGAGAAAGAGCAATGAAGAAAAGGAAATATGAGGATCGAGGTAGATATAGATGAAGAAAGACGGTTCATCTTCTGTGTTTATTATCATGCACGTTTCTCTATAGCATTTATTGAAAAAGCTTGCATGTTCATATTCTTTCTGCAATTTCAAGACTGAATTGAGTGATTCTTTAAAAAATGTATCCAAATGGTTTTGATACGAGTACCCAACGTGTATCTAAAGCATGCCCAATGGTTGGATATGTACCCAAATGATTTGGTACGCACGCAACACATATCAGCACGTATCACACCATTTTACGTATCCGATACGGGATACACAAGTCCTTCGCGTATCCGTGCATCAGAATTAATATGCCATTACAAAATGCTAAAATCCAAGTTTGCAATTTCCAATGAAATTTTTCATGAAGTAGAACATGATGAGAGGTGTAACTTTTTTTTTGGTTTCGGTGGAACATAGTTTTCAAATTGGCAATGCAATATAATGTTTTATTGTATATCTTTCTCTAATTATTTATGTCTCTTTTAGGATTTGACTTTGAAGTTTTTCTCATTTGTTTCTGGTGTTAATGTTCCTTTATAGTCGATTCAAAATGAAAGGCGACTTGGAGAGTGGAGAGGCATTGTCTTTAATTGTCAGTGAAGCAGTGTTATTAAAGGTCACGTCTCAGGGTCTTAGGAGGATGCCAAAGTAGTGTTATTAAAGGACACCCTTATGCCGCCTTAGACACCTATCTACGTGTTTCATATGGTATGTCGCGTCGTCTTCATTGGTGGCCACATCAACCTGCCTTGGCTTAAATGTGACCTTACTTAGGTTGTTTTTCTAATAGAATCTGACCCAGGTCTAATAAATTAAAGTCGTAGATATTATTAATAATTTGATAAATATATTAAAGAAGAGAAAAGGAACAAAAGCATTTCCCTTTATCCTTTTGATTGCCGTTCTTTTGTGTCTTTGTTTCTGCCTTAACCCATCAAGTCTCATCTCATCTCTATATTTGACTCCGACGTTCACTGCCATGTGCCAACATGTAAGTCTATCTCTAGGTCGCTATCCATCGGTGACTCTTTTCTTTTCTTTTTTTGGTTTTCTCCTCTCTCGAAATGTCAAGTTACTAATACTCATAACATTTGGTTCTTGATTGAACACTTTATTAAGTTGATGTTGAAATCTCAAACTTGTGTATGTAGTATGCACCACAAAGTTTGCATGTGACGCTCACAGTTTTCTGATTATACATTTATCATACCAATTAGGGGAAACCAAAACACAAAGTCCCAGTTATAAACCTCAAGCTTGTCTAAACTTTTCTACCATCCACCCCTAATTTTAGTCTTGAGGCACCGCCTTGAAGCCCCTGTCTAGAGACTTTAGACCTTTTAGTCCTTATTGCCTCACACCCACCCCCTTAACAAGTTTGCAATGAAATAATTTCCGTGTAGATCATAATGATTCTTACATAATGATGAATATTCCAAATTATTTCAAGAATGTTATAAATGTGAAACCAGCAAATGCAAATGGGTAAGACACTTAAAGGTGAGCAGAATGTTTATCTTTTATTGTAAGAAACATTTTCCATTGATAACTGGTAATTAGGTGAAACTGTTTAGAGGACATAAGCCAATTCAGGCATGGCATGATTAGTTGTTAGTATTTGATGTACATTAGTTATATGTGGGGTGAGGAGAGCTCTGGGCGAGGTAATGATTAATGTGCATGCGTGGAGATTGAAGATCAGAGATCAGTCTGTAGCTGCTAAAATCATGTTAGTTCTTCTGTATTTTGCTGATAATATATTAATTCATAAAGTATAAACTATATCCTCCTTTGGGGATCTATGTTTAGTGTACAAGAACGCAACCTTCTTGAAGAAAAGTCAATGTGCATACAGAATCAATACATTGGTACAAGGCATGCATTCTACTGAATGCTGATTTGTTAACAAAAAGAACCATAAAAATCTGTATCCCAGATATGATGTGTGGCTAATGCTTAGAAGCCAGAAACTCCTATGAGGTCAACGAATCTCAGTAGGAACCACGATTCGGCGGTTCTTACTTAGGAACTCATTGGGAGCTCGTTTCCCCCATAACGGGAGCTCGTTTCTCATACGACGGGAGCTTGTTCCCCGGCGACATAAACGATTCCCATAATATGATCATAATTTTAAAAAAGAACAAAATTTAGAAAGAAAGTTACAAAAAATTTAATACCAGTTTATCAAAGTACCAAGAAACTAAATATTATTTACCTTGACATCATAAAAAATCAACATGCGAATGATATCTCTGTAACTTGTACTGAACTTTATAAATTCTAATAAATATTAAGATATATATAAGTTTTGATAATAATAATTAATAAACATAAAAAATTATTAGCGCACGCTCCCATCACGCACTCAACTTTAGACTCTTCTAAGAAGTTGCGTTCCCCCACTCCCGCCCCGCTCCCGCTTCTGGCTTCTAAGGACTAATGTGTAGTTTTCAGTCGATTAGAGAGATCATGCTAGTATGTTATCAATGCAAAATAATATATATATTCAGCACACAAAATTTACATGTGTAGTCCTGATTGGTTAGTACCATATGGTCCAAATAGTTACTCGGATCCTTATCTGGAGTTCCATTTCTCCATGTGGTCTTGTTTGATGGAAAGAATCAAATGGCACAGAGTTTTAAATATTTTCTCCCTTTGTTGGTGATTGCTATGTATACGAGATCCCTTTCCCCTAGTACTTAATTTTATTAGGATTATTTACAGTAACCTCCCTTATATTTTATGTTTATTACACAGACCTCCCCTTATTTTGAAAATAATTACACCAACCTCCCCTATGTTTTATGTTTTAATTTTTTTGTAAAGGGTTATTACACTAACCACCCTTAAAACATAAAGCATAGGGAGGGTTATTACACTAACCACCCTTAAAACATAAGGCATAGCTCCTATGCCTTATGTTTTAAGGGTGGTTAGTGTAATAACCCTTTACATAAAACATATGGGAGGTCCGTGTAATAAACAAAAAACATAGGGGAGGTTAGTGTAAATAACCCATTTTATTATACATGCTGTTTTCCAAACACTACTTGTTCTTTGTGCTAAATTGCTCTCAATCAAATGTGGCAAAGGACTATGAAAAGTGCTTCGCTGATACTCGGAATCTTCAGTTAAACTAATTCTTATTTAGCATTCCATCACAAAACGTAACTGAGATTTTTTTCTTTCAGGATCTAAGTCTACATATTGAAATGTAATTTTTGATCATACACTTACTTCTGGTGCGTTGTCATAAACAACTTAATGAAATATTTCTTTTCAGGTTGAAGGCCAAACAATCAGAGCAAATGAGCTTCTTAATCGGAAGCGTGAAAAAGTCAACCGCAAATATGCACCAACTAGTAGCCATAGAGGAAGGCAGCTTTCCCCTGGGTTTTTGGAAGATGCACTGGAAGAGGTATTTATATGGTTTTTGTTTTTATAGATCAATCTGATCACTTGTTAGTAGTTTGAATAAAAGGGCATCAAATATTTGAATTCTGTAAGTGAACAACTGAAAAGCCTTTATCTCATAGTTTTGGGCTCGGCTACATGGATCCTTCTTGCCCATTCTGCTCTATAAACGGCCGTATTCTCTCTGCAATAGCCATATCCTTTTTAGTAGCCTCAATCCAAGTTTGCTTAGGGCTACCCTAGTTATAACAGCTCCTTTAGCTAAGATCATTCTGCTCCTAATTGGTTTATCTATGGTTCTCAGTTGCACGTGACAAAACCACCTCAGGCGGTCCTCTCATCTTGTTCTCAATTTACCTCCACATTCAGCTTCTCATTTCCTTGTCCTAGCTTTGAATATGTTTTAACACCGACCAATCTCAACATTCTCATTTCATCAACACTCATTTTTTGAACCGAGTTCCATAAGAAAACAACTCATATTAAGATGATTATGTGAAGCTTCAAGATAGTAACAACTAACAAGATATCAACAACTGAATTGAAAATTATATTGTTGTTTCAATTTCTTGTTTTGTTTTCTATGTATACCCTAGTTAGGTGACAGTTGCAATGTTAGAATGAAAAAGTTTTTCTTATATTTTTAAAGGTAGGGTGTTTAAAACCTTCATGTTCTTGTTGAGAATTATTCAAGGTACTATTTCATGACGTGTCAGAACCTTTTCATATACTTGATGGCTGCTTGTCACATTAATGTTCAACGTTTTGGACATTTGCACTAGGCATTCTCCTTTCCATTCTATCCGTTTGCACCTTAGGCCAGTTCTTTTTTGTTCTCAGCTAGTCCTCCCTGGCCTTTGTTTAGGAATATTTTGGTATAAATATACTACTACAAAATAGTCGATAGTGTATTTTCAAAATTCTAAATCTATCAGGAAGAGGAACATGATGGCGACTACAGTGCCCGTCGGGGTTCATCTCGTAATCGTTTTGAGGAAGATATGGAAGCTGAAGCTCACCGAGAGAGGCGTATTATCAATGCGAAGAAGGTGAGTTTGTGTCATCTTATTTGAAGTAGCTACTAAATAGGTATGTACAGAAATATGCTTTGATTTCCATGTATGTATGCTAATTGTTGCATAATCATTAGTCAAATATATACAAGAATGCCCCTCGCAAGCCATCCTTGCCTGCTGTTCGTCCATCAAAACGCCTTGTAGAGAAATATTCTGAGAGTGAAAGGGAGGAGTCTGAATACGAAACTGATGGGGAGGATATCGAGAGATCACCATCTCGAGGAATGGAAGACGAGCCAGACCATGAAGATGAATATGAAGATGAGGATGCAGAGGAAGAAGTTGCTGGTGCAGATTCCATATCAGAGGAAGAAGAGGTAATTATGAAATGATCTATACTTTATTTTCTGTGCTGGAGACCTCAAATGACCAGAATAATACTTTTAAGAGTCATAAAGCTTGTTTTGTAGATCTTAGTAGTTAGTACCTCAAATGTCCAGAAGGCAGTTGTCTTTTAATGGGTAAAAAGGGTTTTATTCAATATGGTTAGATACTGAAGTTGACTTTGTTTGGTTTTAGGATGTTAACTCTACATGCAAAATTAGAGATGCATGGTAGATTGCTAATGACTGAATGCATTGGCTACGCTTTTTGCAATAATCATTTGATGGGGACTTATTCAATGAATAATACTGTCCAGGAGCCAAAGCAAAAGAAGGGATCTGGAGGTAGCGGTCTCAAACGCAAGGAGATTCAATCAGATGAGGACTCTCCACCCAGAAAGACAACAACTCATCGCAGAAAGGCAGTTGTCTTTGATAGTGACGAGGATTGAATGTTGTTGCCCTGGTGAGTTGAATCAAGACTTCATGCCAAGGCATATGGACTTAAAAATACAGGGAAAAACGATCAAATTGTAGATTTGTAGATATGCTCACACACAAGGAAAAAATTGTTGGTATTTAATGCTTTAAACTTTAATTAGAATTAAGTTACACCCGACCAGATCTTAGGTGCACTTTCTGGGACTGAGCTTCTGCATTAGAAAACTTGTAAGATTCTTTTTCGTAGCTGCTTCCCTAACTCTACCTAACCCAGGCCTATGATGCTCTGGGCTCAACCAAAATTCAACTGAGAATTCCGGTGAGTTGAATGAAGAGTTTATGCCTTGCACATGGACTTAAAATACAGAAAACAATCAAATTGTAGATTTGTAGATATGCTCACATACAAGGAAAATTTTGTTGGTATTTACCGCTGTAAAGTTTAATCAGAATTAAGGCTTGTGTTAGATTGGTTTTTTTTTTTCATGGAAAATATTTCCATCACAAATTTTCCACCAATTGTAGTGTTTGATAGCTTATATTTTCCATGGAATCATTTTCCAAAAAACTATCATTTTCCATATTTTCCTCCAAAATGGTGGAAAATGAAACTTGCCCAACCCATAGAAAAATATCATTTTCCATGGAAAATGATATTTTCCGTGGAAAATAATGGCAATCAAACACCAAATTAAGTTTTCCATGAAAAAAATTCAAAATTCCATGGAATTTTTTTCCTAGGAAAATAATTCCGTAGAATTAATTTCTTTTCCACATATTTTCCACCTTGCAATCAAACGCACCCTAAGTTACTCCAGACCAGGTCATAGGTGTATTTCTGGGACTGAGCTTCTGCATTAGAAAACTCTTAAAGATTCTTTTTCCTAGCTGCTTCCCTAACTCTACCTAACCTAGGTCTATCATGCTCTGGACTCAACCAAAAGTCAAATGAGAATTCTGTAATCTGGCTGAGCTCGGGTCAGATGTCTGATTAAGTTGGAATACTTTGAAAAATTAACTTCTTTAAAGTGTTGGTATAGTTGTGGCAACATTTCTCCCATTCAAATTGCAAATAGTATTTGTACATCTGACCATTGTATGCCTCGTTAAAAGAAAATTCTGCTTTTGTAGCTTCTCGAAACAAGTGAATAGTCACCCACTAATATGAGGACCCAATCTGTTGTTCTTGTGATAGGTTCTTGTGGAAGTCATCAGGACTCACTGTTGGAGGCACCAGCAATGGATGTGTTTGCTCTTGGTGTGGGGGCTGACTTCTTCTGTTTGCTCACAACTGCGAAATTGCTTCAGGAATGATGCAATGCAACATGGAAATCACTTTTCCATGGATAGTTATCATAGTAGACTTGTGCTAATCTGTATCGCCTTGAGAGACTTGAATTTAAGAACCAGACTTGTTATAGTTAAAACTGTTGCATCTGATAATCATTTATAATGCAAGCATATATAGGTATACATGTGCATAATGGCGGCTAATTGATGAATTTACTACTAGTTTGATGCACCAGATTGTTGTGGGGTTTACTGAATATTAATTTTCTGAGGTTTGTTATTTTCATCTACAGATGGTTGTGTAGTCAATATCAGAATCTCCTGGTTTTTGTGTGTGAAGAAAAAAAAAGTATAACTACTGTTGGTTTTTTCTACTATATAGTTATTGGAGATGTTATGCTGCTCCCTTTTGATTGTTTATTTAACAACAACGAATTCCTTTATTATTTTACATTCTTTGGCGGTCTTTAAATCTTATAAGGTACATTTTACCAATTTCTTTGTATTATATCTTCCTTTTAACAAGTAACTTTGTGCCACCTTTATTTATAACCTTTTTGTTCATTAAATGTTTCTTTATATTATAATATTCCTTGATCTTAAATACTAGCACGAGACTTTTTGCTTCGTATGGATTATTTTAAATTTTATATTCTAATTCTTTTGATTTACATTTATTATTTCATTTATTGATTGATTATCACTTATAGTATTTTCTTGGATTCAATTTTCATAATTTGTAATATTGTTAATTGGCACTTTTGCTTGTTTAGACTTTCTTATTTTCTTTCCAACTTTTTTTTACATTCATTGTTCACTGGGGTTGGAAAATAGATATGAATCGCTGCCCCTTTTCATACTATAAAAGCAGGTAAAATGCAATTTTTTTTTTTCTAAGATTCATAGTTTCAGCAAATAAAGGGTTCAACAAAAAATGATTTAGCAGATTTTTTTTTTTATCAATTAAATTCTCTCTTATTGGAAAGTTTGATCAAATCATCACCTTCCGTTCTATTAGTCGTTGCAAGTGATATTAGAGGTCCTATTTTTAATAAAAAAAATGCTGATATAACCAAAATGCTACTAAAAAGTACAGGTTTTTTTTGGTAAACTACGAGTTTTTTCTTCTTCCTAAAATTATGATAAAGTTGAAAAAATAGGATTAATGCTCGGTAGTTTGGATCTTGTTTAAGCTCTGATTGTGATGTATCAGAGCATTAACTCCAGACTACGTGGATTAGGTCTGTTGACTGGTCCATGTGACTCAACAGCAGCACTTAAATTAATCTACTTGAAGCTGTGTTGACACAATTTCTTCAGATCAATTTGTATTTTGCTTCTGCAAATTCCAAGTGAGAAAACATGCATTAGGAGGAGATTATCATCATTAACAAGCTTAGTCTGAATGGTGCCAAAAATTAAGCAGCTGAAAGTCTAAGATGGTTGCTGCATTTTAGGAGAGTTAAAACCTGACAAGCCAAGTTAATTGGATATGGTAATATCATTTATTCAATGAAGGAGATTCTCTATAGATTTTCCATGTTGTTGCAACTAATTCTTTATATTGGGACTGACTGTTTAGCCACCTTTAAGTGGTCATTGTAAGTGATCATTCACTGAGAGCATCTCCAACCATTGTCTTGTAATGTGTTGTGTTATGATTGATACGTGGCATAAGTAAAAAATAAATGTATTTTTTAGTGACAATACTATATTCACAAAAGACATTGAAGTAGAGAATTTTTCTCAAATATAAAAATATTGAGATGCTTAGGGTCTATTTGGATAGGTTTTATGAAATTTGGTTCTGAAAACAATTTTCAAAGAAGACGTTATAAAGTTCTTTTCTGGGTATATTGATTCTGATTTTGTATTTGGTTACTTTCATGTGAAAAATATTTTAAGAAAAAAAAATTCCTAAAAAAAATTTAGATTTTTTTTTTAATAAAGTTTATAAAAAATTTGCAGTTGTGTTAAAAATATATAAAAAAATATAAAAAAATATTAAGTCAACGTCCCGGCAGACGGAGAAGGAGAGGTTCTCGAGGATGAGGCCGCCGGTGAGGGAGATGCCTCCTTCCCCGGCATTCATAGCGCATTCTCAATCCACTGCTCTCTTTAATATACACTTTAATCTTTATATCTATTTATTCATCTTTTCTTCATCTATTGAAATTGGAATAAAAAATAGCAATCCAAAGAATTTCCTAAGAAATAATGTGTTGTGATTTTTTACTTGGCTTTGGGAACTTTAATCCCACATTGGAAAACCACAAAAGTGTATATTCTAATATATAGCCATGCTTTGTATTGGCATATGCGCATGGGGTGTGGTGACCTATGTGGGATAATTTTTCTAAAGGGTTTAAGTTTAAACCTCAAAGGAACAATTTTAATTTTTGTCATTCTTTGGAAAATTTTCATATGAGCTAAGTCTGGTAGGGACTTAGCGACTCGGACTCGGGATCCGACAAATGCACGGTGGCATGTGCGAGTGCTGTGAGGGTATATGCGCAGCTATGAAGGATGCGCGCATGAGCTACTGCGTGCATGGGCCGCTGAGCTACTGTGCGGCTGTGTGTATGCGTGCATGCGAGTATAATCTTATGTGTGTATAGCCGTGCTGAGCAGTTTACACGCATATCCCACTGATTGCGGGATTTGAAAAGTTATGGAGGATAATGTCAATTTAAATCATTCATATTTTATGGGATTTCGTTTTAAATTGGTGGTTATCCTAGGGATAAAGATCATTCGGACTGAATCTGGGCTTGTGTTGTCACAAGCTCATTATATTGAGAAGATGCTCACACGCTATGGATATCAGGATCTTCTAGGGACTGAAACTCCGTACAAGTGTGACAAAAAACTGAAGCCAAATCCAGGGAAAAACATTCGACAGTTAGAATATTATAGTGTCATTGGAAGCTTAATGTATGCTACGAGTGCCACTAGGCCTGATATTGCTTTTGTCGTGGAGATGTTGAGTCAGTTCACGAGTAATCGAGGTATTGAGCACTAGAAAGTTGTGAAGAGAGTCATGAGATAACTCAAGAGGACTTAAAAGTATGCACTGAACTACACTACATCGGTTATCCGGCAGTAGTGAAAGGCTTCAGTGATGCAAGTTGGTGCTCAAAAGAAGAGAGCGAAAGGTCCACAAGAGGATACATCTTCTCCATGAGTGAAGATGTTATACTATGGAAGTCGAAGAAGAAGACGATGCTCTCTCATTCATCTATGAAATCTGAGTTCTTTACACTAACAACTGCAACAGATGAAGCATAATAGCTTCGGGTGATCATGTATGATCTTCCTCTAGTTGGTGCACAGATTCCGACTATACTTATCTACTGCGACAACCAGACGATTATAGCGGTGGCATCAAATGATCTATTCAATGGTAAGAAGATTAATGCGCAACTTTGGCACAGAGCACTAAATGATTGCATGAAGGCGAGAGTCATTATAGTGGTTGATGTTCGAAGCCAGAAGAATATGGCGGATCCGTTTACCAAAGACCTCAAGCGCTAGCTGGTTGAGGACACGACAAGAAAAATAGATTTGAAGGCTTGCTAATATTATGTCTTTGTAATTCTACCATAAAGTTTTATGCTATTAGTTCAAAGAGAAATCAACTAGGCATCTAGCTTTTGGTTCAGAGAATGATCATTGACTAGAAAAATATCAGGTACAGTGGAGTCATTTGGGATGATATTATCCCGAGACCGTTGTGGTCTACTATATTATTCTTTGTATAGAACAAGTCCTATGAAAGGATGGCCATAGGCCTTAATGAGTTCTCGGATATTTTGAATGTCTGATATTTTTTTTACAGAAAGAACGGGTAGATCGGCACTACAAAGGGGATGATACCCTCTCATGCTACAGTGGGATGCTACTACGATGGGGTAGAGCCTCGGCTTCGGGCTATGTTACAACGACACTAGCACTGCATATAGGCAGGTAGCCTAATACCGAAGAG